>JAVIAB010000125.1:91886269-91941269 GCA_032433765.1 Megaustenia siamemsis | reverse complement strand
TGAAGAGCTACTAGCTTTAGATTCATTGCATAATACGACCAAGGTAAGACATTTATAACTCAGTTATGAAAGTTGTTAACGGTATCGGTGACATAAACAGACTTTCAGCAATAGTGACAGATAGCGCTAAGTCAATGTGTGGTACTCAACCAGGTCTAGTTGGATTATTAAGGAAGGCTGGAATCCATTGCCCAGCACTACACTGCATTATACACCAGGAGGCGCTGTGTTGCAAGATTCTAGACGTGGAGGATGTTATGAAAACTGTAATAAAGTGTGTGAATTTAATAAAAGGCGGGCATCAGTCTTTGACACACCGACAGTTTATACATTTTCTATCAGAAGTTGAGGCGGAATATGGCGATTTGGTACTCTACACACAAGTACGCTGGCTAAGCAGAGGGAATTGTTTGAGGCGGTTTTTTGCTTTGAGAAACGAGATAAAGCAGTTTTTAGAGAAACATGATACCAACAAAGAACTGATCAGAAAAATGTCTGATCCACATTTTAACAGCGTATTGGCCTTTTTAACTGATATCACCCAGCACATGCATGAACTCAACGTGAAGCTACAGGGACATTCCCAAACAGTCTCAGATTTGGTAGGACACCTAGATGGATTTATAAGTCAACTAAAAGTTTTTAGATTTACCCTGGCCAAAGAAAACTTCAATCATTTTCCTTCGTGCAAAGAATTGATTGAGGAGCGCAGTCATACTGATTTCAAATTTTCTGTATTAATGTTAGACAAACTATTGGAGCAATTCAATGAATGATTTTCTGACTTCAGTGGTATACGACCAGAACTGGCATTGTTTAACAACACTATGAAGTGTGACATTTTCCAACAACATGACACTTTTCAGTTGGAGTTATGTAACCTCCAAAGTGACTCCTTTTTCCAATCAAGGATGGAGATAGGAGTTGACTTGGAAACTTGTGCCACAGGAAAAATATCCCGCATTGAGTGATTTCATTTTGAAAATTACTTCTATGTTCGGAAGCACATATATATGTGAATGCGCTTTTTCAACAATGAAGGAGATTAAATCGTCGCAAAGAAACCGACTCACTGATGGCCACCTTCAGGATTTATTACGAATATCATCATCATCTTTACACATTGACTTTGATGAACTTGTTGCTGCACATGAACGTCCACATTGTTCTCATTAAGGTTTGTTACATGTCAACTTTAAAATGACCTAACTAAAACATGTTTGTTAAACAATATAAATAGCAAATTTATTCATTTTTATAAATCAACTAGACATTTTTAACTCTGCTGCAATAAAATGATTTATGTAAGCAAATAATGCCGATAAATAACAAAAATATTACCTTAAAACAAATGCCAAGTTTATTTGTATTGATGTTGTTATGTGTGTGGCCCGCCACAAAAAAAAATAATAAAAAAGTGGCCCGCCATTTGAAAGAAATTGACCATCCCTGATGTAGAGGGTAATATATTTCAAAGTTGAATAACAATCTACCAGTAGTGGACTGAATTCAGAGATGATAGATCACATCAACGTGGTGACAGACTTGCCAGTTTGGCTAATGTTGCGTACTGAAAGGCAAAGGACAGCAACGACATTTTGAATGCCATCAGGGACGATATACGAAAAAAAACGACTCGCAAAATGATTCTGAATCGGCAGCCATGAACAAACTTCACGAATAAATTGTCAAGGTTTGAAGGTGCCAGACAAAAACGCTATTTTGCCACCAATACCAGTCCTGAACCCTAGATGCAAGAACTATAAGACAAATAACCATTACTGAGATGAAATGTGTTAGACGAATGACAGGAAACAGCCTGAGAGATAAGATCAGAAATATAAAACTGAGAAAAAACGTAGAAATAGACCCGCCATACAAAAACAACAGATAAAATGGTTTGGCCACGTGTTAAGACAGAAATATGAAAAACACAAAACAACAAGCCTCCAATAAACGTTGCGTGAACACCAGACCTAAGGGTCGACCACGTAGAAAGATGGATTTCTGGGATATTAGAAACACTAGGAAACATAACAGCAGCAGCAGAGGCAAATAGAAGAGCAACAGACCACAAAATATATCTCTCATCTACGCTGAAAAGTAAATGAGGAAGAAAAGAGAAATAAGAATATATACAACGATAACATTAATCAATTCTTGAAAATTGGTATGTTCTAGAACTTTCAACGTGTTTGATGTTACCATGTCCATGTTTAACTTACAAATTAAACGAAAATAGCACCATATCTCAACGAACTTTTCATCTGGTAACAAGATTGATCTACCGCTGATCTCGCACACTATCACACGCTTTCTCCCAAAGTAGCTCTGGCCTTTGCATGCATATCTGATATCGATCTGATAGCGAGACTTAGTGTATATTCGTTACTGAAGAAATGGTAGGCCTACTGCATAGTTCGGGAAAGTAATGAGCTACATCGGGCGACGTCGCTTGTTCATGTTTCTCATATCTTGTTAAAGGTCTGGCCAGCTTGGCATTCATTATTTCAAAACTTGCCAGTGATTGATTAGTTGCTTAGTTATTGACGAAGAAGAAGAAGAATGGAAGCGACTGAAAAAGACTTACTTTCATCATCATCGTCAGGTACCATACCGGTTGGCCTAGGCGATCATGTCCCTTCACCGTTGTCTATCTACAGGGCATCGTATCAATGGCCTAGGCGATCATGTCCCTCCACCGTTGTCTATTACAGGCATCGTATCAGTTCTGTTGTTGACTGTTTGCCATGCCATGACACCAAGCTATCTAGTATATTGTCTCTTTATCGTCCATGATCTTTTTTTCCCCTGTATTTTGCCAGTCTTAACCAAATACTCTAACCTTCTTCTCGTCATGATGTGCCCAAAAATATCGATTGTTTCTTTCTGATGTGTTTTAGGAGCTCCCTTTTTGTGTTGGCCTCTTTGAGAATTTCCTCATTGGTCTTTATAGCTGTCCAGGGAACCTTTAACTTTTTTTCTGAGAAGTCCCATCATTGTGGTTTCTAATCGTCTTTTAATTTATACCTGTCCATGATTCGTTTCAATAGGTCAGAATTGACTCTATATAGCACCGATAACTCTTGTTCTCACTTCTATTGACATAGACTTGTTTGCACAAGACTTTTTTCATTTTCTGAAATGCTATTTTGGCCTGAGCTATTCTGTTTTTTTTCTTCTCTGAGATGTATTATCCGTCTGCTTTTGTGCTCAAAGATTTGACGCTTGCACTTGTTTCAAATTTGTCCCGTTTATTTTTATCCTGCATGATGGTGATGATTGTTTCGTCGAAATGACCATCACTTTTGTTTTCTTACTACTCAGACCGAGACCTTCCTTGTTGCTTTCCTTCAATATTATGTCTATCATTTCTTGTAGTCCATCCTCCGCCTCTGCTATTACGACTGTCTTCCGCATATCCCAGTTTGTTCACGTGTCGACCGTCCTTGACGTAAATTCCTATTTATCTCCACTGTTGAGGTCATAATATTTCCGCTTAAAAAATTTATAACAAAACCGGCGACATAGTTTAGCAATTGCCCTTATTATTTTTTCATGATTATACCAAGAAGTTACGACGGTGGTTTTCTGTCGTCTTCCATATGTTTGTTTACGGTTGGCTCCGCTAGCGTTTGACTAAAAAGTTCCACCCACAAGGCAGTGGGGTTGTTTTATTTCAGGGTACACTCCCTTAGCCTGTTACTCTCCTGAACATACCAGCAAGGCAGCCGCAGGTTGCACTGTCTACAGTATATAGTAGCAGGTAAACATTACCTCAGCAGACAGTCATGATAGTCACATCATAGTGAAGGAAAGCAAAAATAAAGGACTCAGCCTTAATAGTAAAAAAAAAACATAAGTAATAGTAGCAACAGAGAAAAAGATATTACCTCAATTCACAATAAATACAAGTGGAACAATATTAAAACATGTAAATGTATTTAAATACCCGGAACGATGTTAACCTCAGACGGAAAATGTACAACAGAGGTGCGATGCAGAATAGCTCAGGCAAAACCAGCGTTCCAAAACAATGATGAAGATACCGTGTAATCCATTTTTTTGACAATAGAAACAAAAAAAAAAGTTTTTAAATGTTATGTAGAGCCAGTTTTAACATATGGATGTGAATCATGGACAATAGGACAACTGATAATAAAATCACTGGAGGCAGTAGAAATGTGGTTTTGACAGAATAATGTTGAGAATACCATGGACAGCTAAGAAGAGTAATGAAAACGTTCTGAAAGAGGTCAAAGCACAAAGAGAGCTAATATCCAATATTAGGAAGAAACAATCACCATTTTTGGCCATGTAATGAGAAGGCAACAGCTGGAATATATTGTAACAACTGTGAAAGTTGAGGGACGAAGAGATAAAGGGAAGCAAAGAGAAAAGATACCAGACAGCTTAAGAGAATGGCTTGGCAGAAGGTCAACAACAGAAATGATAAATAACTGTCGTGATCGAAAGTTGTGGAGAGTCATGATCACCTACGCCAGCAGGCATGGTACTTGATGATATCTTTTTTTTCCACTTCAAATCGCTAACGTTTAATATTGTTTCGTTAACATTATTATTGCACTAGTTTTGAAAGCGGAACAATCTTTTGTTTTGAGGGTAGAAGAAGTGAGGTTCACTGACGTCATTACGTGGTGGGGAACTCACTGGCGGAATTGACGTGGCTAGAGGGACAGTCAGTTTTTTTCCCGCATTCACTTTCTTCTAGCATCACATATATTTACATATTTAATTTAACTGAAATCGAAATGGGGCTCTCTCTATCGTCGCTCTTTAATCGTCTTTTTGGAAAAAGAAATATGAGAATATTGATGGGTAAGTATTGTCGTTCAATAATATCAGATCTTTGATATCATATCCTGTGTTGGTTGTGAACTACTAATAACTAATATCTCAGGTTCGACTTGTTGTAAGTTGTAAGGGATCTCGTGTCTTAGTTTAGAGTAGAGTCATCATACGATCACTTATTACAACATGATTGTACTTGTTTTCATTTCCTTCCTCATTACGCGAGTATATTTCAGCTCATTACATGAACTAGTTGCACTGGCTAATCCGAGAGGTCATCATTTCACTTTGAAGAGATTAATAAATAAATTAAATAATTGAATTTTAAAATTATCAAATTGTTTGCTGAGTTGCCTAGGCGGTAGCCGTTTTAGCATCGTCCAGAGTTACGCCTACTCTTTGTCTTTGGTCCATTTTGGATTTTCAAATGTCAAGAGTTCTTTTATGTGCTCTTCCTGAAATACAGAATCATACATGATGATAATGAAAAGTAATGATTATTGAATTGATTGATGTACATTTTTATAGCCCAATTCAATTATGTTATTATGATCCATTATGAAACTAAATTAGGCTGCAGTCACTAATTAATGTCACACACTCTCAAACTCAAATCAGGCTGGGATTAAATAACTTAATGGAAAGTATCCTATCAAACTTGAGGTGATCAATCCAATCACTGTAATTTCCACAAGGCTACATTCACTCAGTTTGAGTTCACGGAATGTATTTTTATAAATTAAAAAAAACTAATCTTTCTTAAGATTGGGAGAACAATTAGGATAGGATAGGTGTAACTCACTCAGACTCACTGGCTGGGTGATATGAGTTGGTTTGTGAAGATGCGGCTTGGTTCTCTCAGGTTGACCCTGCTGATTACTGTTTAAAAAATGGGCCCCAGGTTTACAGTGTTGGAGAAAATGTATGAATCATTTCAGTGGAAGAGATATGTTTACAACATTCGGAAAAAAAAAAAATTAATGAACAGGAAAAAAAACCAAAGAACAATAGACAGTAGACACTAAGACAGCTCGAAGCAGGACTGAGGATCGAACCTGTACTCCTCCGAGCCTCGGCTGTCTATTATTCTTTGTTTTTTTTTTCTGTTGTTGGTTATTGGTAATTTTTTTTCCCAAGTGTAAATACCACTTCTGCTGAAATGATTCACTGATCTATCACCTCGGAAGTTTCCCTCGATAATATTAATTTATTATTATATGTCTCCTGGAGAAAATATAGCTTAGTAGCGACAGCAGGGAAGAGAACTGGCCTCCTCACCTCTGAATGCTTTGTTGGCCTAGCACGATGACATTCTATATTTCACACCCACCATAGCATGGCAAGCTATCATTATAAAAAGTGTTGTTACGGAAACAGAGCCACAGATTTTAGAAGCTGTGATTTCTGCAATATGTGCCATTTTGGCACGCAAGGTTTCTGTTTTTGAGATTGTGGTTCTGCCCTATGTGCCGTCTTCGGCTCGAAAGGACATTAGATAGATAGCATGGTACATGTTAAGGGACTTATAAAAAGAAAAATTTTTATGTAATAGCTAAGTAGCCCTTGATACGAATGAAACAATAGTATTTTAATCAGACAGCAGCAGAGCTGGTAGCTGTCGGTGACCCATAGTGAATTAGTTAACTGGAAGCTGTCGGTGACTCATAGTGAATTAGTTAAATGGTAGCTGTCGGTGACCCATAGTGAATTAGTTAACTGGAAGCTGTCGGTGACCCATAGTGAATTAGTTAACTGGAAGCTGTTGGTGACCCATAGTTAATTAGTTAATGGCTTGTGCCAGGATCAGTGAACAAGAATCATCCAGATTCAACTCTTTCTCTTTGCAGTGCCTCTACTAAAGTCTAGTCTAGCCAAGTGAGTAGGGATCAAAGAGGGAAGGCAATCAGGTACTAAAAAATGCTAGCTAAATCAGATATGTAGGGTCAAAATGTGAAAATAAACTTGAACACATCTAAACCAACTTAACATCTTTTAAGGGCAGATGACAGTGATGACTATTACTTTCTTTAGGAGTCATCGTTTGAAAGTCAGAAAGAGAAAGAGTATTTTAATCATGCCCGGACGCTAATTATGAAAAAACAGGAATTTTTAAATCAGATAAATTATGCCTGATTTTTTTTTACATAAATACAATAGATATTAAAAAATAATACCGGCTTCTGCACTGTCAGAACAATTTAGGTCACCAAGGTTTTTTCCTGATTATGATGTAGAATAAATGATAGTGTCTGTAAAGGTAAAGTGCGAGATTTGAATCAACATCTTAGCACGCAAGTTTTTTACCCTTATGTGCTCGGCCGCCTATCCAGAGTGTTTGGAGACTTCTGGATTGTGTTGCTTCAAGCATCGAAACTCATGATGCTATGTGGCATTCCTCACCTTTCCAGAGTACTACCCTGGTGCCCGTTTCTGCCAGCAGCTGGGTCGACCGCGGGGTATTTTTTTTTTCCAACGAGTACAATTCACACTGCTTCCAGCGGGAGTCGAATGCGGGTTGTCCAAACGGTGGTTTTCCGAACTAGGCTACCGAGGTCTCCTGAAGTGTCTGAAATATTATGTCAGATGTCAGTGAGATGACAGCGACTTACATTTATTTGATTAAACAATTTCAGATTGTTTTCAGATTTCACAAACTTATGAATAATTGGTCCCACTCCATGAGGGCTGGCAGAGGATCTCAGTTGTAGAGACAATGACTAGTACAGTTGCTACCAAGAAGGAAATGAATGACAAACTACCTTCTTATATTGCCAAGTAAAATTGTGTCAAAACACAATATAATATATACAGCTAAAGACATTAATGGGAACTTCACAGCCACCTCGTCCGGTAGGAAACTATGAAACCGGTCATGTACTACAGGTGACACCCAATTGTCATCAAGCTACTCTATGCAAAATGAAAAATTAAGAGACACTATTAATAGGAATTTGGTAAATTAGATCACCATTCGAGGTTGGCAAGCTAGAAAACATCAACCAAGAAATAAGAAAAAAAGAAGAGAATGAAATTGAACGTCCCTTGGACTATGTGAAATGAGATGGAAAGGAAAATAATTTTTACAATGTGACAGTGGAAATGTAATTTACTCTTGGGGAATCACACACGAAAGAGGTGTAGGCATCATGTTAGATAGAGAAAGAAGCACACCAGTGAAAGGATTTTGGCTGGTATCAGATAGAATTAGTAAAATTGAGCAATGGATATCAGCATAATTCAAGCTTATCCACCCAATAACAGCAAAGAAGAAGACATTGACACCTTTTACAAGAGCTAGAGATGACCATGGAACAGTGTAAATCCCAAGAAATAACTATGTCAGGGGATTTCAGTGCAGAGGTAGGAACAGCTAAAGTACAAAATATGATTGGAGGGCATGGCCTTGAGAGACGAATGACAGAGGGATAGACTGATAAATTGGGCAAAGACACATGGAATGATTATAGGTAACTGGTTCAAACTACACCTAGGCGACTATGGACATGGTAAAGCCCAGACAACAAAGTACACAATCAAATTGATTTTATACTAGTACAGAGAAGTTTCAGGAATGGGTTAACATCTGTTAAAACAAGGCCAGGAGCCATTTTGCAATCATCATCCTTAAGTACCATGCCTACTGGCATAGGTGATCATGTCATGTCACAACTTTTGGTTTCAACAGTTATTTATCATCTCTATTGTTGACCTTCTGCCAAACCATTCTCTTAAGCTGTATGGTATCTTTTCCCTTTATCTCTTCGTCTCTCAATTTTCCCAATTGTCACTATATATTCCAGCTGTTCCCTTCTCATTACATGGCTACAAAATTATGATTGTTGCTTCCTAAAATTGGATATTAGCTCTCTCTTTGCTTTGGCCTCTTTCAGAACGTTTTCATTACTCTTCTTAGCTGTCCATGGTATTCTCAACATTCTTCTGTAAAACTACATTTCTACAGTAATTTTCTTGCCTGTTGTTCCATTGTCCATGATTCACATCCGTATGTTAATACTGGTTCTACATAACATTTAAGAGCTCTTTTTCTTATTTCTATTGTTAAAAATGATTACACAGTATACTCCTTTTTGGAAAGCTGCTTTTAAATAATAAATAAATAATCACTAATTTCAGGACTGATTTTGTTTCGCACTCTTCGCATTATGATTCTTTGTTAATATCTTAAAATCTGAGGTGGAAAAAGCTATAAAAACAATTAAAAAGGAAAGCAGCAGGACCTGACAGCATACAGTTAGAGATGATACAGGCACTAGAAGATTTTGGTATTGAAGTGATTACAGACATATGCAACGCAACGACATATACCACACAGGATACATACCAAATGAACTAAAAACATAAACTTTCATTGCATTGCCTAAAACAAATGGTGCAGTTGAATGCAGTGACGTTAGAACAATAAGCCTAATGAGCCATATTACAAAAATCTTGCTAAAAGTTATACAAGGAAGGATTCAGAATAAAATCAATACTAAATTAGATGAGCAGCAATTTGGATTTAGGAAAAATAGTGGGACAAAAGAAGCCATATTCTGCATGAGAACATTAATAGAAAAATACACAGAAGTAAACAAACCAATATATGCGTGCTTCATAGACTACACCAAAGCTTTTGAAAGAGTACACCACAAACAACTTATAGAATGCCTAAAAGAGATACACCTTAGATGACATGGACATACGACTAATATGTAATCTATACTGGGAGCAAACAGCAATAATAAAATATAACAAAGAGAACTCTACACCCATTGATATAAAAAGAGGAGTAAGACAGGGATGCATCCTATCACCAAGTTTGTTCAATCTATACACTGAGCAAATTTAAAAAAAACATTATAGAGATGCCAGGCCTACAAATTAATGGAAAGATAATCAATAACCTAAGATATGCTGACGATACTGTACTACTAGCAGAAAATCCTAAAGATCTACAATTACTTAATGAAATAAACATGATAAGCAAAAAATATGGACTAGATATGAATATCAAAAAGACTAAAACTATGATCATAAACAAAGAAGATACTCAAAACCCACAAATGGATATCAAAATTGAAGGAATAGACCTGGAGACAGTTCAGAACTACAACTACCTTGGACATAACTGTAACCAGTGATAGAAAATGTACAACTGAAATAAACAAAAGAATAGGAATGGCAAAAAGTAATTTTAATGTCATGAAGAACATACTAACATCAAAACAAATAACACTAGGGCTAAAACTAAGAATAGCAAAATGTTACATCTTCTCAATATTCCTATATGGTGCAGAAACATGGACATTAGACAAGAAAACACAACAGAGAATTGACGCCTTTGAAATGTAGATATATAGAAGAATAGGTAGAATTAGATGGAAGGAAAAGAAACAAAAAGAAACACCCTGAACCTGCACCATCAAAGCAAGAGACTGAGCAGAATGGCGCTCCATGGTAGCCAACCTTTGTTGCGGAGACGGCACTCGATGAAGATGAAGAAGTAATATCATCTTAGTCATGTGCATTCAGTTGCACCCAATTTCTTTGGTAGGGCTATGAATATTGATTTGAGCATGTCATCTGGTATATATGTTGTAGATATCGTTCAATATTTTTGTTATTATTTCTATTCCAAAATCACCCATGGCTTCAATCTTTTCTTTAATTATATTTTCTGATCCAGGAGCTTTTCCTGTTTTCATATTGCACAAGGCGTCTTCCACTTCTTTGAGATTGCAATAGTGACCATGTGCCACTAGTTGGAAAAATGAGAATAAAACTGCAGAAGACACAGAAATCCCCAAGAAATATGAAATTAGAACTAGATATGCTTAGAGTAGAAAGACAGATGAGTGATAAGTACAGTACGATAGTACAAAATAAATATAATGCTATTGAGAAAATACAGAACCTCGAGGAACAGTGGGAAATGCTCAAACAATCGATTCATCAAACATCAAAAGAAGTATTACCAGTAATTAAACGAATCAACAAAAAGAAATGGATGACAGAAGAAATACTAAAACTAGTGGACAAAAGATGAAAACAATAGACAGAATAACGGACAAAGGAAAGACACAAAATGCATACACAATTAATTAAATGAAATAACAGGAAGAAAAGAAGTCACAGTTTTAGGATGTGTGAAATCAAAGGAAGGAAATATAATAATGGGGCAGAAGATAATGGAAAGATGGACAGAATATATCATTCAACTCTATGACGATGAAAGACCAGAGTTAAACAGTTCAAACAAAGACAAAGGACCATTATTAATGCAGAGTGAAGTGAAGGTGGCAATTCTACACATGAAAAGAGACAAAGCTCCAGGTCCTGACTTGAAACAATGAAAGAGATAGATGCATTAAAAGAGCTGGGAGTTACAAGTCATAACATAACTACTTAATGGCATATATAACAGTGGACACATATCCAAAGATCTACTAAAATCTATCTTTGTAGCCATACCGAAAAAGTCAGGTGCCACTGATTGCGAAGACCATATCACTATTAGTCTCATGAGCCATATGACCAAAATATTACTAAGAATCAACATGGGACGTGTAAGGAACAATATAAAACCAGAAATAAGTGTGGAACAATGTGGATTTGTGGAAAGAAAGGCCCAAATAATGCAATATACATTAAGGACATTGATAGAAAGATCTATAGAGGTAAAGAAAGATCTATATATGTGCTTTATAGACTACACAAAAGCATTTGACAAAGTAAAGCATGTGGAAATAATAAATATGCCGGAGAAATTAAACATTGATGGCAAGAATCTGTGAATCATAAAAACATGTACTGGCAACAAACAGCAGCTATATGAATTAGCAACCAAACAGGACAATTCCAATATATAAAACAAGGAGTCTGACACGGCTGTGTTCTGTTGCCAGATTTATTTTCACTTTCTATCTATCTATCTATTGTCCTTTCGAGCCGAAGACGGCACATAGGGCAGAACTACAATCTCAAAAACAGAAACCTTGCATGCCAAAATGGCACATATTGGAGAGATCACTGCTTCTAAAATCTATGTAACTTTACAGTATAATATATATAAAAATATTATGAAATCAATAGTAGACAGAAAAGGAATTAAAATTAACGGTCACAACATAGCAATTTGCGATATACACAGTCTTGGTAGCAGAGGCAGAGAATGAACTACAAGAAATGAAAGACATAATAGTAAAAGAAAGCAACAAGAAATATCTCAGTTTGAATGGTAAGAAAACAAGAGATGGTCATATCAAAGAAACAATCATCACCATGATGCAGCATAACAATAAACAGGACAAATCTGAAACAAGTGCAGCGCGTCAAATACTTGGGCACAATAATAACATCAGATGGAAGATACACCACAGAAATAAAAAGCTGAATAGCTCAGGCCAAAATAGCATTTCAGAAAATTAAAAATATCTTATGCAACAAATCTATGTCAATAGAAATGAGAGAGAGAGTTAATCGGTTCTATATAGAACCAATTCTGACCTATGGAAGTGAATCATGGACAGTAGACAAACAAATGAAAAGACGATTCGAGTCCAAAGATGTGGGATTTCTCAGAAGAATGTTGAAAGCTCCCTGGACAGCTAAAAAGACCAATGAGGAAATCTGAAAGAGGCCAACAGAAAAAGGGAACTCTTAAAAAAACATCAGAAAGAAACAATCAACATTTTTCGGGCACATCGTGAGAAGACGAAAGTTGGAATACTTGGTTACAACTGGAAAAATAAAAGGAAAGAGAGATCGTGGACGACAAAGAGAGGAAATACTGGATAGCTTGGTGTCGTGGCAGGGAAAACAGTCAACAACAGAACTGATACGATGCACTGTAGATAGAAGATTTTGGAAGGACATGATCACCTACGCCAGCCAGTATGGCACATGATGATGATGTTTCTCATAGAAGAACCTGTTTAGGAATTCTCTTCTTGCCACTTCTGAAAGCATTTCTGACATATGTCCTTCTTCCCTTCCTTATTGTAGATGAGATCATTGATTGCATGGCCATTTCCTTTATCTCTATATTAATCATGAATTCATTCCTTTTACAGAGAGTATTCTTCTTAGGCATTTGTCTTCAAAAGGGTTTAGTTTTCTCTCAGTTTGTTTTGTTGTGTTTTTTTTTTCAGCTTTCAAATGCACTGGTAAAAGTTGATAATTGAGCAGATTATTTTGGCATGATTTGTTATTATAAAATCAAGATTCTACAATATCCATGGATGGTTTCTCCACCTAACGAGTCTAAGGTTGTCAGCCCTGTGCCCAATGGTCAACGTAGGATGGAATGTAAACATGACTTCATCATGAAACACACCTTTACACATACACTAAAGATTTCAAGGGAACAAAACAGAAACATGACATAGACTGAAAGACAATCCAATAACTGTTGCTCAAATTTCATTACCAGATTTAGAATAAACTGAAAATATTACATTTTAAATTGCATATTTGCTTCAAAAAGCTCATTGTATGCCAAGAATGTTAATGTAGGTGATATATCATGATCTCTTAGTTTCCATATCTGATCATGGACGAAGCAGAAATTATGCATTCATTCATTGGTTGCCATGTGAACATGATAATACAGAGCTAAACCCAAGGACAGCGAACACTAGACATGGACAATAATAGGGAAGGAGTTTGGTATAGTTAGACAGCAAGCTTATGGAACCATCAACGTGCATATTTTTCATTATCTACCAGAAGGGACCTTTAGGCCTGCCATTAGTACAAGGAGATTGATTTTTTATTATTAATGAAAATAAATAAACATAATTTAGAAATAGAATTAAAGATTGTCCTATCTTTGGACAACTATCACCACTGTTTTTCCATCAAGGAAATTACACTAGAGGCAAAATAGGCAATCTACATCTCAAACTTCATCCCAATGTTGTACTAGACCTGGACTCTAGATTCAAGAACAAAAAGAAAAATAACCACTACCAGATAACATGTGTTAGAAGCATTATAGGTAACAGCCTGAGAGATAAGATCAGAAATGAGAAACTGAGAAAAGTACTAGGAATAATTCCTGCTGTAGAATGCATAAACAACAGATAAAATGGTTTGGTGATGTGACAAGACAGAAAGACCAAAACACAAGTCTTTAATAAATGTTACAAAACACCAGGCTCAAGGGTAATCATAAAAAGGATTAATGGAATATTAATTCTTTTAGGACCAGAACAGGAAACAAGAATTTTCAGATTTGGACCAGGTTAATTTTCCTGTTTCCAGAAATTTTACCATATACCTCTTTCATTTGACTACTTCACACAATAATTTAGATAAATATGGCATGTGTTATACATCATCGGAAAGGGAAATGGATACAAACAATGAAAATAGCAATATATTTATGATATGTGATTATTTAAAGAAATAAAATATTTTTTTTAAATATAAAATATTCAAGGTAGATCATTTTTAATTTAAAATATTGTAATTCACTTACAGTGAATTTATAGCTGCAGACCGCAGTCTCTGGAAACACACTCTAAAGGTTCACCTAAAAGAAGAAGCAGACAGATTCATGGAGAAAGAGTTACACGGCGAAAGAAAAGAAAAAATAACATTTCTAGGGGCGCGGAAAAGTCCATAGTCAACTATGACTGACGGAGGCTACTAGTAATTCACTTACCCATTTCCATGTTTATATGTGTTGCTATCCATTTGTCTTGAAATATTACACAACATAATCCAAATTCCTCCAAAATACAGTTTATTTGATTAATTTATGTCCACAAATAACAAAATTATGTACATTTTTGTAAATGATCCCAGAATGAAAATATTATACATTTATGTGACGTCACAACAATATTATTTACAGATCAAGTTTATTATTTTTATTTACACAACTGGACTTATTTTGTGTGATATGTCCCTAAAGTACCAGTTTCGTTATCAGAATAACTACCACTCGATTCCTCTGAGGCACTGATAGTGCTGTAATAGAAGGCATCCACTAGCTAAACCTAAGCCAGATCGTCTTACCTTTTTATCATAACTGTTACCAATATTCCGACCCATTATCACAACAACAAAATTATTGTCCGAGTCTAAATACTATGAATACTCTATTTCTGAGTCACTCAATAACAAGGTTTCGAAACTTAGATCTAGCTTGTTCTATATCTATATCGTTTTGGTCGACTGCAAGAAGTATCAATAGTGGGCATGGCCATTATGTGACAAAAATTTGATAAATAAACAATGAATTTAAATTAAACATTTTCCAACGTTCGAAACTTCGACCATGCTGGTATAAACAGAAAGATCAAACGAGAGAACTCTCCTACTTCCGGAAATCAAGTATTGGTTGAAATAAAAACGAAAATCAGTGAAAACGAATCAAATATTCAGCTACACCTGAAATAACCGTGTCGGTGAGTGGTTAGAACTGATCAATTTCATAGAACCAAGGTGTCGGATAAAAGTCCGGAAAGAGCAAAAATTACAATCACAAAGATACAGACCTTAAGTAATGGATGCTTGCGCAGAATAAAAGAATGGAAATGGTTAGACAATTCACTAACGTAGAATTATAGAAAAGAAGCCAACAAAGAAGAACACAACATACTCTTTTTTAAATCCCCAGGGGAAAAGATAAAGAGGAAGACCAAAATATTCTTGTAGAAGACAGATGGAAGCAGAGGTAAAGGTGATGAGGAAGACATGAAATGATCTTAAAAGTATGGCAAGAAACAGAACAGCTTGGAAAGTGTTTGTTAAAGAGCTAAGCTCCACAGGGAGTTGAAAAGAAGAAGATTATTTTGTGGTTGTATTCTGTTTTATAAATAATTTGATGCTAATTTTTTCTCATTGAAATGCAATATTTTTGTTTTCTTCAGTTGGTCTCGATGCGGCTGGGAAAACAACAATTTTGTACAAATTAAAGCTTGGTGAGATTGTCACAACAATTCCTACGATAGGTATGTCGTTTTACGTGTAAAAAACTTTCTTTGTTTTACTGTAGTAAATAGTGACATACAGCATTGGCTGTGTATTTCTGCGTTAAAGAGAATTATGGAGTGGGAGAATGGGATTGTGAATAAGATAGAACTGATGAAGTAAAAGAAAGGGATGTTTAGATAAGAGATTACTGGAGGAGTAAATGGAAGAGATATGTGGATAAGAGAGAATAGGGGAAAATGGGGGGGGGGGGTAATTTATGGATAAGAGAATTGTGGAAGTGGGCGATTTTTGGATAAGAGAGAAATTGTGGAAGTGGGTGATTTTTGGGTAAGAGAGAAATTGTGGAAGTGGGTGATTTTTGGATAAGAGAGAAATTGTGGAAGTGGGTGATTTTTGGGTAAGAGAGAATTGTGGAAGTGGGTGATTTTTGGATAAGAGAGAAATTGTGGAAGTGGGTCATTTTTGGGTAAGAGAGAATTGTGGAAGTGGGCGATTTTGGATGAGAGAGAAATTGTGGAAGTGGGTGATTTTTGGATAAGAGAGAAATTGTGGAAGTGGGTCATTTTGGGTAAGAGAGAATTGTGGAAGTGGGCGATTTTTGGATGAGAGAGAAATTGTGGAAGTGGGTGATTTGTGGGTAAGAGAGAAATTGTGGAAGTGGGTGATTTTTGGATAAGAGAGAAATTGTGGAAGTGGGTGATTTGTGGGTAAGAGAGAATTGTGGAAGTGGGTGATTTTTGGGTAAGAGAGAAATTGTGGAAGTGGGTGATTTTTGGATAAGAGAGAAATTGTGGAAGTGGGTGATTTTTGGATAAGAGAGAAATTGTGGAAGTGGGTGATTTTTGGGTAAGAGAGAATTGTGGAAGTGGGTGATTTTTGGATAAGAGAGAAATTGTGGAAGTGGGTGATTTGTGGGTAAGAGAGAATTGTGGAAGTGGGTGATTTTTGGATAAGAGAGAAATTGTGGAAGTGGGTGATTTTTGGGTAAGAGAGAATTGTGGAAGTGGGTGATTGTGGGTAAGAGAATTGTGGAAGTGGGTGATTTGTGGGTAAGAGAGAATTGTGGAAGTGGGTGATTTTGGATAAGAGAGAAATTGTGGAAGTGGGTGATTTGTGGGTAAGAGAGAATTGTGGAAGTGGGTGATTTGTGGGTAAGAGAATTGTGGAAGTGGGTGATTTGTGGGTAAGAGAGAATTGTGGAAGTGGGTGATTTGTGGGTAAGAGAGAATTGTGGAAGTGGGTGATTTGTGGGTAAGAGAATTGTGGAAGTGGGTGATTTTTGGATAAGAGAGAAATTGTGGAAGTGGGTCATTTTTGGGTAAGAGAGAATTGTGGAAGTGGGCGATTTTTGGATGAGAGAGAAATTGTGGAAGTGGGTGATTTGTGGGTAAGAGAGAAATTGTGGAAGTGGGTGATTTTTGGATAAGAGAGAAATTGTGGAAGTGGGTGATTTGTGGGTAAGAGAGAATTGTGGAAGTGGGTGATTTTTGGGTAAGAGAGAAATTGTGTAAGTGGGTGATTTTTGGATAAGAGAGAAATTGTGGAAGTGGGTGATTTTGGATAAGAGAGAAATTGTGGAAGTGGGTGATTTTTGGGTAAGAGAGAATTGTGGAAGTGGGTGATTTTTGGATAAGAGAGAAATTGTGGAAGTGGGTGATTTGTGGGTAAGAGAGAATTGTGGAAGTGGGTGATTTTTGGATAAGAGAGAAATTGTGGAAGTGGGTGATTTGTGGGTAAGAGAGAATTGTGGAAGTGGGTGATTTTTGGGTAAGAGAGAATTGTGGAAGTGGGTGATTTGTGGGTAAGAGAATTGTGGAAGTGGGTGATTTGTGGGTAAGAGAGAATTGTGGAAGTGGGTGATTTTTGGATAAGAGAGAAATTGTGGAAGTGGGTGATTTGTGGGTAAGAGAGAATTGTGGAAGTGGGTGATTTGTGGGTAAGAGAATTGTGGAAGTGGGTGATTTGTGGGTAAGAGAGAATTGTGGAAGTGGGTGATTTGTGGGTAAGAGAATTGTGGAAGTGGGTGATTTGTGGGTAAGAGAGAATTGGTGAAGTGGAAGGGAGTGATTTGTGGTAAGAGAATTGTGGAAGGGGGTGATTATTGGGTAAGAGAATTGGGGAAGGGGTGATTTGTGGTAAGAGAGAATTGTGGAAGGGGGTGATTTGTGGTAAGAGAATTGTGGAAGGGGGTGATTTGTGGTAAGAGAATTGTGGAAGGGGGTGATTTGTGGTAAGAGAATTGTGTAAGGGGGTGATTATTGGGTAAGAGAGAATTGGGGAAGGGGTGATTATTGGGTAAGAGAGAATTGGGGAAGGGGGTGATTATTGGGTAAGAGAGAATTGTGGAAGGGGGTGATTTGTGGTAAGAGAATTGTGGAATAGGGTGATTTGTGGTAAGAGAATTGTGGAATAGGGTGATTATTGGGTAAGAGAGAAATTGTGGAAGTGGGTGATTTGTGGGTAAGAGAGAATTGGGGAAGTGTGTGATTTGTGGTAAGAGAATTGTATAAGTCGGTGATTTGTGGTAAGAGAATTGTGGAAGGGGGTGATTATTGGGTAAGAGAGAAATTGTGGAAGTAGGTGATTTATGGTAAGAGAATTGTGGAAGGGGGTGATTTGTGGTAAGGGAGAATTGGGGAAGGGGTGATTTGTGTGTTAGAGAGAATTGGGGATGTTTTAGGAGAGATGTATGGATAAGATATTTGTGGATTTTTTGGGGGTTCGCCAGCTTTCTCCTTTGGCAAAATCCCTAGAGACCAAAGAATAATGTAGAGAAAGCTTTGGGCTGCATTAGATCAATTTGATAAGAATGAGCTTGTCAGTCTTCAGGGATAGTAGACTGGTTAATGTTTAATGAGGTTGTTAGGGCCATGATTAAACAAACAATTTGGGTTGCAGGTTTTAATGTGGAGTCTGTGGAGTACAAGAACATCAGTTTTACTGTCTGGGATGTTGGAGGTCAGGACAAGATTAGACCGTTATGGAGACACTACTTCCAAAACACTCAGGTAGGTCACAAGGCTAGTGTTCATTGTTTATTAGTTCATTTGTTCCCAAACTTTATGTCTCTTGATTATTCTAAAATATATATTTATTTGTTTCTCTTTCATTATGTTATTTTAAATTTATAATATTCAACCTTGGATTATTTATACTATTTTTTTGCTTATTTATTTTTACATCTTTTAGACAGTTTGTTATATGTGATGTATTTAATGTTCACTTCACCTTCTCAGAATCCATCTCCATATGAGTGGTTGAGTAGCAGGTCCATTATTTCTTGTCCATTTTTTATACATTCTGGGTTGACAGACAGTTGGCTATTTCTTGATGAGCTCTATTTCTCCATGGTGATGTCACCTTATTAACAACTATGCCCTTGATACTCTCACGCAGCCTCCTTTTATGCCAAAATCATTTCACTTATCTAATTATAGATAACTGACAGAGAGGTTGTGGGTTCAAATCCTGGCTGCACCAGTTGGGATTTTTATTTATGATTTCTCTCTGCGGCAACCACCCTGGATCTCGGCAGCGAGGCCTGGCTTGAAACGTCAATTGCTCATAGATGGAACAAATATAAGTACCTCCAAAGACGGAGCTATCTGCCTGTGCGGCAAGGGACCCCTGTGCACATGGCTGCCAGGGAAAAATGAATTAACACACACAATTCAGTTCCTAGTCTCTAGGGACTTCGTCAGAGGTCAAATCTGGCGAATGAAACAAAAAAATCTAATTATGATCTCTTTTAGTGTTACAAATATTATTCCTAGTTCTGTAGCTGATTTATTTGCACCTCTTTTATATGTTACATCAGACACAGCTTCTTCATCTTTCATTTCTCTTGGGGATTTCAGATGATTATGATTGCAATATTAAAACCTCCCCTAGCCTTTGGGTAGTGAGATCTAATGTCTAGCTCTCTCTGGGTAGTGAGATCTAATGTCTAGCTCTCTCTGGGTAGTGAGATGTAATGTCTAGCTCTCTCTGGGTAGTGAGATCTAATGTCTAGCTCTCTCTGGGTAGTGAGATGTAATGTCTAGCTCTCTCTGGGTAGTGAGATCTAATGTCTAGCTCTCTCTGGGTAGTGAGATCTAATGTCTAGCTCTCTCTGGGTAGTGAGATCCAATGTCTAGCTCTCTCTGGTAGTGAGATCCAATGTCTAGCTCTCTCTGGGTAGTGAGATCTAATGTCTAGCTATCTCTGGGTGGTGAGATCTAATGTCTAGCTCTCTCTGGGTAGTGAGATCCAATGTCTAGCTCTCTCTGGGTAGTGAGATCCAATGTCTAGCTCTCTCTGGGTAGTGAGATCTAATGTCTAGCTATCTCTGGGTGGTGAGATCTAATGTCTAGCTCTCTCTGGGTGGTGAGATCTAATGTCTAGCTCTCTCTGGGTAGTGAGATCCAGTGTCTAGCTCTCTCTCTGGGTATTGAGATCCAATGTCTATACCTCCTGGATAACGACAACAGACTGGAAGTTTCTTTGTGCATGTTAAAGAACCCTTGTAGTTAAAAATAAAGAAGAGTAGGTAAAAAATTACAGTGGCTCTGGCAAAATTGTCAACAAATATTCTACTCAACTGATGGATCCCAGACCATGTTGCAAAGCTCATAGTTGGGGTTTTTCCTAGAAGATTCTCGATATTTTGAGGGGAAAATATAAGCACCAGTAGATTCATACTGTAATGATGATCCTAACATAACATCATATGGTCCACATTTCCCCTAAGGGTGCTCTCCCTGTTAGAGCTATCTTGGAAGACAAGAATTGTCCTTGTTCTGATTTGTAAAGTTGTAAGACTGCAGAATGTTCTGTATTTTCTAGAGATTGAGGCCTGTGGTCATATATCATAGAACTCTCTCAATATAAAAAAGACAAGGAGTTTTAGCACAGTTTGCAATGTCTTCTCTTAATGCCCAACATTTTTTGAGAGTGGGTTCTACAGTTACTTTTGCAAGTGTAAATGTTGCTGTAATAAATTTTAAGTAACAGTTCTCATGGTTTCTATCTGTGGTGTCATATTGTCTGAAAATGGTGATCCTGTTTGTGTGAAATGGAATCTAATAATGGTGATCTTTTCTATGAATAGTTAAAAAAAAAGTAAAGTAACCCCGTCACACCAAGTGGTGTATAGGGAATATGGTGTTAGTGACCATAATTTTTACAGACCTTCGGCACATGATTTTTGGGGTAATGTGGTCGGTATTACACCCATGCCGCTTTACTTTCCCAGAAAAAAAATCTGGTACCCATTAAAGGCTGGGTGAACCGGAAGCCGTCGGTTGGGATCAAACCCTACCTCTTGTCCTTTGTAGTCCAGTTCACTAACCACTGAGCTATCGCGGCTCCCTTTTCTATGAATGGAGTAAGTATAATAGTAGAGTCGAGTAAGAAAATATTAACAATCTTTTTAAAGGCTATGTGACTTCTTTTAACTCTTAAATGTAACATTTTGATTTTGGAAAATCAAATTTTCTCCCCCCCTCCCCTCGGTTTCTGCTGGTGGCTGTAAACCGTCAGATCAACCTGTGTGTTCGGTACCCTTTGGCACTGACTCTCACATGTTACAGAGGTTTCTTTGGCTGAGGAGATTTCCCTTCTCATGAGGAAAAAAAGGGAAAAATAACAAATTTAAAAATTGGGTGAATTTTGAAATAAAAACTGCATCTTTTATGATACCTTAGTAGTTTTTATTATGCAATTGATAAAAAAAATCTGACATAGAAAAAAAAAATCAAACACTCAGGGGTCACTGTTAGTGATAATTAGCAAGGTGGGGAAAGGGGGAGGGGATGTTTTCCCATGGGAAGATTTCAAATAAAAAAAAATACATTTTGAAGCGGTAATTTTGACGACGGTATTGTAATCTACAGTTAAATATATGCTTTTGTTGTAATTAAATTTTTTAAATTCTGAAATACAGTTGTTTTTCTGTTACCAGTAATTATGCAGTTCGGCTCTGACATTGATTATATTCTCATTCACAGGGACTCATCTTTGTGGTTGACAGTAATGACAGAGAGAGATTGGCAGAAGCTAAAGATGAGCTGATGAAAATGGTAAATACAAGTTCATTAAAACTGATCTTAACTGTGATACATAGTTATAACATTTGTTTCAATTTTTGTGGTCATGAAGGTCATTATTTCTTTCTTTCTGATGTTCCCCAAATGTCTACTAAAGGATTCTCACTCTCTCTGCGATCAAGTCTCAATCAGAGTAGGATTCCAGACTCTCTTATGAAGTCAGCTGTCAGTTTAAGTGATTCGATTGTCCCATATAGTTTCTTTTCCAGGGAGGTGGGTGTGGACCACTACTAAAGGATTGAATAGTACTCTCTATCATCTGCCCTTAAAAGAGTTATAGTTATTCCAACGCCCCTGTATCACTGTAAATGAATGAAAATCCATAATTGCTCAACTGCCCGTGCCAGTGGAATCATCCGAATTAAAACTCATCTCATTGAAAGATTCAAACAAAGAAAGGCACACTGCAGTCCCCATCATAGCAGACACAGCACACGCCAAAAGACATAAGGGCTTATCAGCACCAAAAGTGAATGCAGCCACACTATCCTTTGTCATACGGTATCATCATTCATCACCTTAAAAGGGTGTTAATTCGGTGTAGATTCATTGTGTTGTGATTTTCTGCTAGACTGTGATATTCGCACCCTTTTGGCCCAGCATATCCAAACATCAATTCAGTATTTTTGAATACCGGGTTTCCCTTCCCTCTTCAACCCCTACTCGCCAGAATGGAGAGTCTGTTTCTAGATGCTCTGCTGGGATATGTGCAGTAAGATCTTGGCCTGCTCTATTTGCTGATCCTGATGCATGCAGTCAGCTATGGGTTGCTAACACCACACTAAGTTCAGTTGTTGGATGAGAGTCTTGGTCATTCATTTACTGATTTAGAAAACATTTGATGCACAAGTGCAGGGACAAACTACATTTTAACAAATTATACCCCAGAGGTATTACTTGTTCACTTTAATCATAACAACAGAAGTGGAGTCACTTGTCTTTGCTCACTCATTTATTTACTTATTTATTGCTCACAACGGTATTGACTTGATTGTTATTAAACATATTGACAGATTGTTAAAACCATCTCATATATTTTCTTAGAATCTATGTCCTTTAGGCAATTTCCAATATTAGGAGGAAACAATTATCATTTTTTTGGCCATGCAGAGAGAAGGGAACAGCTGGAATATATTGTGGCAATTGAGAAAATTGAGGAATGAAGAGATAGAGGGAAGAAAAGAGAAAAGATACCAGACAGCTTAAGAGAATGGCTTGGCAGAAGGTCAACAACAGAATTGATAAATAAATCTCGAGATCAAAAGTTGTGGAGAGACATGGTCTCCTACACCAACATACATGGTATTTGATGATGATGATGAAACTGGGCTAAAGACAGGAGGTTGAGTTCTTGATCGACAGCTTCCAGGTTCACCCAGCCTTTAATGGATACCATTCAAGACCAACATTATGAGAATTAATGCAGTTGGCAATAACCAAATAAAACTAGGAGAAATACCTCTACTAGACGTACAATCTTACATATATCTGGGCAGTAATATAGATAAAGAGGGAGGAACAGAAAATGATACCAAAATAAGGATATCAAAAGCAAGAGGAGCTTTCATTGCACTGGGAAACATGGAAATCCAAAGAAATTAGGTTAAATACAAAAATAACAATTTTCAACTCAAATGTTAAGTCGGTCCTATTATATGGCTGTGAAGCATGAAGAATAACAAAATTGACAATCACGAAGGTACAGACTTTCATTAATGGATGCTTATGCAGAATAAAGGATGGAAATGGCAGGACAAAGTCACTAACGTGGAATTATGGAAATGTACCGGTCAAATAATCAGTGGATAAAGAGATAAAGCGTAGACAATGGTGATGAATAGGACACACTACGGAAGCCAACTGAGAGTATTACACAACAGGCCCTTTTTTGGAATCCCCAGGGGAAAAGACAAAGAGGAAGATCAAGGAATTCATGGAGAAGACAGATCGAAGCAGAGATGAAGATGATGGGGAAGACATGGAATGATCTTAAAAGAATTGCAAAAAACAGAACGACTTGGAAAGTGTTTGTTGAAGACCTATGCTCCACTGGGAGCTAAAAGGTAGAAGAAGAACACCATATTCCCTATATGTCTTGTGGTGTGCACAATGCTTTGTTTTTCTATGTAACGATGACTACTTCAGTTTTGACTTCAAGAATAACTCTGCCAGCACTTTGCGATACAAATTATTATGCAACAGATCCAAAAATGTTGTAAAAGACAACACGGAAATTCTTTGCTACTATTGCATGTTTTTGCATTTCTAACTAGAAAAAAAACTATTTGAATTCATAGTTTATTATATCGTCCATAGTTCTATGAAGTTTCACCATTGATAATGCTCATTTAGGTTAAGAAAAAAATATTTTATTTCAGTCACCTCAGACCTCAATACTTGGTAGTAAAAGTCAATGTGACCTATACATTTAGTTACGATTATGACAAAACTGCACTGCGCACAGAATAACAAAAATATTTTAATAAAATAGGAAGGTAACAATTTATTTACACCTTAAATAATGTCTCCTAGCCATGCAATTATTTATTTTTTTTGAAGCATTAATTCTTTTTGCTATAACACTAAAAATCAAGTTGTAGTTTTCCTTGCACATTTGTACAAAACACGCTGTTGCTATATGAATATGCTTTTGTAATATCAATTGCTACATTGAACTAGATTTTAAATAATCCAACTTTACATACTTAAAAGTTTTTATATCCAAATATCTGACACAAAGATCTCTGTAAATTTAAGTAAACAATAACTTGTTATATATCCAAATATCTGACACAAAGATCTCTGTAAATTTAAGTAAACAATAAATTTTCATTCAACCAAAACGCCCAAGATGGTGGGTGTTTTATATTCGGAGTGTAGATTGTGTGATAAATGTGATTAAATATAGTGTTTCCAACAGGATATAATTTTCGGAAAAGTTGTGCAAAGTTTTCTACCAAGGAGGACGACAAGAACTGATAAGTACTTTTTAAATGTAACCAGCTAAAGTTGTATAGATCGTAAAAGATCGCATGTGAGACCTTAGCGATCAAACACGTGGGGGAAACATCAGCCGGGCTAAACCCCCAATGTGTGTTTTTCATAAGTAAAGCCCTTAACTTATGACTGACTTAGCAGGTCGGTAAGGGATAAATGTTTTAATGCTCAGATGAATACATAGAATATGGAGATTAAAGTAGCAACGATAAACATATGCGGGATAAAAAATAAAGAAGTCGAACTTATAGAAGAAATGACAAAAAGGAAAATTAAATTATTAGGATTAGCGGACACCAGAGTAAAAGGACAACAGATAAAGAAAACACACATGAACTACACGAAAATATTCTCAGGAGTCAACAACACAGAAAGAGCAACACATGGAGTAGGTTTTATCATCGACCCAGAACACGCACAGCACATTCTAGAAATAAAATACCATTCAGAAAGAATTATCACAATTAAACTACTAGAAGACGATAGAAAAACAAATTACATTCAAATCTATGCCCCATGCAACAACAACGAAAAAGACAGCGAAGAACTCTACGACACACTGAGTGAAATCATTAACAAAATTGACGAAAGCGAAGACATGATAGTGATGGGAGATTTTAATGGAAGGCTTGAGAAACGCAACAGTGAGAACAGTGATATCTTAGGACCCTTTGGTGATAAAACAGCTGAAATAAACAAAAATGGAAACAGACTGCTGGATCTATGCAATCAAAATGATTTATTTATCACCAACACATTCTTCAAACACAGAGAGTCGCAAGTATACACCTGGTACAAATGGAATGACACAACATGCAGGAGCCAGATAGATTTTATACTAACAAGAAAACAGAACAAGAGAAGAGTAACCGACAGTGGAGCAATCCCAAATATTACAGACGACACGGATCTCAAGATGGTTATGATCACACTAAGACAGCCACAAATAAAGAGAATATATGAAAACAAACAAAAGAAGCGAAAAGAACAGACAATAAAAATAAAACAATTAAAAGATCAAGAAACAAGGAAAACCCTAGAAGAAAAACTGAGGAATTCAAGAAACTCCCTAACGAAGTATGCACAGTAGAAGAAGAGTGGAAACAATTTAAAGAAACAGTAACTAACATCTCTAAAACAGTTTGTGGAACGAAGCTAAGAACAAGAGAAGGGAAATAGAGCATCCCGTGGTGGAACGAAACAATCAGAGAAGCAATTAAAGAAAAGAAGAAATTGTTTAAAAATTGGAGGGAGAACAAGAACCAAGAAAAATATGAAAAATATGCCTTAGTTCGAAAAAGAGTTAAAATGTTGATCAAAGAAGCTAAGCAAAAGAATTGGACAGAATTCGGACAAAACATAAGCAGGGACTTCAAGACAGCCACAAGAGATTTCTAAAAAGCAGTAAAAGCCACAAGAGCGAGAAAAGAAAACCATGATCCTACTGAGCTGATAAATGACAAAGACGGGCAGCCAATATCAAATAACCAATGTATGCAACAGATGGAAAGAATATTTTGAAGACCTGTTAAGCATACCAACTACAAATAAGACAACAAAAACCACGCTAGAACTCACAAATACTGAACCCAACATCATGAAAGAGGAAATTGAAGAAGTAATCAAATATGCACCAAGAAACAAAGCACCGGGGATAGATAACATAGCAATAGAAATAATAGCAGCAGCGGGAGAAACAGGAATGCAGTGGCTGCACAGAATATTTAATGCAGCATGGCACCAACAACAAGCCCCAGAAGACTGGCAACAGGCAATCATCATACCAATATGGAAAAAGAAAGGTAGCAAAAGAGACTGCAATCAATATAGAGGTATATCTCTTCTCAGCCATGTAGGAAAGCTATACGCCAAAATCTTGGAAAAAAGGCTGAGACCAATAATAGAGCTACAGTTAAGCGATTCTCAAATGGGGTTCCGAAAAAACAGAGGATGTACCGATGCACTGTTCACACTAAAACAGCTTGCAGAAAAAACGACAGAACACAATCAAAACTTATACATAGCTTTCATTGACCAGGAAAAAGCATTCGACAGAGTAAACAGAGAACAACTGTGGGAGATACTAACAACATACGGAGTAAGCCAACATCTAATCAACCTTATTAAAAGTCTCTACGTCAACAGCAGCTGCAGGGCCAGAACAGCAGCAGGCTACACAGACCACTTCGAAGTTAGATCAGGTGTAAGACAGGGGTGCGTACTATCCCCCCTACTGTTTATTACACACATGGACCATATATGCAAGCTAGCCAACCCATCAGAGACAGAGGAGATCAATGAGCTTCTATTTGCAGACGATCAGGCACTAATACATGAAACAATAAAAGACCTACAAGAACACTTAAACAAACTCAACATCTTAGGCACAAAATACAACATGAAAATCAACATCAACAAAACAGAAGTCATGAATGTCACCAAAAATAAAGAAAACATCAACATAACTATAGAAGGCAGACAACTAAAACAAGTAGAGGAATTCAAATACCTAGGAAGTCTAATGACAAACGATAATTCCCAAACAGCAGAGATAGAATCAAGATGCAACAAAGCTTGTCAAATCATCGGACAGTTATCACCACTATTGTCCAACAAGGAAATAACTCTGGAGGCAAAACGAGCACTGTACAACACAATCTTCATCCCAACGTTGTGCTACCAATGCCAGACCTGGACCCTAGATGCAAGAACAATAAGAAAAATAACCTCTACAGAGATGAAATGTATTAGACGAATGACAGGAAACAGTCTGAGAGATAAGATCAGAAATGAAGAACTGAGAAAAAAGCTAGGAATAGCCCCCGCCATAGAATATATAAGGAAACAACAGATAAAATGGTTTGGCCACGTGACAAGGCAGAAAGAACAAAACACAACACAATGAGCCTTCAACAAACGTTGTGAGAACACCAGACCAAAGGGTCGACCACGAAAAAGATGGGTCGATGGAATATTAGAAGCACTAGGAAACATAACAGCAGCAGAGGCGAACAGAAGAGCAAAAGACCGGAAACTATATCTCCCCTCGACGCTGAAAGGCAGATGAGGAAGGAAAGAAGAAGAAGAAGAAGAAATTTTTATATTTCCAAATATCTGACACAAAGATCTCTGTAAATTTAAGTAAACAATTAATTGTTATATTTCCAAATATATAACACGAAGATCTCTGTAAATTTAAGTAAACATGTTATTGATCAATTAGACCAGTGTGGGTTATTCTGCACAGGCACCAAAAAATGCGGAGAGGCTCCTCCTCTTTACTATTTTTCCTAATTTATTTTGTATGTTATAAATGAGATAACATAGGGTTGTCGATTTAAAATATTACAATCAAATTTCAAGCACTTACAGGATGATATATTTTAAAATAACCTTTTAGAACTATATTTCACTTACTGTATAATCTATCTATCTTTCGTTCGCCTGAAGTATTGTTTATATCTGCAATGTCGTTTCCTGTATAAATTTTACTGTCTTTTGTAATTCTTGCAGTGGCCCATATAGTTTTGTCTGTAGTGTTGTATCTATGGGCCAATGGATTTTCCTCAGTCTACTATATTCAGTGCAGTCTTGAAGTATGTGTTCAGCAGTCTGGGGTGCCTGTCCACATGTACAAGTAGTTGATGTGCCGATCTTGAATTTTGTATACATGTGACTATGGAGTCGATTGTGTCCTGTTCTTAGGCGTATAATGATAACTTGTTCATATCTATTCATATTATGAAAGGCATCCTGATTTGGGGCTTGTGGTCCTCTGATTGATTTGATTATCTGTTTCTTATGATGGTATGTAACTGGTGTATCTAGTTGTGTGCCTGTTGAACCTTCCTTTGCCAACTGATCTGCTTTCTCATTTCCTGGTATTCCACAGTGAGACGGGATCCACTGCAGGGCAACCCTGTGGTGCTTGCAGAGTTCAGTCAATAAGGTCTGCAGATATGGTAATTTTCTGGATTGTAGTGCCTGGAGTACTGATCTTGCATCTGTCAAAAACACTACAGGCTGTGGGCTAAGATTACTGTTCAGCAGTTTTTCTATTGCCAACTTTATTGCTTGTATTTCTGCATCATAATTGTGACAATATTTCCCTGTTGCTATTTTATTCATATCCCTAGTGTTATTTGGGTACTCTATATATGCACCTGCTCCCCATTCTTTACTGCATTCTGTGCTGATCCATCTGTGTACACACGGATCCATAGGTCTTGTGGGTATTCTTCATCCAGGAAACTGAGAGTTATTGTTTTTCGCTGTAGACTATTTTGTTCCTCTTTGTCAACTATTCCTTTCACTTCTGTCCGTATTTGAACTGATAATCCTGATTCATCTGTCCAGGGAGTCTGTTCTGGTATGGGCAGAAGGGGTTTAACAACTCTTGGCATGTCTGGTGTTTGTCTACTAATACGCTTGGCTTGGTGGATAAAGCTGCTTCTCTTAAGTCGTCCCAATGCAAGATTTTGGAATCTGTCCTTCATTGGATGTCTCGGCATGCATACAAATTTTTCTGCCTGTATCAGCACCTTTGTGTCTCTCCGTTCTCTCAGTGCTGGTATCCTCCACAATTTCTCCATCTCCAATATTGGTGTTGATTTCATTGCTCCTGTGATGACCCTAAGTGCCTGGTTTTGTACTTTATCCAGTTCTTGCAATGTGGTGTTTGATGCTGAGCACCATGCGGATGATCCATATTCTAAATGTGGGCGTATACTCTGTTGGTAAACTTTACTGAGTATTTTCCCACTCGCACCCCATGTGGTTCCACACAACTTTCTTAGAATAGCCAATTTCCTCCTTGCTTTTTGGGTTGCCTTATTTATCTGCTGTTTCCAAGATAGTTTGTTATCAAATGTAACTCCGAGATATGTAGCTTGTATGTCTTCTTTCACAGGCTCATTGTTTATGTAGATGGCTCCTGCTTTTTGTTTTGGGGAGAGTGTGAAAAGTGTAGTACTGCATTTGTCTGTATTGATGCTGATACACCATTTATTTGTCCATGAATTCAGTGCATTCATAGCTCTTTGTAGCTATTTGGAGGCCACTGTTGCATACTCCTCTGTGCACCACATTACCAAGTCATCTGCATACATTGCCACTTTGATGCCATGTGGTAGTTCAGTAACTAGGTCATTGATGTAGATCAGAAAAAGTGTTGGAGATAGTACCCCTCCTTGTGGAACGCCCTGGCGCAATAAGACCTTCTTACTCTTAAGACCATCCAGTTGCACTCTGGCTCTCCTGTTATGCAGGTATCCTTTGACCCATTTGTACATCCTGCCATTTACTCCATAATTTCTCAGTTTCTTCAAAAGCCCTTCCTTCCATACCTTATCAAATGCTTTCTTTAGGTCTATCCATTCTGCTAGTACCAGTTTCTTTTCTTGAAACGCATCTTCAATTTCCTGGGAAAGATAGGTTGCTTGATCTTCGGTAGAGTAACACTGTCTAAAGCCTGCTTGTTGTGGGACAAGGAGATTTTCACTTTCCAGGTACCACTGCAGTCTGAGATTGATTATACGTTCCATTGTTTTACACAAACAGCTTGTAAGGCTGATTGGTCTATAGCTGGATGTCATTGAACCATCTTTTCCTGGCTTTAGTAATGGTATCATAATTGCTTCTCTCCATGCCTGTGGCACTCTACCTGTGATCCAGCAAATGTTGTAGATCTGCAGTAGTTTTGCTTTAGCTGCAGTTCCCAAGTTCTTAATCATTTCATTGGACACTCCATCATTGCCTGGTGACTTTTTCATTTTTAATTTGGATATTGCCAGCTCTAGCTCTCTTTGTGTAATGGGTGTTTCCATTACTTCATGTGTGGTCTCTTCTTGTCTTGCATTTTGTTGTTTTAAACGGGTCTCTTGTCGTTTTTCTAGGCTAATTTCAATATTATTGTCATTTGCAAAGGAGTCTGCAAAGTAATTTGCTGCATGTTTACCTGTTAGAATGTTTCCATCCTTCTTCAGTGTAATTTTGGTGTTCCTTTCTGTACCCTCATCATTCAGCTGTTTTACAAGCTTCCACACTTTTCTTGTGTCTCGTTCAAGATTCAAGGACTCTGTTTTCTCTTTCCAGCTTCTCCGTCTGGCTTGTAGTTTAGCCCGTTGAAATTTGGCTTTAGCATGCTGGTAGTTGTTGTGGTGTTCTTGGCAAGGGTTATTTTCTGCTTGCTTTCGAGATGTTTCCATGTCATTGTGCAGTTGCTCTAGCTCACTACTCCAGTATGGTTTGTAGTGTTTCCGTGCCCCTCTAGGTATTGTTTCACTGGCAGCTTGTATTATTAGTCTACTGAATTCATCAACTATTTTGTTGATGTCTCTATCTGTATTTATATCTTTAGTCAGTACACTGGTGTAGTGTTGATACATTTTCCAGTCTGCCTTTTTGTAATTCCATCTGGAGAGAGTGCTGCTCTCCCTGATGGCCTTATTTTGTACCACTAAAAAGACTGGTCGGTGGTCGCTGCCTCCAAGTTGTTTCCCAACAATTCGTGTGATATTCCAATCCAGGTCTGGTGAATGGAAAGCAAGGTCTGGTGTAGATGTGGTATGCCATGATCTGGAGTAGAATGTTGGTGGATCTGTTGCCTGGTTTAATAGTATAAGCCCATTGTCATCCTGCCAATTTTCAAGCTCTTCACCTCTCTTGTCCATATGTTCATAGCCCCAGCTCTGTGAGTGGCTGTTAAAGTCTCCACATACAATTATTCTTTCTTTTAATGTAATTGTGTCTAGTGCTAGTGGGCGGTCACTCGGACAGTAGTAGTTAAGTAGATGGAAGTCTGTATTTCCTGTCCTGAGGTGCAGTATTTGATATTCCGCCCCATCCATATACACTTCAATCTGACATGCATTAATGTTGTTCCTTACAAGAGTCAGTATTCCGCCCTTTTGTCTATTTATTCTGTCAGATCGGTAGCACTGGTATCCCCTAATCTTCAAGGCTATGTCGTTGTTTAGATGGGTTTCCTGCAAACAGCATATGCTTATTTGTTCTTCATGCAGGATATTTTCTAATTCTATCTTTTTACTGTACCCATCTCTTTTACTGTTGATGCCTTCAGCATTCCAGTGCATTATTTTTAGTGGTCTTATTTTGGATTGGCCAGTAGCTCTATTCTCTCACCCCCTGACTCCACAGAGCGGCTGAGAAGGACATCCAGTAATAGAGGTTGGGCCCTTTCGAGGCTGAGGACCCGGCGCTGCTCCTGCCTGAGTGCCCATCACAGGGCGAGTGCCATATCGATTTGCGGTTATAGACATACTTCCATTTGCGTTGAGTGCGTGGCATCCTGATTGTTGTGCGCCTTTTGGCTGGTTGCCTCCGACTTCAGCACTTGAACTTGCTAGAGCAGACTGTGGTCTTGCTCGGTTGTAGGAAGGCCTGGCCAGTCTTAGTTTTCAGTCCCTGGTGACTGTTAAGCCCCATCCCCACGACAAGGAGCTGGCCTTGATGAGGACTGTATAATGATGACCTTTGGGTCGCTCGGCTGCGTGGAGAGAAGAAACATATTGCATGGAAAACAACTTGTCTCTTTTTTTTTTTCTGCCCAAGCTCGCGCCCTGGAGAAAACATTTCTAGGGGTGCTGAAAAATCCATAGTCAACTATACTGATGGAGGCTACTACTACTACTATCATAAAGATGCTATAATTGTTTTTTGAGCCATTAGCTCTCTGACATTTGGTGGAAAAAAGGAAAACGACTAAAAGTTTGAAAACAAAGCACTGTGTTTGATGGGGGTCTTTTTTTTCTTTCTATGTCCTTTGCCTTTTTTATCTTGTTTTTGTAATGTTTACTGTGAATGACAATGCCTAACATTTGCTCCCCCCCAGCTTCAAGAAGATGAGTTGAGAGATGCCCTGTTGCTTATCTTTGCCAACAAACAAGATCTGCCCAATGCCATGTCATGTGCAGACATCACACAATCCCTTGGGCTGCAGAGCATGCGCAACAGAAAGGTTTGCTGTCACCATTTATCTTTCTGTACATTTTAGACATAATGTGACAGAATGGATTAGATATGTGTATGTTGTTATAAGTAATGTCTAATACCACGACTACTTGTTTTAACCATTAATTATGATGTCTATCTGTGACTCACTTGTTTACGATACCTTAGTAAAAATTGCTACCATTTAAATGTAAACATTTTGATTTTAGAAAATAAAATTTTCTTTGAACTTTTGTGAGATATGATTGAATAGTGGGGAAAAAAAATCATCAATTTTCAAGAGATTGGTCGGGGGACATTTCCTCTGACGTTGACATCAAACAGCATTTTATGACTCAGAAAACACACCAAATAATGCTGTGAGGCAGCTGAACATATTGACGGGCTTACAGCGTCATATCAATAGACAATGTAATACATCCGGTTCAAGCAGTCACATTCAGGTCATAAATCAACCTGAGACAGGAAATCCGTGTCTCTCCTAGTGTAAACACACAGCTGTGTGTCAAAAGTTCAAAGAAAATGCTATTATAAGAGCTCCTGATGTTACATTTTGGTGGTATAGTCCGTTCAGATTCATTTGCCTAGACATTAATTTATTTTTTTCAAAAACTTATTGTTCATTTGCATTGATCTTTTGAAGTTAGGTTTAGAATACTAATGTCGCTATAAAAATATTTTTTTATCAAAGAAATGTGATCCAGTTTCAAAGATGCCTTATTTAGCCTATATTAAAAAAAAGTTAATCGATATTATAAACACCGGCGGGATTATGTAGATGCTTACATCTCACAGCTGATTCTTTAACATATAGGCATGACCTTCACGGCTGAATGCGCACCGTCCTAAAATAGTTATGTTTCCACTATAAATTTTTATAAAGAAATGTTACATATGAAATTTCCCGTTTAGCACAAAATGACATTTTAGCCGAAACTGGAAATTATGTGACGTCAAAATCACGGCCGTAGACTCGAGTTCGAGTCATAATTCAGAGGCAAATCTCAATATTTACAGAAAGGAGGCGGCACTATCCATATTATCTTCTGCAAGTCTATGTGAGAATGAATATAAAGGCAAAATATTTTACTGAGCATAACATTGCTATAAAGATTTATCAATACTTCTGCAGAGAGCGTAAAAAGGGACATCTTTATTGTTCTTTATCAAACCCTGAGAAGAGAACAATGCATATTTTAGGTTTGTGTAAACGTTCATTTGATCGAATAGTTAAAGGAAGCGGATATTTATTGCCAACAAATGCAAGAAAGCAAGGAAGGAAAGAAACGTTAGACAGTTTTGATAAGGACCTAGTAAAAAGAGAAATCTGTCGAATGTTTGATATAAACGAAGAAGTGACACTTAGAAAGTTGAAGCTTTGGCTGAAAACTAACAACGACATTGAAATATCAAAAACTTCATTATGGAAAATATTAAGAAGTGCAGGCTTCACCTTTAGAAAGTATGCTGGTGGAAAAAACATTATTTGTGAGAAGCCACATCTAGTAGCTCTTAGAAGCAAGTATTTACGTGAAGTGAAGGAAATGCGCGAAAATGATTATGATATTGTTTATTTAGATGAAACTTGGATCAACGCTCATCATACAAATGAAAAGGAATGGCAGTTAGCAGATGGAAGTATTAAAAGATCAGTACCAAGCAGTAAAGGGCAACGTTTGATAGTTGCACATGCAGGTAGCAGACATAATGGGTTGTTGCAGAATGCTCATCTCGTTTTCATTTCAAAATCCATAGACAATAGAGACTACCACTCCGAAATGAATGGGCACATATTTAAAGACTGGATCGAGAAAAGTATCCTTCCAATATTAGATCGACCTTCTTGTCTGATAATGGACAATGCTTCATACCATAACGTAGTTAACGTAGAAGATAGAATCCCAACATCATCAAGTACAAAAGATGCAATCAAAACGTGGCTCATAAAAGAACACATACAAGTTAACGACAGCTACTTGAAACCCGAATTGCTTAGCCTTGTAAAACAGACACAACGTACAAAGATATTTAAAATAGACAAGTTAATTCAAGAACATGGCCATAGATGTTTGAGACTACCTCCATATCATGCACACTTAAATCCTATAGAACTAGTTTGGGCAAAAGTTAAAGGACACGTAGCATATACAAATAAAACTTTCAAATTATGCGATGTTGAGACACTTACAAATCAGGCTCTATCAAATATAAATAAAGACTACTGGGTAAAATGTGAGGATCATGTGTTATGACAAGAAGAGGAATATTGGAAAAAGGATGGTTTGTTGTTTGTTCAGCCGAAAGCAGTAATCGACCTATTTGACTCGTCTGATTCTGAATGATCGTTACTCTGATTAAGTCTACAGATAAATAGTTTGATTTGCAAAATTCCTAGTTGATTTGTTAAACAGTTTATTGTTCAAGACCACCCAAGCAATCAAAAATATGTGATAAGCAAACCAACAACCATTACTTTGAATGGAAGCCTGCTTGAGTCAGTACAGAAGTTCAGCTATCTTGGATCCACTATTACAGCCATACTTTCCTTAGATGAGGAACTAAATGTACGTATTTGAAAGGCAGCGACAACATTTGGGAAACTCACACCAAGAGCATGGAACTATATCAAATTGACTCTACGAACAAAAGTTCCTATATATAATTTAAAATTTGTATACTTGCCACCAAGTAAAATTTTATGGACACGCCTATGGGTCATCGTTGCACTAGATTACTGTAAAACATTTTGATTAGGGTCAAAATAATAGTTACATGGGCAAAGATCAAAGGAATTCGCCGCTTTAAGAAAACCGTTATAGCTAGACATCGAGTAACACATATATACTCGTGACATGGACATTTTAACACCGTATGCCAAAAATCATGTGAAATCATCAAGAACTTTTTGAATTATAAATCATAACATCTCGGCAAACGAATCTGAACGGACTATAGTAATTTTTTTACTACAGCATCGTAACACATCAATCATAGTTGTCATAATCTAGGGTTAATGAGCAATTGGATGTTGTATCTAAAGTTATTCTTTATTTATCTAAATTTTTTGTGTTATTGATGGTATCCACCTCATCCGTGTGTTTGTTGTACGTAGATTTATATTTGCGCAACTATTTTGAGAACTCTTTGAAAGTTACCTGTATACAGTTTCAATGCTACTACATGATTGGCTTGTGCTGCAAGCAAGTTGTTAATCAGTGGTATTTTAGTTGTTTTCTGCATTTCAGAAGTCTATTCACTGTATCGTTCTTCAATGATGCACTCAAGTTGATAAGAAGAATTTATATCTGAAACCTTCATTGATACATTCTAGTTGATGGGACGTTATATCTGTAACCTTCATTGATACATTCTAGTTGATGGGACGTTATATCTGAAATTTTCAATGATACATTCATGTTGGTGGGAAGTTATATCTTAAATATTCAATGATAGATTCAAGTTGATGAGAAGTTATATCTTAAACATTCAATGATACACTCAAGTTGATGAGAAGTTATATCTTACATCTTCAATGATGCAGTCATGTTCTTCTTCTTTCCTTCCTCATCTGCCTTTCAGCGCCGAGGGGAGATATAATTTGCTGTCTTTTGCTCTTCTGTTCGCCTTTGCTGCTGTTATGTTTCCTAGTGCCTCTAATATTCCATCAATCCATCTTTTTCATGGTCGACCCTTGGGTCTGGTGTACTCACAATGTTTGTTGAAGGCGTGTTGTGTTTTGTTCTTTCTGCCTTGTCACGTGGCCAAACCATTTTTATTTGTTGTTTCCTTACATATTCTAAGGCACGGGGGGGGGGGGGGGGGGTATTCCTAGCTTTTTTCTCAGTTCTTCATTTCTGATCTTATCTCTCAGACTGTTTCCTGTCATTCGTCTAACACATTTCATCTCTGTAGAGGTTATTTTTCTTATTGTTCTTGCATCTAGGGTCCAGGTCTGGCATTGGTAGCACAACGTTGGGAAGATTGTATTGTATAGTGCTCGTTTTGCCTCCAGAGTTATTTCCTTGTTGGACAATAGTGGTGATAACTGTCCAATGATTTGACAAGCTTTGTTACATCTTGATTCTATCTCTGCTATTTGAGAATTGTCATTTGTCATTAAACTTCCTAGGTATTTGAATTCCTCTACTTGTTTTAGTTGTCTGCCTTCTATAGTTATGTTGATGTTCTGTTTATTTTTGGCGACATTAATGACTTCTGTTTTGTTGATGTTGATTTTCATGTTGTAGTTTGTGCCTGAGTTTGAAGTGTTCTTGTAGGTCTTCCTGCATTCATGTTGAGAAGTTATTTCTTACAAATTCAATGATACACTAAAGTTTTTGAGAAGTTATTTCTTACAAATTCAATGATACACTAAAGTTTTTGAGAAGTTATTTCTTACAAATTCAATGATACACTAAAGTTTTTGAGAAGTTATTTCTTACAAATTCAATGATACACTAAAGTTTTTGAGAAGTTATATCTGGAATCTTCAATGGTAGATTCAAGTTGATAAGAAGGTTTTAAGAATGAAACACAGAAGGCTTCTGGACATTTTAACCTATCTTGATGCAGAATTTTGAGGTTGTGTGACTAAATTGCCAATGTGATATTAGAATAAACAGTTGTAATGTGTTACTGTAAATTATATTCATCAACATGTACCATACTGGTTGGCGTGGGTGATCATGTACTTCCACAATCTTCTATCTACAGTGCATCATATCAGTTCTGTTGTTGACTGTTTTCCATGCCATGACACCAAGCATCTAGTATATTCTCTTTGTCATCTGCGATCTCTCTTTCCCTGTATTTTGCCAGTTGTAATCAAGTAGAAGAAAATTCTCAAGACCTACAATTAAATATCACAGTGAAGGGAATACATCTGGAGACAGTCCAGAGCTACAACTACCTGGGACATACTATAACCAACGATGGAAAATGTAAAATTGAAATAAACAAAAGAATAGGTATGGCAAAAAGTAATTTTAATGCCATGAAAAATATACTAACAACAAAACAAATGTCGGCAGGACTGAAACTAAGAATGGCAAAATGTTACGTCTTCTCAATATTCCTGTATGGTGCAGAAAACATGGACATTAGACAAGAAAACAGAACAGAAAATTAAGGCCTTTGAAATGTGGATTTATAGAATAGGTAGAATTGGATGGAAAGAAAAGAAAACAAACGAAGAAGTTTTAAAACAACTAAAAATAAAAAGAGAACTACTAAATACAATTAAGACAAGACAAATGAAATTTTTTGGGGCATGTTAAAAGACACAACAGCCTACTAAAAGTAATATTGGAAGGGAAAATACAAGGTAAAAGAGACAGAGGCAGACCAAGACTAACATGGACGAGTAACATCAAAAGATGGACAAGTCAATCTATGACAGCCTGCACCATCAAAGCAAGAAACAGAGTAGAATGGTGATCCATGGTAGCCAACCTTCGCTGCGGAGAAGGCACTCGATGATGATGAATCAAGTATCCCAAATTTTCTGTTCTCATGGTGTGCGCGAAAATTGTTTCTTTCTGATGTTTCTTAGGAGCTCCCTTTTTGTGTTGGCCACTTTGAGAATGTCCTTGTTAGTCTTTTTAGGCTCTATATAGCACTGATGAACTCTCTTTCTCACATCTATTGGCATAGGCTTGTTGCATAAGATATTTCTCATTTTCTGAAATGCTATTTTGGCCTGAGCTATTCTGCTTTTCTTGTTTCAGATCCTCTTTATTTTTATGCTGCATGCTGGTGATGAATTGTTTCTTCAATATGACCATTACTTCTGTTTTATTACTATTCAGACTGAGACCTTTCTTGTTGCTTTCTTTTATTATTATGTCTATCATTTCTTGTAGTTCATTCTCTGTTTCTGCCATTAAGACTGTGTCCTCTGTATATTGCAAATTGTTTTTATTGTGACCAATGACTTCAATTCCTTTTATATCTTTTATTGATCTCTTATTTTATATTTTATTTTAGATTTTATATTTTCGCTGTAAAGTGAAGACAAATCCGGCGACAGAATACCGCCTTGTCTGACTCCATTAAAATTATATTCAGTGTACATTAATGTAATAGTAATGTAATTGTTGGTGTATTTTTTATAAACCATCTTGTGCACTTTCTATACAATTTTTATGTTTTTCATTAATGGTTTTCTATTTTTCTTTGTTTTTTTAATGTTTTCTTTAATGTTTAACAGTGGTTCATCCAAAGTGCAATAGCAACCCAGGGTACAGGTCTTTATGAAGGACTGGACTGGCTGTCGAACGAGCTCAGCAAGTGATGATCGACACATCAGTAGAATATCATCCATCATCACTTTCATCCCCTCATTGTCATCATTATGATTGTCATGTATTTTTTTTTTTTATTTATTTTTTTTTTTTGCTGCTGATTCTTTTATTTTCCTTTCATCACATCTTACATTCACCCTTAAGGAGCAGTCATTTCAGTTGCTGTTGTCACAACAAAACACGACTTCTCATTTGTTCTGTCATTCTTGTTTGATTGTTTGTGAAATAAATGATTTAATTAAAGACAATGACATACATGATTGCACCTTCTTCCTTTTTTTGCTTATATAAGCTAAAGTTATAATAATGTATAATTGTATAAAGTTGGGCTGCACTATTATCAGTGCTTTTCTTTTTTTGACCTGGCTCATCATAATTTTGATGGGCATTTTAATTCGGTATTTTTTCTTAAAATATAAACATTTGTTTAGGACGTTAGGCGTTGAAGTTTTGTGACGACAGGAAACTTTTGAGGGCAGTAGAAGCAAGGGGAGGAAGATATATTTTTGGGACAGTGTCAAGGTTTTGAGAAATAAAGGCCAAATATATCATGTATCCATATATCCATGGATAATCATTTCATATGAAATGTGTAGATTGTCAATACACTATAAAAACTCAATAAAATAAAAACATTCCCTGTGTGATTAGTGTCTAAAAATAGCAGACACCATCGTGCAAGCTATGTGTGTCTATAAATAATATGAAGGGCAAAATTCTAACGTCATTCAGCTTGATCTACAGGATGTACACTAATAGGTTTGAAGTTAGCAAGAGAAGCAAATCAAAAATAGGCATCCTCGACAAAAACATTTTGCTGCCATACACAGCAAGTAAGGTATTTTCTCATTTCTGAAGTTTGTCATGGGGTTTACTGAGGGAGGTCGGTGAATGAAAGCCACATTCCATGTGTTGTTGCAGATGAACAGGATTTTGGTGTTTTTAATTTCATTCTTGAAAGAAAAAATCCCTGCACGATTTACCCACTTGACGTTTGCCTCATGGCATCACAGAAAGTGCAGTTCTGATCTGGCCTTGTCTCAGATAGTTTGTAAAATGGCTTTTTTATTTTCATTGTTAGTGTCATTCATTTTTATTTTACTCTTGAGTTTAATAAATAAATTTCAAAACTAAAATTGCCGATATTCTGTGACTATTGTTGTTGTTATGTGATGTGTTTGTTTACTATTCTCCTAACAGTTGTCGCTCTCATGTCTTCAACTGTCCTATGTCACACTTCTCAAGTCTCCCATGTCACACATCTGCAAGCAACCATTCCATGTCAAAGATATACCCTCTGTTGTCCCATACAATATACCTACCCATAAGTGTCCCATATTGTCCTCAATTATGTTGTCACATCAGCAGACACCTGCCACCCATCATTCTCATGTCATCACAAAGTGCCCCTGATAAATGAGCCTGCTACAAATCTCCAACTTTCTAAAATACCATTTGCTTTGATACTACCAGTTTTTCCAGGGGATTTCTTCAGTGTTCAAGTCTTGTTGCCATGCGAATTTGTCCCTTTGTCTTGTTTCAAGATGGCAGAGTTGGAGCAACATCATAACTGTACAAGATAAGCTGGTTGATGCAAGCATAGTTGTGTGCATCCTGATTTTACTTCTAAACCTGCTCTATGGCAGACACTCCATCTTTGGCAGTCTAGATCTTGGTTTGATGTAGCTCTCTTCTCATGAGTTCAATGCCAGCCAGGGCTCAACAGCCCACCCTGTCCATAGTTTCTGTCTGGGTGTTCTTGTGACTGGTGTGTGATTTCTCTACATATTCAAATGACTAGTACTTTTCTAGTGATAATTAAGAATACTCTACACCTTCTTCAGGTATTGCTATGGATTTTGACATTTAGACCAGCTTGGATCATGTTTAAGACGGGACATTTGAGAAATTTGGAATTGGTGTTGTATTTGACTACTTACTACCCATGCCTGTGACCTACAATCTGCCAACACAAACTGAGTTACTCACAAAACCATGTCTACCAGGATAATGAAGACATCAATTGGGATTTTGCATCATGGGTTCAGTAAGTGGAATGTTATGTTCTGGCTAGCGGCCCCTGTGGTGAGTGGAGAGAAGAATAGAGCCACTGTTACCTGCCATATATGTCGTCAGAGCCGACTAAGGAGGTTTGAAATTGTAGTCTATGCGGTCAAATAGGATGTGCATGGAGCGACCTTGTCAACTGAATTTACTGATGCATTTTGGGAGAAACTAACAAGTCGTGGGGTGGATATGGGGAATTCCAGACTGCAATGAAGCTGGTTCCATGGATAGAATAGAGTATCTTCCACATGTGATGTCTCCGCAGAAAGTGCACATCAAATGGCAGGACAAACTAATCAACTTAACAGTCCTGCAACGTGCTAAGAAATTCATATAGGAGAAGGTGTATCTTGGTCTACGCCCTATGGGCCGGTTACGGCTCGAAAGGTCAATAGATAGATAGATAGATAGAACGTGCTAAGACCCTAGCAATTATGTCTATGCTCAGAAGGCGAAGGTTTAGATGGCTAGGGCACGTCCAACGAATGAATGATAACCATCATTCCTAAGCAAATACTATATGGTGAACTAACACGTGGAAAATTACAAATCGGCAGATCTAAACTACGATATAGAGACATTTGTAAATCATCTCTTAATGACTTCCCCATCTGTGAAAATGACGGAACATCTGGCAAGAGGTTGCACATCATGGAGAGCCTGTATGAGGAATGGCATAACATCATTTAAGGCTGTATGTACTATGGCAAAACAATCATCACCATCATGCAACATAAAAATAAACGAGACAAATCTAAAACAAGTGCAACGTTTCAAATACTTGGGCACAATAATTACATCAGATGGGAGATGCACCACAGAAATAAAAAGCAGAATAGCTCAGGCCAAAATAGCATTTAAGAAAATGAAAAATATCTTATGCAACAAATCTATGTCAATAAAAATGAGAGAGTTCATCAGTGCTATATAGAAACAATTCTGACCTATGGAAGCGAATCATGGACAGTAGACAAACAAATGAAAAGACGGTTAGAGGCCACAGAGATGGGATTTCTCAGAAGAATGTTGAAAGTTCCCTGGACAGATAAAAAGACCAATGAGGAAGTTCTCAAAGAGGCCAACACAAAAAGGGAGCTCTTAAAAAACATCAGAAAGAAGCAATCAACATTTTTTGGGTACATCATGAGAAGAGGAAAGTTGGAATACTTGGTTACAACTGGCAAAATAAAAGGAAAGAGAGATCGCGGACGACAAAGAGAGAAAATACTGGATAGCTTGGTGTCATGGCATGGAAAACAGTCAACAACAGAACTGATACGATGCACTGTAGATATAAGATTGTGGAGGGACATGATCACCTACGCCAACCAGCAGGGTACATGATGATGATGACTATGGCAAAACATAGAAGAGAAAAGACTCAAGGAAAAAGATGGAAAACCCTGTTGAATGGTGGGCCTGATTTGTTCATTCTGTGGCCAAATGTGTTTGTCAAACATTGGTAGAATCTACCACAAGAGAAGCTGTTCGACAAGAACAAAATTTCCAGAGAAAAAGACACAGTAGCCTTCACTAAACCATCTGACAAGACGAAAAGGACCATATATATCTTCTGGGTGGCCAAATGGATAACCTGTCCTGTTCAAAACCAGGAGCAGGTTCAAATCATGGGGGTTATTGTTATTTGCAGGTCATCATAATTGCACTCCGAACATGTCCAAAGGTGCTCAGATTCATTCATCAGCAAGACCCACAATGTCCAGCAACTGATGGGTGTTGATTGTCTGGACACATCCATATCATTCTCTGCTATAGTGGATAAGAGATCCATAACGAGAAGAATTGGTGTTAAAGAACACCTTTTTTTCACCTCATTCTCTTTCAGAGTAGGTCAGAAAGTGGGAGATTACTGATGAAAGTAATTGTGTTAACACATTCAGTACTTTGAGCCACAAAACACGGTTTGTTACCAATGAATTCAACCCAAAAGCCAGTTTTTGAAGCTTTTATATTTATTGATGTTTCCTCAATTATCATCATTGAGTGCCCTCTCCGCAACGAAGTTTAGCTACCATGGAGCACCATTCTACTCTGTCTCTTGCTTTGATGGTGCAGGCTGTCATAGATTGACTTGTCCATCTTTTGATGTTACTCGTCCATGTTAGTCTTGGTCTGCATCTGCCTCTTTTACCTTGTATTCTCCCTTCCAACATTAATTTAAGTAGGCTGTTGTGTCTTTTAACATGCCCCAAAAATTTCATTTGTCTTGTCTTAATTGTATTTCTCAATTCCTCCATTATTTCCACTAAAACCTTGTCATTCTCTTATTTAACAATCTTTTCTGACTCCCAGTGCAAATTGTTCGAACAAGCCATGTGTTTTAGATCAATTTTCATTTATCTCTCAATGTTATTAAAAGGGGAGAAAAATAGCAATGCTACAGTATGTTAATTTCCTTGATACAGAATGTGTTGAGAAAACCACATTGTTATCATTCTCCATTATTGTTGATTGGAGATGGCTAATGAGACCAGTCTCATTCTCTATGGTGTCTATTAAAATGAGGACAGACACTCACAGATTGTCAACCATTTGTGGAAACTAATACTCAGGAGTTTGGCTTGCAGTGCCATCTCTTCCAGAGAGTATTCAATAAACTACTTTTCCCGCAGCAATCACAACACTTGCATGGGCTGAGTAACTGACAGCAGTCATCAACATTAATGCAACAGTACTCATGTTATTCAAAACTGATATATCAAAATAGGGATACGAAAAGCAAGAGGAGCCTTCATTGCACTAGAAAACATATGGAAATCCAAAGAAATTAGGTTAAATATAAACATAACAATTTTTAACTCCTTTGTTAAGTCAGTCCTTTTTTATGGCTGTGAAAAATGGAGAACAACAAAAATGACAATCACGAAGATACAGACTTTCATTAATGGATGCATGCGCAGAATAAAAGAATGGAAAGGGCAGGACAAAATCAGTAACGTTGAATTATGAAACAGTACCAGTCAAATACCAGTGGACAAAGAGATACAACGAAGACGATGGCACTTCAGTGTGGAAGCCAATTGAGAGTATCATATGACTGGCCCTTTTGTGGAACCTCCAGGGAAGAGACAAAGAGAAAAACCAAAATATTCTTGGAGAAGACAAGTGGAAGCAGAGATGAAGATGATGGGGAAGACATGGAATAATCTTAAAAGAATGGTTTGGAAAGTGTTTGTTGAAGACCTATGCTCCACAGGGAGCTGAAAGTGTTTGTTGAAGACCTATGCTCCACAGGGAGCTGAAAGTGTTTGTTGAAGACCTATGCTCCACAGGGAGCTGAAAGGAAGAAAAATAGGAACTCCAGTTAATTCTTGTATGTCCTCACTCCTTATTTTAAGTCTATCATGTGATTGTCTGCCCTTTTACAATTAATAATAAAATAGCTCTTGTGGTATCTTATCCTGGATGTAAATGACAGTGCCATCACGGCTGTGGTATTCATAACATGATGTACGTACTTATGTTAGTCCATACCAGCATATCCAGATCTGTTCCTTCTACCTTAATATCTTCAGCTGATTTTGCAGACGCAATAAAAAAATGAAAAATATCAAAATATTCATTAATGGATAATGAATTACATTATTAGCATTATATTTGACAGTATACACATTACTGTCAAGTTCTAATAAGATGAGGTATTATATTGAATACATTTTTTTTACAGTACATTGCAGGCATTCCATTCTGGTTTAGAACTCATGTGTATTTCTTATATCTTTGACTTTGCTACTAACATATAGATTACTCTGCTGCAGTGAGTGAACTTCTAGTCCTGGTTTATCTTTCTCTCTTTATTTTGCAGTTGTATGATAGCTATATTTTTTTGCAATTCATGTTAATTAATTTGTGAATTTTCTTATTAACAGCACAAGTAGATTTAATTATTTATAATCTTTTTTTGTCTAAATATCATTCATCTTATCACACATACATTAACTTGATACACCCAATTTGTTTCTATGTAGATATATGAGCTGCACATGATTCACATGTATTTTAGTATATTGATCTTGTTTTCTTTGTATATTTTTGCTGTTATTATCAGCATGTGGGATGGTGGTTACATTTGCGTAGAGTGGTACAGTAATTTTTACTACATTTTTATGGTTTGATAATCCTTAGAGATGATACGACTATGATAAATGCTGCATGTTTTATTCACTAACCATTTATCTTAATTCAAGTGTTATCACAATTGCTTGTTATTGCCTACAGAATCTGATATATGTTTGTATAAGTGATAAATAGTTATTTTTCTCTGATAAATGATGAGTATACATTGTTTTCTCTGATAAATGATGAGTACACATAGTTTTCTCTGATAAATAATGAGTACACATCTTTTTCTCTGATAAATAATGAGTACACACAGTTTTCTTTGGTAAATGAGGAGTACACACCGTTTTCTCTAATAAATTAGGAGTGCACACAGTTTTCTCTAATAAATTAGGAGTGCACACCGTTTTCTCTAATAAATTAGGAGTGCACACCATTTTCTCTGATAAATTAGGAGTGCACACCGTTTTCTCTAATATATGGTGAGTGCACACAGAAATGATGTTTGATGAAAGTGGCTTGCAAAGAGACAAGAGTAGAAATGAGAATATGAGAGAAATGGTTAGCCTAGAACCAATCATGATCTACATATAGGGACAGGCTTGGTTACCTGGAGAAATCATCTTTTGATTCCATAGCAGACAAGAGGCTTTAGAGAACACTGGCATAGATCTGAAGTGATACCCAGAGTAAGTTGACATTCTATTCTATTTATAGAATCAGTTTTACTGCAGCCAGTGCATTCCCATACCTGCTCCATCGCACATCCCGGCATTTCTTGAAACATATTCAGGCTCATTGTTCCTAGATGGTGCTGATCTTAGATACATTATTTCCCCTTAAGCTCTCCAGATTAACCAGACCCCTTTCCACCTGTAGACTCATAAGTCCCTATATATATATATATCATTGTCCCACCCATTCTCCTCTTCTCTTAAGGAATGAAAAACAAACTTGGTGATGTTCTCTTTGTATGCAGCGATAACATCAAGAAAATGACAAAATCATCAAATGATAATAGTTGAGGCTGACCAAGAACTTGATGTTTCTGTTGACATCTCAAAGGGGTGAAGAAGGTCAGAAAAGAAGAGATGGTTACCAGCCAGTCTTGATAAAATACAACTTTTATTGTCTAGAATGTGGCAGGGAATAGCATTGGAAACAATGAAGTAAGAGAAATTTATTGAAGAAAGTATTGTAATAATAATGTGAGGTTGGTGACACATTTTATACTGTCTTCTTATGTGCTTCCTATATCAGAATGTTTCCATATTGTACACAATACATCTTTTAATAGTAACTTACACTTAAATATACACACTTTCAAATTCATTAGCTGATAAACTTAAATATACACACTTTCAAATTCATTAGCTGATAAACTGAAATATACATACTTTCAAACTCATTAGCTGATAAATCAGTAAACACATACTGTGAAACTCATTAGCTGATAAATCAGTAAACACATACTGTGAAACTCATTAGCTGATAAACTAAAACATTGTTCTTCCTGTGAACAAATTAATTCTGTACTTTATCTTGTCCCACATATGAACGTATAAATTAGTCATGAACACAGTTCCAACAATCACAGATATGTATTGAGTTATTTGCGGGTCATTATCATTGCACTCTGAACATGTCTATACATACTCAGATCCCCTCCTCAGCAAGTACCACAGTGTCCAGCGACTAACAACTCCAGTTCTGTGTTGGTTGATAAGTCTTCTTTTACACACACTAAGTTTCTCGTTTCTGGCTGTGCCCATCTTAACTCCCATCTCTTTTATCAGAAAAAGTGACGTGGACTAACGGTTGTTGAAGTCATGTGCCCTTCCCACATCTCAGAGGGCATTGATTATGTCCACTTGATTCATTGGCTGACCATCTTCAATGACAATGCATCTAGCCAACCTGTTCGCTCTTTCATTTCCCCGTACTTCCGCATGTCCAGGGACATAGACAAAGGTGACTCAACATATTTTTGACTTCTGCAAAGACTCTATTCACTGCCTGCGTACAGAGCCCAGCTCCACTTTTCTTATCATGCTCATCGAATCACTTAGTATGCAGTCGTGGGTGTAGTCTTGTGACTCTAACTAGTTGAATCCCCTGGTCACTGCCATCACCTCCATCATCATGCTACTTGTAGTTGCATTATTATATATTTATGGGGGAGGGGTGGTATATGTGTGTCAGTGAAATAAGGTCATGAGCTGAAGATTGTTATTCTGGATTGTCAATACCTGGCACATGAACTATCGTATGTAGAAGTGGCAACAGTTTAACACTTATATAGTAGTGTTATTGAACTAAGGCAACAGGATTTGGTTTATTGGTCGACTATGACACAGTGCTCATAATGGTTAAAGTGGGACTAGAATTCTTACTTACTTTTATGGTAGATGCACTAGAATTCTTGTTCATTGTACTTATAGTTTGAAGTAGAATTTTTGCTTCTTCAATTTTCTTTTTCTTACTTTCATCATTTGCCTTTCAGTGTTGAGGGCAGATATTTATTTTGTGGTCTTTTGCTCTTCTATTGCTGTTATGTTTCCTAGTGTTTCTAATATTCCATCAATCCATCTTTGTTTGTCATGGTTGACCCTTTGGTCTAGTGTTCTTGCAACTTTTATTAATGGTTCGTTGTTTCATGTTTTGGTCTTTCTGTCGAATCACAGTCATTGTTTCATTATGTACTCTGTTGTGGGAATTATTCCTAGCTTTTTACTCAGTTCTTAAGACATTTCATCTTATTGTCCTTGCTTAAACTGTAACCCTTACTCATCAAGGTGAATACACTAGGATTCTTATTCATTGTTCAATGATGAATTATAAATCTTATACATTGTTCAATGATGAATTATAAATCTTACTCATTGTTCAATAATGAATTATAAATCTTACTCATTGTTCAATAATGAATTATAAATCTTACTCATTGTTCAATGATGAATTATAAATCTTACTCATTGTTCAATGATTATTTATAAATCTTACTCATTGTTCAATAATGAATTATAAATCTTACTCATTGTTCAATGATTATTTATAAATCTTATTCATTGTTCAATGATGAATATAAATCTTACTCATTGTTCAATGATGAATATAAATCTTTCTCATTGTTCAATGATTATTTATAAATCTTATTCATTGTTCAATGATTAATACTTATGCTTACTCATTTTTCACAGATAAATGATAAATCTTAATTATTGTTCATGGATAAATTGTAATCATTTATGTTGAGTGATTGGTTTCAATTCTTATTGATGGCTATTGGGTAACCGCTTTTACTGGGAAAGTAGAACAGCTTGCCATGATGCTTATGATATCACAAATGAAATGTTTGTTGAGCTGTAAAGATATGGACACCAACACCATATTTCCCATATGCCTGAAGGCAGCGTTTCTCAAACTGTGGTCTGTGGCCCCGTCACAGGGGGTCCGCGAAGGCTTAAAAAATAGTATGAGGTGTGCGTGGCCGTGCGGCTAAAACCACTGTTCCGCTGGCTGAAAAGCCAACGTTCGGTGTTTGAAGCCCGCGGTAGACAGAAAGGATTTTTTCTATCGGGGGTGAAATAAAAATCCTGAGTCTCACACGTCGTGGCGACTGCTTGACCAAGCGGCCTTTATCCCTCTGGTTCTATCGTTGCCCCCCCGTCATACACCAGCAATGGTACTATGTGACGTAAAGATAGTTTTTTTTTTTAATGGAAAGAGAGAATAAATAAATGAATGCACAATTAAAATGGTTGATGCACATTAGAGTGTTTTAAATCTTGAGTTGAATCCTGGGAGTCCATGACTACAAAACATATATAATAGGTGACCATGGTAAAGGAAAGTTTGAGAGCCATTGTCTTAAGGCATTGAGTGAAGCCCTTTAGATTTATTATGTGTAGATGAATAGAATTCTTTCTGGTACGGTGGGGGAGATAGTAGAATACTCACCATATGTGGAGGAACTAGAATTCTTAATTTAAGGTGAAGGAAAAGGTGATGGATATACTGGAATTATTAATTCTGGGGATAGTTGAATTAGAATTCTTACTTCCTGGGGATGAAGTAGCTAGAATTACTTTCTAAGTGTAGATAAACTAGAAGTTTTACTAGATATGAAAGTACTAGAATTACTTTCTAAATGTGGATAAACTAGAATTCTTACTGGATATGAAAGAAGTAGAGTGACTTTCTAAGTGTGGATAAACTAGAATTCTTACTCAGTGACAAGAATTCTTATCCATGCCATGTGAATAAAATATAATTGTTACTTTTGGTGATTGGAAGCATCTTTACTGTAAATTACATTTTTTTACAACCAAGCTTTGTTTTAATTCTCTTCTTTTATGTGTCTTAATATTATCCTCAATTTCATCTGACATGGTTGGTTATTTATATATGTCTAATATTCAGACCATATGTGCATGCCTATCAGACTCTGTTATTACTTATATCAAGATATAAACTGAAGATGTAATATTTGACATCAATTTCTGAACTTGTAGCTTGCAAATTATAGAAAGTAAACATAATTATAATAATTTTTGTTAAACTTATGGTTTTGAATTGTGGTCAGATACATCTAACTAGCATTGTTATATCATGCAATGAAATTGTAATAAAACACTTTTATTTGGGAATAGAGTCATGTTTTGTGGTCTGCTGCATTCACTGTATAATCTTATTTATAACTTTGCTTAAAAAATACTTTTGTTCACTTTCGTATCGTGCTTTATCAGTTCTTGAAGTGCTTTGTCATGTTGCGTGTCCTTTGTAGGATGTTGTTATGATTGCAGCAGAAGAAGAAGTAGAATGTTGTGTTTACTACAGCCCATCTAAAAGAATCTCTAGCCAGATCTCCCACAGAACGTTGCATTTACCACAGCCCGTCTGAAAGAATCTCTGTCTCTAGCCAGATCTCCCACAGAACGTTGCATTTACCACAGCCCGTCTGAAAGAATCTCTGTCTCTAGCCAGATCTCCCACAGAACGTTGCATTTACCACAGCCCGTCTGAAAGAATCTCTGTCTCTAGCCAGATCTCCCACAGAACATTGCATTTACCACAGCCCGTCTGAAAGAATCTCTGTCTCTAGCCAGATCTCTTATTTCTTCTGTTGTCATATTCAAGGTCTCTTTGATGTCTTGAAACTACCTTCTTTTTGGTCTGCCTCTGTGGCGTCACCAAGCAACCATGCCCCTTCCATTATTATTCTTCCCAGCCTGATGGATCTTTTGATGTCATAGTATTTTAACTTCTCCTCTAGAATGGTGTTTATAAGCCAGTTCGTTTTAATGGATAAGTATTTTAACTTCTCCTCTAGAATGGTGTTTATAAGCCAGTTCGTTTTAATGGATAAGTATTTTAACTTCTCCTCTAGAATGGTGTTTATAAGCCAGTTCGTTTTAATGGATAAGTATTTTAACTTCTCCTCTAGAATGGTGTTTATAAGCCAGTTCGTTTTAATGGATAAGTATTTTAACTTCTCCTCTAGAATGGTGTTTATAAGCCAGTTCGTTTTAATGGATAAGTATTTTAACTTCTCCTCTAGAATGGTGTTTATAAGCCAGTTCGTTTTAATGGATAAGTATTTTAACTTCTCCTCTAGAATGGTGTTTATAAGCCAGTTCGTTTTAATGGATAAGTATTTTAACTTCTCCTCTAGAATGGTGTTTATAAGCCAGTTCGTTTTAATGGATAAGTATTTTAACTTCTCCTCTAGAATGGTGTTTATAAGCCAGTTCGTTTTAATGGATAAGTATTTTAACTTCTCCTCTAGAATGGTGTTTATAAGCCAGTTCGTTTTAATGGATAAGTATTTTAATATGTCCTCATTGTTACTTCTTATTGTCCAAAGTATCAAGGTAGTCTTTGTCAGTACTTGATTAAATGGCAGGTATTAAATTTTGAATAAAGTTCTCATTATAATGTATGGTGATAGTATGAAGCAAATGGTGTATTTTTAGATAATTCTATTGACCTTTTTCTACATAACTATTTGTAAACGTGGAATATACAAATAAAAGCAAAGTAAGTAGTCCTATATCTTGTTGTTCTACATACAAATAAAAGTAAAGTCAACAGTAGGCCTATATCTTGTTGTCCTACATACAAATTAAAGTAAAGTCACTAGTCCTATACCTTATCCTACATACAAATAAAAGTAAAGTCAACAGTAGGCCTATATCTTGTTGTCCTACATACAAGTAAAAGTAAAGTCAACAGTAGTCCTATACCTTGTTGTCCTACATACAAATTAAAGTAAAGTCAGTAGTCCTATACCTTGTCCTACATACAAATTAAAGTAAAGTCAGTAGTCCTATATCTTGTTGTCCTACATACAAATAAAAGTAAAGTCAGTAGTCCTATATCTTGTTGTCCTACATACAAATTAAAGTAAAGTCACTAGTCCTATACCTTATCCTACATACAAATAAAAGTAAAGTCAGTAGTCCTATATCTTGTTGTCCTATATACAAATAAAAGTAAAGTCAACAGTAGGCCTATATCTTGTTGTCCTGCAAAGTAGATGTGGCATCATATAGATAATGTCCACAGAATGCCTCCAAAAGCTGTGCCAATAACTGGACTCCTGCTATGAAAGAAACATCAAGAGAGACACAGCGTCGAGTGGTTGATGACAGTTTGAAGAGAATGTCTCTATAACTTGAGGAAGTTGTGAGAAATTAACTCAAGACAGACAACTTTGGCAATTGTTTTTGTAGACCTGACATTCAAAGAGCACAAAGAAGATTATTAATGATATATACCTATATTTTAAAAAAAAAACAGTTTTACAAATGTTATTCCATTTGAACGTAACGAAATCTGCTGCTGCGTACACCTCTACAGGTCAATATTAATTTAGAAGAGAGCATCATATTATTTTCTTCTAGATTATGACGTCTTTATGATAAGAGCTATGTTGCACTGTTATGTTAGGCATGTAGCCCAGTGCATCCATTTTCAATATGTTTGTATTTCACTTTTCCTGGTCCCAGCCTTTTGACCTGTCCAACATAGTAGCATTGCTACAACTAGAACAACTTTTGAGGATTTGGGCATATAAGGTCCTCTACCACTAGAACAGCTCTTGAAGATATGGCCACATAAGGTCCTTTACCACTAGAACAGCTCTTAAGGATATGGCCACATAAGGTCCTCTACCACTAGAACAGCTCTTGAGGATATGGCCACATAAGGTCCTCTACCACTAAAACAGCTCTTGAGGATATGGCCACAGAAGGTCCTCTACCACTAGAACAGCTCTTGGAGAAATGGCCGCATAAGGTCCTCTACCACTAGAACAGCTCTTGGAGATATGGCCACATAAGGTCCTCTACCACTAAAACAGCTCTTGGGTAGTGGGCACACAGGCTCCTCTAACACTAGAACAGCTCTTGGAGAAATGGCCGCATAAGGTCCTCTACCACTAGAACAGCTCTTGAGGATATGGCCACATAAGGTCCTCTACCACTAGAACAGCTCTTGAGGATATGGCCACATAAGGTCCTCTACCACTAGAACAGCTCTTGAGGATATGGCCACATAAGGTCCTCTACCACTAGAACAGCTCTTGAGGATATGGCCACATAAGGTCCTCTACCACTAGAACAGCTCTTGAGGATATGGCCACAGAAGGTCCTCTACCACTAGAACAGCTCTTGGAGATATGGCCACATAAGGTCCTCTACCACTAAAACAGCTCTTGGGTAGTGGGCACACAGGCTCCTCTAACACTACAACAGCTTTTGGGGATGTGGGCACAAAGGCTCCTCTAACACTAGAACAGCTTTTGGGGATGTGGGCACAAAGGCTCCTCTAACACTACAACAGCTCTTGGGAATGTGGGCACAAAGGCTCCTCTAACACTAAAACAGCTTTTGGGGATGTGGGCACAAAGGCTCCTCTAACACTAGAACAGCTTTTGGGGATGTGGGCACAAAGGCTCCTCTAACACTAGAACAGCTTTTGGGGATGTGGGCACAAAGGCTCCTCTAACACTACAACAGCTTTTGGGGATGTGGGCACAAAGGCTCCTCTAACACTACAACAGCTCTTGGGAATGTGGGCACACAGGCTCCTCTAACACTAAAACAGCTTTGGGGATGTGGGCACAAAGGCTCCTCTAACACTAGAACAGCTTTTGGGGATGTGGGCACAAAGGCTCCTCTAACACTACAACAGCTTTTGGGGATGTGGGCACAAAGGCTCCTCTAACACTACAACAGCTCTTGGGAATGTGGGCACACAGGCTCCTCTAACACTAGAACAGCTTTTGGGGATGTGGGCACAAAGGCTCCTCTAACACTACAACAGCTCTTGGGAATGTGGGCACACAGGCTCCTCTAACACTAAAACAGCTTTTGGGGATGTGGGCACACAAGCTTCTGTACCACTAAAACAGCTCTTGGGGATATGGGCACACATTCTCCCCTACCAGTAGAACAGCTCTTGTGGATATGGACATACAGGCTCCTATACCACTAAAACAGCTCTTGTGGATATGGACACACAGGCTCCTCTACCACTAAAACAGCTCTTGTGGATATGGGCACACATGCTCCTCTACCACTAAAACAGCTCTTGTGGATATGGACACACAGACTCCTCTACCACTAAAACAGCTCTTGTGGATATGGACACACAGGCTCCTCTATCACGAAAGCAGCTCTTGTGGATATGGGCACACATGCTCCTCTATCACGAAAGCAGCTCTTGTGGATATGGACACACAGGCTCCTCTACCACTAAAACAGCTCTTGTGGATATGGACACACAGGCTCCTCTACCACTAAAACAGCTCTTGTGGATATGGGCACACATGCTCCTCTACCACTAAAACAGCTCTTGTGGATATGGACACACAGACTTCTCTACCACTAAAACAGCTCTTGTGGATATGGGCACACATGCTCCTCTATCACGAAAGCAGCTCTTGTGGATATGGACACACAGGCTCCTCTATCACGAAAGCAGCTCTTGTGGATATGGGTAGACATGCATATATACACACATCATCTTTTCTTCCCTCATTTGCCTTTGAACGTCGACGGGAGATATAATTTGCGGACTTTTGCTTGCCTCTACTGATGTTTCTTTTCCTAATGTTTCAAATATTCCATCACTCCATCTTTTTCGTGGTCGGCCCTTGGGTCTGGTATTCTCACAACGTTTGTTGAAGGCTCGTTGTGTTATGTATTGATCTTTTCGCCTTATCACATGGCCAAACCGTTTTATTTGCTGTTTCTTTATATATTCTAAGGCAGGAATTTCTTCTACCTTTTTCTCAGTTCTTCATTTCTGATCTTATCTCTCAGGCATTTTCCTACCATTCGTCTAATACATTTATTATCTCGGTAAATGTTATTTTTTCTTATTGTTCTTGCATCTTGGGTCCAGGTCTGTCATTGGTACCACAACGATGGGATAAAGATTGTATTGTAGAGTGCTTTTTTTTGCCTCAAGAGTTATTGTTTTTTCGTTGTTGGATAATGGTGATGATAACTATCCAATGATTAGGCGAGCTTTGTGTATATACTGCTCTTGTCTGGCTTGTATTGGGTAAAGTGGCTGTTCACACGATGAAGTCGTGTCTACAGCATGTATTCAAACAGTCCACCACGGGTCTCAAGACATTTGTTGACTCGTCTCTTCATATCTTCGAAAACCTTCTGGATGAGGACCGATGATATTTGTTGGATCTGGGTGACGCTTTCTGCCTTCAGGTCA
>JAVIAB010000125.1:91476269-91881269 GCA_032433765.1 Megaustenia siamemsis | reverse complement strand
TGTCTACTAGACTCTACTAGAATATGATCAATATCTACGACAGTTGATATAATAATAATACCAGAGGACCTGCTCAAATCAATATTCATAGCCCTACCAAAGAAATCTGGTGCGATTGAATGCGATGATTATCGCACAATAAGCCTAATGAGTCGCATGGCTAAGATATTGATAGAAATCATCATGCGAAGAGTGCGGAACAAAGATCAGTCCAGAAATTAGCGATGAACAGTGTGGTTTTGTTGGAGGTAAAGGAACGAGCAATGCCATATATATCATAAAACTTTAGTAGAAAGAGCCATAGAGGTGAAAACAGATCTGTACCTGTATTTAATAGATTATACCAAAGCATTTGACAAAGTAAAGCACAGAGAAATAATCAAAATTTCAGATGGCATAAACGTAGACAGCAAAGATCTAAGAATAATAAAGAACATGTACAGGCAACACATAGACCATAAGAACTGGAAATCAACTGGGAATATTTCAACAAATAAAACAGTGTTAGGCAAGGTTGTGTGCTGTCACCAGATTTGTTTAATATGTATAGTGAGATTATTTTGAGTTATTGAATTATTTGCGGGTCATCATCATTGCACTCCGAACATGTCCATAGGTGCTCAGATCCCCTCCTCAGCAATTCCCTCAGTGTCCAGCAACTGACGAAAGGAGATTATTTTAAGATCCATAAGGGGCCTGCCTAGAATAACAATTGGAGGTCTTAATATAAACAACCTTAGATGTGCTGATGATACAGTCTTGATCGGTAAGAGTGGAAATGATTTACAAGAAATTTTAGACAATATAGTGACGGAAAGCAAAAATAAGGGACTCAATCGCAAAAAAGACAGAAGTAATGGTAGCAACATAGAAAAATACATCACCACGATAAAGACAAGTGGAACAATATTAAAACAGGTAAAAGAATTTAAATATCTGGGAACAACTGTAACCTCAGATGGTAGATGTACAACAGAGGTGAGATGCAGAATAGCTCTGGCAAAAGCAGCGTTCCGAAAAATGAGGAAGATACTGTGCAATCCAATTTTGACAATAGAAACAAGAACAAAATTTCCTAAATATTGTGTAGAGCCAATCTTAACATATGGATGTAAATCATGGACAATAGGACAACAGACAAGAAAATCACTGGAGGTTATAGAAATGAGGTTTTTCAGAAGAATGTTGAGAATACCAGAGACATCTGAGAAGAGTAACGAAAAATTTGTGAAAGAGGCCAAAGCAAAAAGAGAGCTACTTTCCAAAATTAGGGAAAAACAATCGTCATTTTTTGGTTATGTAATGAGAAGGGAACAGCTGCAATATTTTGTGACAACTGGGAAAATTGAGGGAAGCGAAGAGAAAAGACACCAGACAGCTCAAGAGACAGGCTTGGCAAAAGGTCAACAACAGAAATGATAAATAACTGTCGAGATCGAAAGTTGTGGAGAGATATAATCACCTACGCCATCAGACATCTAACTTGATGATGATGATGATGATGATAATAGATGTATTGTCCACAGGCCCCATTATGTTGTTTGTTGACCTTATCCTTTGGTGGGTTATGGACTGGGTATTCTGTAGATCAGGTTGTATGAACAGTTAAAGCCTGCTCACAGTTTGGCAATTCGAGTATTTTCTGGGTTGGTCTAGAAATGATTCGTCAAAGATGAATGAACAAACTGACGAACATCTGGAGATCCAAAATTCTCAGTAAATGAACAAAACTTAGAGTATCCAACACCTGTATGCTTGCTTGCTTGCATTCGCCGATGACTAAAGTATTCTAGAGTATTCGTAGACTATAGAATTCTTCTTCGTCATCCGCCCTTAAAAGGACGTTAAGTGGGTGTGTCTGCGTTGTGTTGTGGTTTGCAGTATAACTGTGATATTTGCGTCTTTTGGCCCAACACATCCGACTTCAGCACGACATTTTTGAGTACCGGGTTGTCTTCCCTCTTCGATCCCTACTCGCTTGGCCAGACTAGACAGGTTAATCTGTTACCAGAGGCACTACGGAGAGGTGGAGCAGGGTCTGGATGGTTCCGGTTCACCGATCCTGTCGCAAGCAATCAGCTATGTGCTGTTGACAACTTCCAGCTCTGGTGCCGTGAGGCGCGCCTTCGTCTCCAACTCCTGTATGATACCAATGCTAACATAAGGATGTGATACCAATGCTAGCATAAGGATGTGATACTAATGCTAACATAAGAATGTGATACCAATGCTAACATAAGGATGTGATACCAATGCTAACAAGGATGTGATACCAATGCTAACATAAGGATGTTATACTAATGCTAACATAAGGATGTGATACCAATGCTAACATAAGGATGTGATACCAATGCTAACATAAGGATGTGATACCAATGCTAACAAGGATGTGATACCAATGCTAACATAAGGATGTGATACCAATGCTAGCATAAGGATGTGATACCAATGCTAACATAAGGATGTGATACTAATGCTAACATAAGGATGTGATACCAATGCTAACATAAGGATGTGATACCAATGCTAACATAAGGATGTGATACCAATGCTAACATAAGGATGTGATACCAATGCTAACATAAGGATGTGATACTAATGCTAACATAAGGATGTGATACCAATGCTAACATAAGGATATGATACCAATGCTAACATAAGGATGTGATACCAATGCTAACATAAGGATGTGATACCAATGCTAACATAAGGATGTGATACCAATGCTAACATAAGGATGTGATACCAATGCTAACATAAGGATGTGATACCAATGCTAACATACGGATGTGATACCAATGCTAACATAAGGATGTGATACCAATGCTAACATAAGGATGTGATACCAATGCTAACATAAGGATGTGATACCAATGCTAACATATGGATGCGAAAGTTGAAAATCCACCCACACTTTTGATAGGTAATTAAATGCCTTCGAAAAAAAGAATTTCGTGGGATCTCAAATGTAAGCTGGAAAGAATTTTGTTTTCAAATGAAAAGATAAGAGACGAATCAAAACAAGAATACGTATCGCGCGTTACAAGAAGAAGAAAATACATCGGTCATGTACTGAGAATGAATGAAGAAAGATTTTCCCATCAGGTATTCATGTGGAAACCATCTGGTAAAAGAAAACAAGACAGACTAAGAAAATCGCTACACAGAACCATTTCAAGGAAAGGGTCAACCAAGGAACTAAGAAACAACAAAGAACTACAAGAACTAGCCACAAATCGTCAACCGTAAAGAACTACGATCCCCACCCCCATGTGCCGTCTTTGACCCGAGAGGAAAATGGATGAAATGAGAGAAGAATGAGCCCCGACACCTCCTTGGCGTTTAGGGTTTAGTTTCGTCAACAGATCACCTTCATTTCAAGACGGACAGCAGTGCTCAGATCACCTTCATTTCACAACGGACAGCAGTGCTCAGATCACCTTCATTTCACAACGGACAACAGTGCTCAGATCACCTTCATTTCACAACGGACAACAGTCCACAGATCACCTTCATTTCACAACGGACAGCAGTGCTCAGATCACCTTCATTTCACAACGGACAGCAGTGCTCAGATCACCTTCATTTCACAACGGACACCAGTGCTCAGATCACCTTTATTTCACAACGTACACCAGTGCTCAGATCACCTTCATTTCACAACGGACAGCAGTGCTCAGATCACCTTCATTTCACAACGGACAACAGTGCTCAGATTACCTTCATTTCACAACGGACAACAGTGCTCAGATCACCTTCATTTCACAACGGACAGCAGTGCTCAGATCACCTTCATTTCACAACGGACACCAGTGCTCAGATCACCTTCATTTCACAACGGACACCAGTGCTCAGATCACCTTCATTTCACAACGGACACCAGTGCTCAGATCACCTTCATTTCACAACGGACACCAGTGCTCAGATCACCTTCATTTCACAACGGACACCAGTGCTCAGATCACCTTCATTTCACAACGGACACCAGTGCTCAGATCACCTTCTCAGAATGTTCCCCAGTGTAAACCATCCCTTCCCCCCTTTTTACTCACTAACGAAAGCACCAAAGATGGCTTTAGACCAGATTTACGAAATTCGCAACACCATGGAAGAAAGTGACTGGAGATCAGCACACATAAATCAACTATTACATTGCACACAACACACTGTGTATCATGCGAGGCCGCGAGTAGAGCTGCCGAGAACATATACAATAAACATAAATAAACTATTACATTGCGCACAACACACTGTGTATCATGTGAGGCCGCGAGTAGAGCTGCCGAGAACATATACAATAAACATAAAATGACATTAAAAAGCTGAATCTTAAGAGATGCGAGACAAAAACAACCACGTTTCTACAAAAGCCTTTATCAGGTGTAATATAACAGATATAACTACATAAACACACACAAGTACTTATATATATATATCAAAAAAGCATCGTGAGGCTGTTGACACGTGATAGGTCCGAATGTTGCAAATCATGACCCTTTTGAGGCAGATAAGTAGTTGTCTTTTGTATATGTTTTTTTTATCTAATTGCGTTATATTGTACTAGATAAAGGCTTTTGAAGAAACATTGTGTGTCTCGCTTATAGTTAGGTTCAACTGCTTCATACCCCTTTATCTTTATTTTATACATGAAGACACTGACTGCAAACTCCTTAGTCGCTTCTTACGACAAGCGTTGCAAGCGACAGCGGCTTTACTCATATCTCCCCTGACCGCGATGACACGGACGTGTACGTAACGTTTTGTAAATGTCCTTATTTTAATTCGACCAAAGGCACATTTTAAGGAAATGTAGTCAGCATTACACCAGAACCGTCGACCTCCCCAACAAATTTCTGGGAACACTTGAAGCTGGGTGAATTTAGAAGCCGTTAATCAGAATCGAACCCAACTTCCACTCCCCAGTAGGCCATTCACTAACCCCATGATAAGATATCCTCATTGTTAGGTGAGCAGAATTAACAAGTGCATTATCAAGACTGAGGGGAATTTAGTCCAACAAAGTACCACGCTATGTAGCAAGTGTATGCTGCTTGGCATGTGGTAATGTGTATACTTCTTGTGTGTGAGTGTAGGAGTTTCTTTGTCATCATATTAGTGACTGTCAACGTTAGTGGTTACCCCTTGGCTCTTTTTACCACTTTATGTCCCTCAATTTGTTGATGTCAACGTGGGTTGATACTCCCAGACTCTCTTTACCCACTTTATGTCCCTCAATTTGTTGATGTCAACGTGGACTAATACTCCCAGACTCTCTTTACCACTTTATGTCCCTCAATTTGCTGATGTCAACGTGGGCTAATACTCCCAGACTCTCTTTACCACTTTATGTCCCTCAATTTGCTGATGTCAACGTGGGTTGATACTCCCAGACTCTCTTTACCCACTTTATGTCCCTCAATTTGTTGATGTCAACGTGGGCTAATACTCCCAGACTCTCTTTACCCACTTTATGTCCCTCAATTTGCTGATGTCAACGTGGGTTGATACTCCCAGACTCTCTTTACCACTTTATGTCCCTCAATTTGTTGATGTCAACGTGGACTAATACTCCCAGACTCTCTTTACCCACTTTATGTCCCTCAATTTGCTGATGTCAACATGGGCTGGTACTCCCAGACTCTCTTTACCCACTTTATGTTCCTCAATTTGTTGATGTCAACGTGGGCTAATACTCCCAGACTCTCTTTATCCACTTTATGTCTCTCAATTTGTTGATGTCAACGTGGACTAATACTCCCAGACTCTCTTTACCCACTTTATGTCCCTCAATTTGCTGATGTCAACGTTGGCTGATACTCCCAGACTCTCTTTACCACTTTATGTCCCTCAATTTGTTGATGTCAACGTGGACTAATACTCCCAGACTCTCTTTACCACTTTATGTCCCTCAATTTGCTGATGTCAACGTGGGCTGATACTCCCAGACTCTCTTTACCCACTCTATGTCCCTCAATTTGCTGATGTCAACATGGGCTGATACTCCCAGACTCTCTTTACCCACTTTATGTTCCTCAATTTGTTGATGTCAACGTGGGCTAATACTCCCAGACTCTCTTTATCCACTTTATGTCCCTCAATTTGTTGATGTCAACGTGAACTAATACTCCCAGACTCTCTTTACCCACTTTATGTCCCTCAATTTGCTGATGTCAACGTTGGCTGATACTCCCAGACTCTCCTTACCACTTTATGTCCCTCAATTTGTTGATGCCAACGTGGGCTAATACTCCCAGACTCTCTTTACTACTTTATGTCCATCAATTTGCTGATGTCAACATGGGCTGATACTCCCAGACTCTCTTTACCCACTTTATGTCCCTCAATTTGCTGATGTCAACGTGGGTTGATACTCCCAGACTCTCTTTACCCACTTTATGTCCCTCAATTTGCTGATGTCAACGTGGGCTAATACTCCCAGACTCTCTTTACCACTTTGTGTCCCTCAATTTGCTGATGTCAACGTGGACTAATACTCCCAGACTCTCTTTACCACTTTATGTCCCTCAATTTGTTGATGTCAACGTGGGTTGATACTCCCAGACTATCTTTACCCACTTTATGTCCCTCAATTTGCTGATGTCAACGTGGGTTGATACTCACAGACTCTCTTTACCCACTTTATGTCCCTCAATTTGTTGATGTCAACGTGGGCTAATACTCCCAGACTCTCTTTACCTACTTTATGTCCCTCAATTTGCTGATATCAACGTGGGCTGATACTCCCAGACTCTCTTTACCCACTTTATGTCCCTCAATTTGCTGATATCAACATGGGCTGATACTCCCAGACTCTCTTTACCCACTTTATGTCCCTCAATTTGCTGATGTCAACCTGGAAAAACCCAACAGCCACTTTCCGCGGTCCTTCTTAGAGTTGTCACTCCAACATTATAAACAATTACAAATAATTGCGTGTGCGTGGTGACCTTTCAGGAAACACTCACATGTTATTTCACTTGCCTGCCTTGCTGCAAGAATGAGTGCCTGACTGATGGAGGATGATGGAGCCAAGACGACAGGGTTTAACTGATGGAGGATGATGGAGCCAAGACGACAGGGTTTAACTGATGGAGGATGATGGAGCCAAGATGACAGGGTTGAAATGATGTAGGATGATGGAGCCAAGACCACAGGGTTGAACTGATGGAGGATGATGGAACCAAGACCACAGGGTTGAACTGATGGAGGTCAGTAACTCATAGCTGCCTTCTTGCTCTAGGACCATCTATCCATTGATGTTGAAGACCGTTGTGTAGTGCCTCATGGTGACTTTGGCAATAGACTTATCAGTTTGTTTAAACAAGTAAGTATCGAGAGGAAAGGCAACATGGTATCCAGAAATTATGTGCTGAAGTCTGATGTGCTTGGTCGAAATTCGTAAATACTGCAGCTTGATGTGAACACCATACAGTGCATCTACTCATAATCTAGCGTTCTCTGAAGGACAACAGAAATAAAGAACGGACGGTGCTGAAGAACAGGACAGATAATACCAATTAAATAGTCTAGTTCATGCTAAATGCTTCAACTTAGTTACATTGGAATCCTGTACATATTTACAGTATTATAATGCTATAGTGCTACATTGTCTAGCTATCTTGGTAGGTATTATTATGTGAGAATGCTCCTTTTCTAATATTTACTTTATCTTTCACATCAAGTGATGCACGGACATTGCCTTCTAAAGAGCCACAAATTGGGGAACCCTTGGATAACATGGTTTCCTTGCGTACACTTCCTGGAATTCCGACTTCTTGTCCTGTTGGCTTTATGCCCCCAGACTGCCAGGAAAAATGTAGATCGGGGTATTTTGGTTTGAACTGTGCTTCCCTCTGTCCGGCGACCTGCCTGGAGAGAGTCTGCAGTCATGACAACGGTGTCTGTAGCAAGTGCCAGTTTGGCTTCACTGGGCCAAGGTGTTCAATGAAATGTAAAAACGGCTACTTTGGCGAAAACTGTGGGAATATTTGCCCTTTGAACTGCTTCAATAGCGTATGTGACCCATTCACGGGGTTCTGTGAGAAATGCATGAAAGGGTACACAGGAGTTCGTTGCGAGAAACTGTTGTCACTTTGGAATCACAACGTGCAAGGTAGAGGAACTTCGGAAGACGGGACTAGGCAGAAAAATAGCGGAGGAAATGTCACAGTTTATGTAATAATTGTCATGATTTCCTGTTTGCTGCCAGTGTGTGTCATCATGATGTGCATCAAATTTTCAAGCAGAAAGTATCAAATGTCCAGCCTAGATAATATCAAAGAAAATCTCGAAGAAAGGCCACGCACCGCGCCTTTGAATATTCGTCTGATTGACAGAATCTCAAAGAAATATCACAAGTTGTCGATAGCAGAAGAACGGGCAGATAATCCTGAGAGCAAAGGAGGAGACAATTGTTCTCGTATTCATTATACAGATTCCTCTCAATACAGGAACTCGTTAGCTCCAGTGAACATCAATAGCGCTGATATTGCATCTAAGACAAATTGTTCTAGGCATTACCAATCCTCAAGTCAAGATGTGGAAAAGGCTGAATGTAGAAGCATGAGAAGTCAAGTTCGTGATTATATTCAACATGACGTCATTAGCACATCTCAGCCAATCAGAATAGGGAACGAGATGCGGTTCGACCCATCCAACAATGATGTAAATCTTCATCCAGATCGACTGGGACAATTGTCGTCAGATCAACTCTTCAGCTCTAAAAGTCTCAACGGACACGATATCAATCGGGACGAGTCCATTTTATCATTCTTTTGCGTCAACGACCAGGATCTACATCAGAACGAGGCCATGGATGAAGGTTTGCACATATCATGTAATTTACCATGTTCAAAGAACTCAGTACATCGTGAAGATATTGGTGGAGTCAGCGATAATGCAAGATCCACTGTGAGCGACAGATGTCAATTGTCCACACAGAAGAACATGGTAAGAAATGTTTTTATTGCTAATGATTAGGTTTTCACACAAAGTCAATGACTATAAACAAATCAATATTTTCAAGAAAATATAGTTATGATCGTCACCAACACCATCACACTCATCACCACCATCATCATCACCATCACATCACCACCATCATCATCACCAATACACCACCATCATCATCGCCATCATCATCACCATCACACAAACATCATCTTCATCACCATCACCACCATCATTATCACCATGACCATTACATCACCACCATCATCATCACTATCACACAAACAACATCATCATCATCACCATTACATCACCAACATCGTCATCACTATCATCAAACAATATCATCATCACCATTACATCACCACCATCATCATCACTATCACACAAACAACATCATCATCATCACTATTATACCACCATCATCATCACCACCACCATTACCCCACCACCACTATCATCATCATCATCACCATCACACAAATATCATCACCATCACACCACCACCACCATCATCATCATCACCACCATCACACCACCACCGTTATCACCATCATCATCATCACCATCACACCACCACCACCACCACCGTTATCACCACCATCATCATCCTCATCATCACCATCACACAAACATCATAATCATCATCATCATTATCATCATCACCATCACACTACCACCACTACCATCATCATCAGCATCATCAACGCCATAACATCACCACCACCACCATCACTACCACACAAACAACATCATCATCATCATCACCATGACCATTACATCACAATCATCACCATGACCATTACATCACCACCATCATCACCACTATCATACAAACAACATCATCATCATCATCACCATGACCATTACATCACCACCATCATCACCACTATCACACAAACAACATCATCATCATCATCACCATGACCATTACATCACAATCATCACCATGACCATTACACCATCACCATCATCACCAATATCACACAAACAACATTATCATCATCATGATCAATATTACAACACCGCCATCATCATCACCACCACCATCACACCACCACCACTATCATCATCACCATCACACAAACATCATCACCATTACACCACCACCTCCATCATCATCACCATCACACCACCAACGTTATCATCACCACCATCATCATCACCATCACACAAACATCATCACCATCACGCCACCACCATCATCATCACCATCACACAAACAGCATCATCATCACCATCACACCATCACCACCACCGTTATCATCACCACCATCACCATCACACAAACATCATCACCATCACATCACCACCATCATCATCATCACCATCACACCACCACCATCATCAACACCATCACACCACCATCACCACCACCATCATCATCATCATAGTCACATCACCGTCACACCACCATCATCACCATCATCATCATCATCATCACTATCACACGCTACCACCACCGTTATCATCACCACCATCATCATCACCATCACACAAACATCATCACCATCACACCACAACCATCATCATCACCATCACACCACCACCATCATCATCATCACCATCACACCACCACCACCACCGTTATCATCACCACCATCATCATCACTATCACACCACCATCATCACCATCACACCACCATCATCATCACCATCACACCATCACACCACCATCATCACCATCACACCACAACCATCATCATCACTATCACACCACCACCATCACCATCACACCACCACCATCATCACCATCACACCATCATCATCACCATCACACCACCACCACCACCGTTATCATCACCACCATCATCATCACCATCACACCACCATCATCACCATCACACCACCACCATCATCATCATCATCACCATCACACCACCATCATCATCATTACCATTACACCACCACCACCATCATCATCATCACCATCACCCCCAACACCAAGACGCATCATTATTTTTCCATCTGATTCTCATTTGAGGGCCTGCTTTGATATTCTTTTCTTGTCCCTACTCGTCACGTGGCCGACACATTACCACCTTCTTCTCTTGATTATAGTTGATATTTTTGGATGCTTTGTTATTTTACATGCCCTATATAAAAATATGTAATTCAATGATCTCATATGTGTCATTCCTTACCAAGCTATAACATCATTCCTTATCTAGCTATAGCATCATTCCTTATCTAGCTATAACATCATTCCTTATCTAGCTATAACAGTGATAGAGATCATGTCTGGCGTGTTGTCTTTATTTTGCAAACATCAGATACTGCCTGAGACCACGTCGGCAACTTCAGACCCGGAACAAGAAAATCAAATGTGCAGTCAGCTCGTTACTGGAGGGATTGTATACGATGTTAGCTCAGACAGAGACTCAGAGTCTACTCGGAGCCAGGGTATTGTATGCGGGGGTAAAATATTCGTTGTCACCGCTATTTTAATATACATGTACAAGAAAGTATTTTCTCAATATCGATCACGTCTTTCCTCTATTTCAGCTTGCTTGTGGTTATACAGTGTGATTTCAGCATTTCCCCTTTATTTTTCATGCTTGGCAGCGATAATATCCATATTAAAAGTAGTGAATACAAATTTGTTTCAGTTATTTAGTTAATTAGTGAGTTACATAATTAGGTACCATTTATTGATGTATCTAGTTCGGTGGAATTTTTAGAATTTTTTGGGTGGTTAAAAAAAAAAAAGTAAAGTGCCCTCGTCACGCCAAGTGGCATATAGGGAATATGGTTTTAGTGACCATACATTTTACAGACCTTCAGCACATGATTTTTGGGGTAATGTGGTCGGTATTATGCCCGTGCCGCTTCACTTTCCCAGAAAAAATCCGGTGCCCATTTAAGGCTGGGTGAACCGGAAGCCGTCGGTTGAGATCGAACCCTACCCCTTGTCCATTGTAGTCCAGTTCACTAACCACTGAGCTATCGTGGCTCTTCTTGCGTGCTGGTCCCTTTGAATATAGCTCACTGACACTTGTTAAACAATGTTGATTCATAATAAGTACAATTAATTAATCCTAATAATGCAATAAATAGGGAGCCCGATAGATCAGTGGTTAGTGAACTGGACTACAAAGGGCAAGAGACCGGGTTCGATCCTGATCGACGGCTTCACGGGTTCACCTAGCCTGAAATACGTGCTGGATTTTATCTGGAAAAGTAAAGATGCACCGGTGTATACCGACCACATTACCTCAAAAAGTAATGTCCCGAAGGTCTACAAACAATCATGGTCAATAACACAATATTCATACGCCACGTGGCGTGACGGGGCTCTTTACATTTTTATTTTTTTTTTTGTAATCCAATAAATAGCCCAAATGTCAACTAAGTGATCCCTCATTTTACGGTTCCCCTGCAACCGCTTCGCGGAGCCAAGTTTTAAGAACCAGGGCTCACGTTAAATCATGAGGGAATTAGTTTATTATTTAATTAATTAATTTCTTACTCAGCTACAGAATAAGTTATTTAAAAATACAGTCTGTTAATTGTAAGTTTAATTGCTGCCTATTTAATTAGCAACAATCAGTGGTCTATACAATGATTACAGTTCTTATCATCATCATTATCGCATCATCATCATCATCATCATCATCATCATCATTATCATCAAGGACAATGTCTGCTGGAGATGATGATCATATTTGTGCGTATCATATATCTTTCAATACTTATACTTGTTTACAAGTTCTATTGTTGATTTCCTACCAAACAATTCCCTCCAACTTTCCTACATCCTTTTCTGTTTTCCTCTGTCTTTTCTTAGTTTACTTTTTTTCATTTACCAAGATTTTTTTCTTCTCATTACTTGGCGGTCAAAAATGATGATTGTTTCCCCCTGAGGGTGACAATATATTTTGTTTAGTTGTTGGCAAATCTTCTACACACATTTAGTTCATCGTTTGCTAACGGAAGATGTCTATTTTTGCCGTCTGAAGTGTACTGAAATTAGAAATGACGCTTATTAACCAAAAAAAAAAAAATGTTTTCCATTAGTTAAAATTGTTCACTTTTGATGTCAATAATAAAATAGCCACTTCATGTTGTGATCGTATCTTCCAGAACTCACATCTACATCGTATCCTCCAGAACTCACATCTACATCGTATCTTCCAGAACTCACATCTACATCATATCCTCCAGAACTCACATCTACATCGTATCCTCCAGAACTCACATCTACATCGTATCCTCCAGAACTCACATCTACATCGTATCCTCCAGAACTCACATCTACATCGTATCCTCCAGAACTCACATCTTCATTGTATCCTCCAGAACTCACATCTACATCGTATCCTCCAGAACTCACATCTACATCGTATCCTCCAGAACTCACATCTACATCGTATCCTCCAGAACTCACATCTACATATCTATCCATAAACCCTCCACCCTGAGAGCCCTCAGAGACCATATCTCTCCATAAACCCTCCACCCTGAGAGCCCTCAGAGACCATATCTCTCCATAAACCCTCTACCTGAGAGCCCTCAGAGACCATATCTCTCCATAAACCCTCTACCTGAGAGCCCTCAGAGACCATATCTCTCCATAAACCCTCTACCCTGAGAGCCCTCAGAGACCATATCTCTCCATAAACCCTCTACCTGAGAGCCCTCAGAGACCATATCTCTCCATAAACCCTCTACCTGAGAGCCCTCAGAGACCATATCTCTCCATAAACCCTCTACCCTGAGAGCCCTCAGAGACCATATCTCTCCATAAACCCTCTACCTGAGAGCCCTCAGAGACCATATCTCTCCATACACCCTCTACCTGAGAGCCCTCAGAGACCATATCTCTCCATAAACCCTCTACCTGAGAGCCCTCAGAGATCACTTCTCTCCAGAAATCCTCCACCTTAAGCAATGTGCAGCAGTTCCACTAGTTATTCTTTCCCGTGCCACGCCATTCAATCATACAGCACCGTTTCAATTCGATTGCTGCTGTCGCTCCTCTCTAAATTAACTAAATCTAACATTGTGTACTGGCTCTGTTACTGAAGAAAAGTTCTGTATATTTACCTCATTATTTTTTGTAATCGTCTTGCGTTTTCGTGAAGAAAAAAAATGACATTAACCTCGTTCGTCCATTTTTTCCCATATCCCAAAGTCCCGTTTTCTTCATCCCAAAGATCCGTTTTCTCCCATCCATATATCTCGTTTTTCCCCATCCCAATATCCCGTTTTCTTCCATCCCAATATCCCGTTTTCTCCCATCCCAATATCCCGTTTTCTCCCATCCCAATATCCCGTTTTCTTCCATCCCAATATCCCGTTTTCCCCATCCCAATATCCCGTTTTCCCCATCCCACTATCCCGTTTTCCCCATCCCACTATCCCGTTTTCCCCATCCCACTATCCCGTTTTCCCCATCCCAATATCCCGTTTTCCCCATCCCACTATCCCGTTTTCCCCTTCCCACTATCCCGTTTTCCCCATCCCAATATCCCGTTTTCCCCATCCCAAAATCCCGTTATTTCCCATCTCTATGTCTCGTTTTCTTCTATCCCGTTGTCTTATTTTCTCCGTCCCAATGTCTCGTTTTCTTCTATCCCGTTGTCTTATTTTCTCCGTCCCAATGTCTCGTTTTCTTCTATCCCGTTGTCTTATTTTCTCCGTCCCAATGTCTCGTTTTCTTCTATCCCGTTGTCTTATTTTCTCCGTCCCAATGTCTCGTTTTCTTCTATCCCGTTGTCTTATTTTCTCCGTCCCAATGTCTCGTTTTCTTCTATCCCGTTGTCTTATTTTCTCCGTCCCAATGTCTCGTTTTCTTCTATCCCGTTGTCTTATTTTCTCCGTCCCAATGTCTCGTTTTCTTCTATCCCGTTGTCTTATTTTCTCCGTCCCAATGTCTCGTTTTCTTCTATCCCGTTGTCTTATTTTCTCCGTCCCAATGTCTCGTTTTCTTCTATCCCGTTGTCTTATTTTCTCCGTCCCAATGTCTCGTTTTCTTCTATCCCGTTGTCTTATTTTCTCCGTCCCAATGTCTCGTTTTTTCCCCCATCTCTGTGTCTCTTTTTCCATCCCTATATCCCATTATTGCCTAAACGTTGCGTGAACACCAGGTCCAAGGGCCTACCACAAAAAGATAGACTGATGGAATAAACACAAGGAAACAGCGCCAGACGAGCCAACAGAGGAGCAAAAGACCGTAAATGATATGAAACTGAAAGGCAAATTAGGAAGGAGAGAAGAAGAAGATAAATGATCAGACTAACTCATATCTTAATAGAATATATCTTCTCAAAGCTTTTATTTTCTACTTGAAACATAAGTATTTGACTTATTGCATTATCAGGACAAACATTACGAGGGACATCAGCTCAACCAATCACAAACAAGGAGGCCAAAGCCACGAGCAGCGATCGCACAAGCCGACAGCATTCAAAGAGGGACAGTCCGGTTAAAGCGTTCAACTCAAAGAAGACGATGCAAATGGACAAGGTGGACATGGGCAATGGTAGACAGGCGGATACTGAAAGCAAGTTACGCGCCATGATGGCTCAAATTGGACGTGAAATACGAGAAATAGTTGGAGCACGTTCTTCCATCTTGGAAATATATCCGGTGCTGACAAAAACAGACGAACCTGTTAATCTGTGTTCCTGTAGAGATGTCGCAGAGGATGTCAGTGAGGGTTATCAAAGTATAACCAGCATAGAAAAGAAAGATTCTGCTCAATCTTCCGCGACTCTGTTGACACCTTTGCTGCAGTCCGGTACAGACTCGTATCCGGCCTGTCATCTCCGAGAGTACAGCAGTCAGAATGTAGATCAGAACACATATGATATATCAGCTCCTTACGTGACTTACATAACCACCTTTGACAATACCAACATCAGATTAAAAGCCAGTGACAACACTTCTAAAATGGACATGAACCTACCTAAAGAGATATTATTTGATAAGTCAGGAACTCAAGACACTCATGGCATGGAATACTCCAACGATGACCAACCATCCTGCTCCGAGAGTGAAGAAATAGAGAACGCAATTTATTCAGATTGCACTCGCAATCCGATGAGCCAATCTTTGATAAATGGCACAGGCAACAACAAAATCTTTATCCGAGATAGAAATTGCGAGGATCTGTCATCTCTTGACTGTTCTTCATCATCATCATTAACTCATAACACGCCATATGCTCCCTTCAGACAAGATCGTGAGAACCAGTTATTGATTCTTCCCCTACCGATTCCTCAGTTTGAGCACCACTCATCGTCTCTAGAATATTCTTCCAGTCGACAACCGTCGCCATTTCCCTTTGTTAACCGTTCATTATTTCACGATTCTACTGATTGTCAGAATCACCTGCCGTTTCATAATGTCGAAACAGTGCCTATAAAACTACCATTAAATTACTGCAATACTGAAGGAGGTTTCCAGAAATCTGAACGAATTTGTCGACCAAAAAGATATCACAGTCTGACATCTGTCAATGATGTCACAGCTAATGGCTTGAGACCTGGGGGAGTCTCCATAGCGTTTTCAAGCCCACCAAAAAGCATGGTCAGCCAGAGCGTCTCCGTAGAAACAAGCACAACATCCATCAATGATAAAAATACCAGACAAAATACAAACACGAAGTTCACCTACCTCGGAAAAGACTTTACTGCACGGCAACGAAAGAACAATACTTCATCCAGGAAAAGGGCTGCTTCGAAAGGCGGTCATTATTGTGGACTTCCGCCGTATAACAAGTCTTGCAAGAGAAGTACGAGTTCAAAAACGGGGGTGTGTCCCATTGGCCAAGAGCAGAAACAACATTGTCAACATGCAATTGATGCAAAATGTGGTTGTCTCTATAGCAGTGAAACAAAATGGGTGTGCTCCTGTAGTGATGAAACGAAATGTACATGTTCTTGCAGTGATGAAACACAATGGACACTCTCTTGCGCATCTGAAACAACCAGGAAGCATCCTTCTACATTTGATACAAAAGGAGAATTTCCAGTTACATTTAATGTCAAAGCCAAAACTAGTCCACATATTTGCAAGAACTACAGAACAATGTCTCGGAGCGGACAAAAAGACCAAGTCAACAGCAATGAGAGAAGCTGTGAAACACATGTCAATGCTCTAGTTCAAACCGCCATCTATAATAATTACCCAACAAAAAAGTCGAATTTAGAAAAAAATGATACTAATAATGTTCCAATGGTTCATAAAATCTTTAAGGAAAGTGACAAAGAAAGTGGTCAAAATTGCCATTGTAAAGATTTCTACATTCAAGATGTTCATGGTCAAAATTCCCATGGTCAAGATTTCCATGGTCAAAATTTCCATGGTCAAAACTCCCATGGTCAAAATTTCCATAGTCAAGATTTCCATGGTCAAAATTCCCATGGTCAAGATTTCCACGGTCTAAATTTCCATGGTCAAGATTTCCATGGTCAAAATTTCCATGGTCAAAATTCCCATGGTCAAGATTTCCATGGTCAAAATTCTCATGGTAAAAATTCCCATGGTCAAGATTTTCATGGTCTAAATTTCCATGGTCAAGATTTCTGTGCTCAAGATTTCCATGGTCAAGATTTCCATCCTCAAGATTTCCATCCTCAAGATTTCCATACAGTTTGTGCCACTAATAATAAAAGTCAAATATTGTCAACGTTTCCCAAATCCAGCACAGATTTGTGTACAACAGAAGTGTCACAAACCTTGTTTGCAGACTCATCGAGTAATGAATCTTCTTCGAAGTTTAATGTCCGGTGTATAAATCGATCAAGTGGACTTCAAAGTAACTCTCAATTAAAAGAGCAGAGCATGCTATTGATGGATCAGCTACAAGAAAATAGAAACATTACACGTAGATCGTCACCCACAAAGAAAAGTCCTTGCAATCATTTGTCAACTCAGACCAGTGTCGCAGGAGCTCCGCAGACGAACCTTACGTCACAAATCAAACGAATACAACAACAAATATCTCCTGCTTGGAGCAATAGCGAGAACACTTCATGGAGTGCTGTTAATAACGATCTTGATAACATTTATATCTGTGAAATCTGCCAAGAACACACGATGTTATCGCGCCATGATCATTTAGAAACAGGCACAGAAAACAAGAAAAAATCTACGACTTTTTTACCAAAAGAATTCACTTCTCCCATTAATGACAATAATTTGTTAAACTGTAGAATGGAAGACAAATCCGGAAGTAGAACATCAAATGAAACAGAACAATCGTTGTCTCATCCCCTTGAAATGATTAACAAAATATTTCCCATTGAGCACAAAGATGAAAATGTATCTGGCAAGGTATTACATCAGCCAATCAGAAGACAAGCTCAAAATGACGTAACAGACACTCATTCTTTACATTGTGGAATCCTGTCTACATCGACAGAAGGCCGCTTGAACGTCTTTACGAAGCTAGACAGTAATTTGCAAGAAAATACCCTGGCTCGGAATCAGGAGGGTATATATAATTTGGAAAATATCTCACGTCCAGGGGCGTACCCGCTCCCATCGTTGCTCGAAGACTTTGCGATGTGTGAACTACAATCTTCAGCATGTACATCAAGCACCGAATCAAACTGCTTGCGTCCAGTCCATCACGAAACAGCCATCCAGTCGGCTGCGGTGGGCAAGCCAAATGTAAAAACAGACGAACACGAGCCAATCAATAGAGATTACACTTATCACAGTCTATGCAGTAAGGAATCACAAATAAAAAAACATGTTTATCGTGACCCTGGACAAAGTTATGACAAATCTCGCATCAATATGCCGCTCGATCTCAACATAGCTTCAAATGAGCACAACTTGGACCATCACCCCGAACATAAATCTCCAAAAACTCGCCCTAATTATTCACTACGGCAAACACAGAATAAATCATCAGAGATAAAACAGGACATTCATAATAAAAAAGACATAGCTCGGTATTGTTCTGACCCGGAAGTAAACAATGACTACTTCTATGACGCGCTTGACAATCTCATTTCTGCTTCCGGTTTTGCAAAAAGTCCCCGCCATTGCCGGCTCAAAGAAAGATCTAGAGAAACACCCAAGGACAGAAACTGCGGGAAAAAAATTGCAAATAAATCCAGAAAGAGAGAATCAAACTGTTTTACAAGCCAAAATAAAACTGCAACTGTTAGTGAGAAGATGAGTACACGAAAGGAAAAGATGGATCACAAGCTGATTGATGATTCAAGATCGAGAAAGAAAGAACGCCATATTGCATTCAGATTTGCTTCCCTTAACAAGATGGAAACTGCGTATGAAACTAATGAAAACCGCGGTCACAAAAGAAGAATTTGCGAAGACAACAAGATTAGGGGTTCCCTGCAAAAAGACCATTCAAATGAGGTCGGTGACGTAACTAAAGAACCAACCAATCGCAACAGACACGGAGAAAACACATCTAAGGTATCATTAACTTCAGAATGTATTCACCATCAGACGCAGTCTTGTAGAAAGCCCGATCACCTTGAAACCACAGACCTGAGCAGCTTGATGGCCAGCAACGATGTCATTGATTCAACAGTTTACTATTCCGTGCTCTCAGAAAATACGACTGGTGACAGCCACTGCTCGCCAGCAGAGGATTTCTTCAGCACCAGCGATGAATGACCTGACCTCCCAGGAAGCGGTTTCTCCAACGTTGAAGACAAACGTTATTGATCATTGTAGCAGCTTGCAAATATAGCGGTAGACATATTTATACTGTTTTATTGTTCCCCAGATTATGCAGAACGTTATTGAACTAATTGAACTATGTTGTAGTTTTGTTTTCTTCTGAATCTTAGTCTAGTAATGAAATACTTGTTGTGGGTGTAAACCAATGGGAAGGCAATAATGAAACGTTGACAATATTATAAGAAATGTGACCGCTGTAAAAAAGTAAAGTTTCCTTCCACATCTTGCTAGGCGTATGGTGTTAGTGACTATATTTTTCTACGACCACGGCACAGTTTTGGGTGACGCGGTCGACATCACACCAGGTCTCCTATATTTCCCATAAAAATTTCCGGTACACATTTTTAGAGGCTGGGTCATGTTGGTCTTATAACGAAATCCCCAGCCCCTGGGGATCTAAGCCGGACCCTTCAGATCAGGAAGCGAGCACACTAACCACTCAGCCACCCAGGCTCGCCACTGTAGAAAGCTTACAAAACTAAAGACCCCCTCACGCACGGGGAATACAGTGGTAGTGCACATATTTGTAATAGATCTTCAGCAGATGTTTTTTGATGTAATGTTGTCAGCATTACACGAAGGCATTTGCTTTGAAAAAGAAAAATCTGGTACCCATTTAAGGCTGGATGAACGGTCAAAGAGGATCAAACCCAACCTCTTGTCCTTTGTAGTCCAGTTCACTAACTACTGAGCTATCGCTGCCATGTAATGGAATATTATGGTTTGGTTACTACTTCCTGTGAACTGCTCTCACCGATTTCTTTTCTGCTCAGTCCTCTTTAGTCCAAACATTTCGCTGCTCAGGACTGTTATTTTAATTTTCTTGCATAATAATAGTTTCTTCTTCCTTTCCTTTGTAGTTGAAAGTGGAGCATAGGTCTTCAACAAACACTATCCAAGCCGTTCCTCGCCATTCTTTTAAGATCACTCAATGTCTTACCCATCATCTTCATCTCTGCTTTAACCTAGAATCTCCAAGAATATTTTGGTCTTCCTCTTTGTCTCTTCCCATGGGGATTCCAAAAAAGGGCATGTCGTGTAATACTCTCAGTTGGCTTCCAGAGTGTGTCCCATCTACCGCCATCGTCTTCGTTGTCCACTGTTATTTTAATATTATTTTTACATATTTTTACGTTAGTAATTTTTTGTCGTGCCATTTCATCCTTTTATTCTGCGTATGCATCCTTTAATGACGGTCTGTATCTTCATGATTGCAATGGTGTTTACTGGTTTTGGGGTCTGGGCTACCGCTGACATAATAAATAAAAACATACATTCTATTCAGTAGGCTAACATGAAGTAATATTTGCTAATGACATCACTACATTTTAAATTACTTACTTATTTATGTTAATTATATCCCTCTTGTTTGGGACGAAAATGTCTTGATGACTTTGTCATTGAAAGTACTGTTGAGTTGGTCTCTAAGTTTGTAAGGGAATGATTTCTCAATGGACATTAATGCCAAACCAGATAAGCGTTCTTATGTTTGAGTTGAGCGACAATAAGATTTGATTCTCTTGAGAGCAGAAAAAGTTCTTTCTACAAATGCTGATGTGCATAACGTAGTTATAAATAGCTAAGAAAGTTCCGGTAATCAGACATTCTTCCACTTTCACTTTGTGACGATTCTGATTGGCTAGAACTAAAAATAACCCATGAAATCGCACTATTGAAGAGGTAGCTTTGCCGTATTATTTTGACTGGAATTTTTGAATGTCAAGGTCGTTAATACAAGGTCCGGATAGAGGAAAAATTTACCGCTGGCTAATAGAGGTTTCAATGTAGTTTCGGTTTCATTCAAAACCTTGCTTTAATAAATGCAAGTCAAAGCAAATAAAACATATTGGCCTACGAAATGTGTAATAGAATATTCGAACATTTATAATATAATTATTTTTAAAAAAATATAATAAACTATCATTTACTTTTGTATTTCGTTAAAATGTTCAGGCTACCGACGGTAGCTGCGGTATAGTAGAGAATACTCCACTGCAAATTGTTATTTTTTTTATAATACATACTTCTATACTTTTTGTTTTAAAATACAAATAATAAACATAAAGAGGGCCGAGAAGGGAAAAGGTCACATACTTTTCAGTATTTTTGAGCACTGGACTAGGAGCTGCGATAGCTCAACGGTTAGTGAATTGAACAATACAAAGTACAAGAGATCAAGTTCGACCTCTTCATGACCGACGGCTTCTGGGCTCACTCTGCGTTAAATGAATACCGGATTTTCTTCTGGGAAAGTAAAGCGCCCCAGAGGTAATACCAACCACATTACACCAAAAATCATGTGCCTAAAGTCTGTAAAAATGGTGTTCACTAACGCTATATTCTCTCTACGCCACTTGGCGTGACGGGGGCTCTTGACTTACTGACATTGAGTACTGGATTATTTTAAATGATTAACTACAATACAAAGAAAGGCATTGTACTTAAATCGGTAGCCACAAACACCAACAATTGCCAGCAGCGCCAGTTTTTGTCGCTAAGATGTTGCCCACACCAAGATAAGGTAATCAGTTATTGATTGTCTAACCTTGCTTGTGGAAATCAAGATTGCAATTTCTTGAGTAACGATGACAACAAATTTACCCTAACTGTATACAAAGGGAGACAATATCACATTTATGAAAAGCCTTTGTTAATTAAGAAAACAAATATAATTTGTTGTGATTTTTTGTCGTAATAATAAAATTATTTATTATTATTACGTTATTTTACAATTATATTTGTTTTTCTTTCATTAATAATAAATGGCGCTTTATAAACATTTGCATTTCTCTTTATTTGCTACTTTGATCATGCCGACAACTGTGAGTCTGTGTCTGATTGTGATACAAGACAAATGTCTGCATTCTGAGTCGGCTCTGAATGATAGGATCTTTGGCTCTTTGCAACAACTCTGAACTATCTTGAAGTTAAATGAGAGTTTATGACTGAAATCATCATCGAAGATGAAATAACCACAAGGAGAGTTTATGGCTGAAATCAGCATCGAAGATGAAATACCCAAAAGGAGAGTTTATGACTGAAATCATCATCGAAGATGAAATACCCAAAAGGATAGTTTATGACTGAAATCATCATCGAAGATGAAATACCCAAAAGGATAGTTTATGACTGAAATCATCATCGAAGATGAAATACCCAAAATGAGAGTTTATGACTGAAATCATCATCGAAGATGAAATACCCAAAAGGATAGTTTATGACTGAAATCATCATCGAAGATGAAATACCAAAATGAGAGTTTATGACTGAAATCATCATCGAAGATGAAATACCCAAAAGGAGAGTTTATGACTGAAATCATCATCGAAGATGAAATAACCAAAATGAGAGTTTATGACTGAAATCATCATCGAAGATGAAATACCCTAAAGGAGAGAACGAACAAGAGGAAGTCTCCTACAGCTTCTAAAAAAAAACCCTAAAAAGAAGAGACCTAAAAACCATCTTCAGACTGAGAACCAGTCATGTACCACTGAACAACCACATCAATAGAATACAACGAAACCAAACTCCAGCATGTCCACTCTGTGAACACCCACATGAAACACAATTATCACCTTTTTGACTGTCCAAATCTCACTGACATTAGAGCAACTCTACTTCACCAAAGACTTGATAAATGGAACACCTTGTACGGAGCTACAAAAGAACTCAGAAATACCTGCAGATATCATTACATGGAATTTGGTCAATGGGCGTCACTTTATAGGCTTCATATAGGATCCATAATAACAACAATCTTCTTCTTCTACCTTTCAGCTCCCTGTGGAACATAGGACTTCAACAAATACTTTCAGCTCCCTGTGGAGGAGCATAGATCTTCAACAAATACTTTCCAAGTCGTTCTGTTTCTTGACATTATTTTAAGATCATTCCATGTCTTCCCCATCAGCTTCATCTCTGCTTCTGTCTTCTCAGAGAATTATTTGGTCTTCCTCTTTGTCTTTTCCCCTGGGGATTACAAAAAAAGGCCTGTTGTGTAATACTCTCAGTTGGCCTCCGCAGTGTGTGGCCTATCCAGCGCCATCGTCTTCGCTGTATCTCTTTATCAACTGGTATTTGTCTGGTACATTTCCATAATTCTATGTTAGTGATTTTGTCCTGCCATTTCCATCATTTTATTCTGCGTAAGCATCCATTAATGAAAGTCTGTATCTTCATGAACAACAACAATGCTTCTCAAAAATTGATCTGCCAAATCGAAAACGATGATAACAAGTATTACTTGTTGGTGTGGTTATCGGGACCCTGTTCAGGGTTAAATATAAAAGCGATATAGCCATCGTCACGTGCCAATCATGTTGTAGGAGGAAACTGTAGAGGTTGAGGCGAAGGTCTTGGTCGGTGCTAGGCACGGCTGTTTGTGTTCATTTCAAACTGGCATTTTAGTTCGCATCTTTACCTGGATATCGTGTAAAAATACGCCCAAAAATCTGAACCTACTTTCCTGTTTGATAACAACGATACCACATGTAATCCGGACACACATTCTATATCAGTTGAGGCAACTCTCAATCAATCTTTGCCGTTCTCCTGGTTTAGGATTTATGTGAATGACTTAACAGATCTGGACAGTTTCACGGTAAAACTAAATGATTCTGCCTCATGTAACAATGAATCAAGGTTTGTAGTTAGTCAGCACGAGATTGATATCTTTTGCTCTGGGGCTGGTCTGATCAACAAGTTACGGATTGATGGGGCGATAGTTGCAAATATCTGCTCCATCTACATTGGCGGGGGTCGGAATGTGGCTCTCAAACAGAACACAAACCAGACCGACACATTTAATGCTTGTTATACAGGAGACGGATGTGGACCAGAGGCCGCAGTTAATGGCAAAACAAAGACCAATCTCTATGACAATGACTGTACACACACAAAATTGAGAAGTGGAACCAATCCTGTTTACTGGTATCTGAACTTTGCCACGCCCCAGAAGATTCACACCATTCGAATCTATCATCGAGCTAGCACTATGATTCAGGTAAAGAATGCCACTCTAAAGGCTTTCTCTGACAGTGGCGGCGTAGTGTTCCAGTATAATGATGTATCATACCCTAATGTTTCTGTGAACACTATTGTAGTCACCACACAGACGCCAATGGCACACATTAAGATTGAGTTCTCACCGACCATTTCACAAGTCGACAGTGCACTGACGGTGAGTGAGGTGCAAACATTTACAGACACCTATTGTCTAGACGGGCAGTCTGGGTCGTTTTGTGAAGTGTGTAGTGGGTGTAGCAAAGTCTGCACCGTCATCATCGGTACGTGTCATGGCAACTGTTCACATGGGATCTATGGACACGACTGCTCCAGGTCTTGTCTTAGTGTTTGTCCTTTATGTGAGGAAAAATCCGGAAAATGCCTACAATGTAAACATCCTGGCTATACCTGTAATGACACTTGTCCCGATGGTAATTTTGGGCTAGAGTACGAACAGACGTGTTCTGATGCGCTGACATCATATGTGACCCGGAAAGTGCAGAATGTACGTGCAAGGAAACGTACTACGGGCCAGTCCGCACTCTCAAATGTCCGGACAACTGTTTCAACGACACCTGTGAACAATCAACAGGGAACTGTACATGCAAGGGAACGTTCTACGGGTCAGACTGCACTCTCAAATCTCCGGACAACTGTTTGATCGGAACCTGTGAACAGTTAACCGGGGCCTGCGTCTCGTATGTCGATGATTCCCACGTTAAGAAGAGTCTGCCGACTACAACAAACCCAAGCATATGGATACCTTTCGCGATCACTGCTCTTCTACCTCCTCTTCTGCTTCTTCTGATTTGAGCCATGGCTCAATTGTCAGTGTATATGTTGTTCTAATTGGTGTTGTCCACTTATTACGAAAACTGTAACCATAACTTTTTTTTTCCCTTTTTTTCCTATATGTATATTTTTTTCATGTCTCCTTTCAATCTGAGACAGCAGACAGAAAAAAAGTAAGATTTTCTCACCTGAAGCGGCTATTAAGATTGAAAGATTTGTTAGTTGTTAATGCTCATAACATTAAACAAAATCAAAGACTGGCAAATTTGCAAAGTTTCATGGGATGCAATAGTCACTTTTTAGCCACAAAAATGTTACAACTGTTAAAATACAGCTTCTTATAATCACTGTAAATGTATCTTATTATTCTTCCTCTTTCCTTCCTCATCTGCCTTTCAGCGTCGAGGGGAGATATAATTTGCGGTCTTTTGCTCTTCTGTTCGCCTCTGCTGCTGTTATGTTTCCTAGTGCTTCTAATATTCCATCGATCCATCTTTTTCATGGTCGACCATTGGGTCTGGTGTTCTCACAACGTTTGTTGAAGGCTCGTTGTGTTGTGTTTTGATCTTTCTGCCTTGTCACGTGGCCAAACCATTTTATCTGTTGTTTACTTATATATTCTATGGAGGCCGCTATTCCTAGCTTTCTTCTCAGTTCTTCATTTCTGATCTTATCTCTCAGACTGTTTCCTGTCATTCGTCTGACACATTTAACACATTTCTAACACATTACTACTACTACTACTACTACTACTACTACTACTACTACTACTACTACTACTGCTACTACTACTACTACTACTACTACTGCTACTACTACTACTACTACTACAGTAAAGTCTCGATTATGCGGTACTCAATAATCCGGAATTCTCAATTTAACGGACTTTTTTTTTTTTTAATTATTATAGGGAGAAAGCTTGAATCATGTTTTGTTCAGTTAAATTAAATGCCTTTATCCGGAAATCGAAAACGCTACAACACGGTTTGTGCGCTGCGCTTACTTCTACAGGCTCTATCATTACACAATATTGCGTTTACAATAGTGTATTTACAGTAATATACTTCAAATAGGAGCGAACATATTTTATTCAATCCAGACATTGTGTCTCCAAATATTCCAAGTAAAAGCGACAGACAGTCTATATCTTCACTTTTTCCCCCGACTAAATGTTTTTGTCGGGAAATCTTAGTCGTGCCAAAAACACTTATCTGCATGATTTTACAAATTTGCTTAATTTTCTCATAGCCTGCTTTAGATCTAAAGTTGGTCATGAATTTGTCAAAAATATGGCGTTTGACAGTCTGACCGAACATTAGAAGCAGACGTATTGTTTGTGAAAATTGAAGAGCCCATAACTTTGATGGTTATAAATCAAAGGTTGAGCAGCCGGCGTGCAGTGACATAGAGATGGTGAGAAGAAAGGGGGAGGGGTTCAAAAATTACCGACTGGAAATTCAAAAAGAGTAAGATACAGAGTTTGACGTTAGTTTGTCTCAGACATTTGTGCAAGCTGAAATTCGTTCCATCAGTATAAATTATACATGATATGCTATAAACGCATGTGTGCATACTTTTTAACGGAATACATTTTTGTGTTAAATAATGGCCTCTGCGAGTGCAAACCACACCTCAATTTCCCGCAAAGGTAAACGCAAGCGAACTGTATTGACACTGAACCAGAAGATTGAAATCGCTAGTAGACTTGAAAAAGGCGTTAATCGCAACGTTTTGATGACTGAATTTGGCATAGCCTCTTCAACATTATATGACATACGAAATCAAAAAGATGAGTTGTTTAAGTTTGCGTCGGAGTCTGAAAGCAGCAACAATATACACCAGAGACGAAGTATGAAACGGCCAAAATTTGAAAAACTCGACGACGTCCTTTATGTGTGGTTTTTAGAAAGAAGAAGAAAAGAAATGCCAATATCAGGACCCATGTTGATAGAGAAAGCTAGTGAATGTCACACGAATTTAAATATTTCTGAGCATTGCAATTTTTCAATCATGTTTTTTCATAAATTTTGAGTTTGGTTTTCTTACTCTCGATTATCCAGAAAAATTCAATTATCCAGAATGGGTTCTTCCCGAGCATTCCGGATAATCGAGACTTTACTGTACTACTGCTACTACTACTACTATTGCTACTACTACTACTACTACTACTACTACTACTACTACTGCTACTACTACTACTACTACTGCTACTACTACTACTACTACTGCTACTACTACTACTACTGCTACTACTACTACTGCTACTACTACTACTACTGCTACTACTACTACTGCTACTGCTACTACGACTACTGCTACTACTACTACTGCTACTACTGCTACTACTACTACTACTGCTACTACTACTACTACTACTACTACTACCTATACTACTACTGCTACTACTACTACTGCTACTACTGCGGCTACTACTACTACTGCAACTACTACTACTGCTACTACTGCTACTACTGCTGCTACTACTACTACTGCTACTACTGCTGCAACTACTACTACTGCTACTACTACTGCTACTACTACTACTGCTACTACAGCTGCTACTACTACTACTGCAACTACTACTACTGCTACTACTGCTGCTACTACTACTACTACTACTGCTACTACTACTACTACTGCTACTACGACTACTACTACTACTACTGCTACTACTTCTACAACTATACTACTGCTGCCACTACTACTACTACTACTACTACCTATACTACTACTGCTACTACTACTACTGCTACTACTGCTGCTACTACTACTACTGCAACTACTACTACTGCTACTACTGCTGCTACTACTACTACTGCTACTGCTACTACTACTACTACTGCCATTACTACTATTATTATTACTACTACTACTACTACTACTGCTACTGCTACTACTACTACTACTACTGCTACTGCTACTATTACTATTACTTCTGCTGCTACTACTACTACAACTACTACTGCTACTACTACTACTAATACTACTACTACTATGGCTACTACTACTACTGCTACTGCTACTTCTACTACTGCTACTACTACTACTACTACTACTACTACTGCTGCTGCTGCTGCTGCTGCTGCTGCTTTGTCGTCCTTTAGCCTTACATACCATAATAATTTATTGTTTGAAATGTGGCTGCTTGTGACAGTCTTTACTTGTTGTAAGATAAAGTTCAAGGACTATGGGCATGTAGCCGGGAGATGTAGTGATGTAAAGAAATAGATGTAGTTGGATATAGGGTAAAGGCAATGGGAGAACCATTGTAGGTAATGTGAGATTTGATAACCGCTGTTAGTTGAGACAGTGGCACGGACGGTTGATAGTCTTGTGTGAAGTTTGGAAGAAATCTCGTGCAATAAGTGAATGATGAGAAACTCTAGAGTGAGTTATCTTAAGATGGGGAGATTTATTTGATTGACTCAGTGATTACGTAGGTGATCTGTGATTGGTTGGAATACGAGAAACTTAAACGACTGGGGACATGGAAAGACAAGTTCCAGTTAGGTGGTAGAGAGAAGTCCAGTTTAGGAAGCGACCGCGCCGCTAGGCGCCGGCTTGTCCAGTGGAAATCTATTTCATTTTAAAGAAAAGTTCCAGCTTAGGTCAGTTTGGTTGGTAGAGGAAGTTCCAGTTTTGGAGATAGTTAGAGTCAATGTAGGAGGCGGCCGCGGTGCTAGGCGCCGGCTCGTTCAATTGGAACAGAGCAAAACGCTCTTTCGTAAATACGAGATTAGGTGGAGATTCCAACACAGATAGAGATCAGGTGGGAGTTATAGAAAGGCTAGATAAGTCACCTGTAAGTGTAGGGTGATAGGGAGCCAAAACGTTGTTAGGCCTACTGGATAGACTGGAGCGGGTAGACCGCCCAGCACATATAAATAGATTTTTATGCTCAGCACCTTGGAAATAAATCCAGTAAAGTATTGTGTTTATTCATGACTAGTGTGCCTTTAATAATTTACGGCTTTGTAATAGATTGTTTTAGCTGGCCGATTGGGAACCTAATTACGGTGGAAGAAGCGAAGAAAGATCAGATGGTGTCCAGCTGAGTCGGGGTGACTTCAGTCACTCGTGTGTACAGAAAGTGAGTGCTGAGGGAACGGGGCGCCAATGGTCCTGTTCTCAGTATTCATCAACACGTATCTAAATGACGGGCGCTCGCAAGGAAGCACATCAACGGGCGCCATCAATATTAAAACCTGTGACCCCTTTTCAGGCAGGCCATTTGGTTCCCTTTCACTTGCCTATTGAGCTCAATAAATTTTGTTGTAAAACACTTTACAGAATAAATAAGATAGCTATAATTTTCGGCCCAACACATTCGATTCGGGAATCATTCCTGAAAACCCACATTACGTTGCCTTTCTTTGACTGCTGCAACAGCTAGGATTCGAAGCCATGTTTCTTCGAAACCATTTCCAATCAAGATTAGCACGCGACAGCTCCTCAGCTCACATTGTCGTCAACTTGAAAAATAAAAATACCAGCAGCTTCTTCAACTGACCGCCAAGACGCCAAAACGCCAAGGCGCATAGACCAGCACTTCTCAAATGTTCCGTAACCGCGCCGCGCCCTCATTAATTACACGTTTTGTAGTCGCTGACTCCCAGGATTCAACAACTTCAACTCAGGATTTCGAATTTAAAAGTGCATCAACCATTTTATTTAGAAAACTTTGATAAATGCCACATTTAAATTGTGTCGGGGAGCCAATGGTGGGGTGTGCTAAACACTCCAAGGTATGGTGACAGCTTTACAAATAAAGAACACAACACAATACTGACGTTTCGGCCTGTGGCCTTCTTCAGAATACAGGGACAACGACAACAAGCGGTGAAGAACAATTACTACATGTTAGATTATCAAGTGGAGGGAGAGGAAAGTAGGATGCAGAAATAAGAAAAGAGAGAAATGAATACTACATGATGAGAGGTATGATGGGCGTCAAAATATATAAAATAGAAAAAGAGAAAAATGTATAATAAATTGTACTTAGCTGAGCTCAGAACAGGAAATCTGTAATCCGTTCTGAAACAAGACAGAATGACTAGAAGCGCAAAGAATTTGTATAGAAAGCAACCCGTGACCAAGACAGGTCAGTATAGAGGGCAAACGGATCTAATATCGGGAAAACCAAGGGGGGGGGGGGAAGGGGGATAGACGAAGACACTCCTGGGACACAACAAGCAATACATATAAATCACTCAACAATGGAAGTGAGAGATCACGCGAGAGGTTAAGAGAAAGAAATTGAATGACACGACAAAGTAGTGAACTAGGCAATGGGTGAGAGAGATGGACTCTACAGAATGGATGGCCTCGAACTGAAAGAGTTGAGAGGTAGGTCAACGAAAGGAAGGATTGGATACTGGAGGAAGAGATAAGGAGAGGAAGAATAATAAAGCCGGTATAATGAGAAGGGCGATAGAGGGGTGGTCCGGAGGAAGTTAGTCTATCGGGAGGTAGGGAAGTATTAGAGGAGGAGGTATGGAGAGGAGGGATAAGAAGCAGGTATGTGAAAACTGGATAGGGGGAGAGGCGGTAGGTCAGAAGTGAATGGAAAAAGAGAAAGTCTGGAAGAAGTGGGGCAATAGGGGATGGTGTGCAAGAGGTATGAACCATAGGAGGTAAAGAAGTAGGGAAATGATAGAACAAAGGGGGGAATGAAAGTGGGCATCAGGATAAGGGGGATACTGGAATAGTAGGTATAGATGAGTAGTGACTAAAGTGAATAGAGAGGAGAGGAGTGAGCTAGGAGTAGATCAGCAGAGGGGTGTTAGGAAGGACGAGGAACAATAGAGGTGGGCTGAGAGATCGTACGTACAGTCCAGGTGGAGAGGTGATATAGTGATAAAGAGGTAAAGGACTTGAAGGTAGTCAGAAGAGAAAAAGGTGTGGGGGGGGGGGGGTTTAGGATGAAGAAGGCAAGATGGGGGTTACTCAAAGAGGATATGAAAAGCAGGGATGGACGAGGAGTAGAGGACCCAAGAAGAGAAATAGGAAGAGAGGTCCATAGGTGGGAGGGTGGAGTCGGAGGCAGGAGGGTCCTCAGAGGGACAGGGATACATTGATGCCACGAGGGGTGAGGCAGCCCCAACGAGCGATCAGACGGTGCTCAAGAGTGAGCCGACTGTGGTGATCAGAGGAGCATGATATTAGGCCAGTTACCAAGACATCAGTCTTACCTCGATGGCCCCTAGAGTTAAAGTGGGCTGCTACAGGAGTGTCCGCTTCTCGGGTGATGTCATTCAAGTGTTCACGGCACCTATCGCCGATTCTTCGACCAGACTGACCGATGTAGGTCAACTTGCATCGCTTACAAATGATGGCATAAATGATGTTCCGCGATGTGCAAGTGAATCCCTCTCTGATCTCGAAAGGACCATTAGGGAAGAGGACAGTGTCGGTCTGGAGAACGTGGTCACAAGTTTTACATACTCTCCGGTTGCAGCGGATAGTGCCTCGATGGCTGAAGTGGTCAGCAGGAAGACGACCCCTGACAAGAAAGTCTCGGAGGTTCCGGTCACGTCTAAAGGCCACTAGTGGCGGGCCAGGGAAGAGCAGACGAGTAGTAGGGTCAGATCGGAGAATAGGGAGGTAGCGGTGGATGGTCCTAATAGCGGCGTAGTGGTGAGGGTGATGGGTGAGAGCGAGCACTACTCTATCAGAGGGGGGATGAGTAGAGGGGGTAAGAGCAGACTGACGTGAAGTGTGGAGAACTCGACGCAGGGCAGGGAGGAGAGCTGATTCTGGATAAAGGCGTCGGCGGAAGAAATCAAGCATGAGGTGGGCATTGTGAAGGAAATCTTCATCGTCTCGGCAAAGGCGACGAAGTCTGAGAAGCTGAGAATAGGGAAGAGAGTTCTTGCAGGATGTAGGATGAGAGGAGTCGTAGCGGAGGAAACTATGGGAGTCAGTGGCCTTGTAGAAGACCGAGGTGAGAAGATGAGAGGTGCCCAAGGAGACTAGGATGTCCAGGAAAGATACGGAGGAGGTGGAGATGTGGAAGGTGATGTGGATAGAGGGGTGGAAATGTCCGACATATTCGATGAAACGGGAGATCTCATCTTCTGGAAGGTCAGACAGACCAATGCAGTCATCAATGTACCTACGATACATAAGGGGAAGAGGGCTCTGGTAGGTTTGGATAATTTGGTGCTCTAGATAACCCATGAAGAGACAAGCATAGCTAGGGCCCATTTTAGTGCCCATCGTCACACCGCTGATCTGGGTGAAGAAATTGCCATTGAACTCGAAAGAGTTGAGGTTCAAGACTAATTCTGCTAGACGGAGGAGGACGCCAGTGGCGATGGAGGGTTGGATCCTACGGTCCAGGAAAAACTGAAGAGCTTGAAGGCCGTCGGAGTGGGGAATAGAAGTATACAGGGAGCAGACATCCATAACGAAGAGGCGGTAGTGACGATCAGGAAGGAGGGTGATAGAGGAAAAGATGTTAAGGGCGTCGTTAGTGTCTTTGACATACGAAGGGAGGTCCATAACTATGGGTTGAAAGACACTGTCAAGGAAGTCAGAAATGAGAACTGTAGGACATGAGATGGAAGAGACAATAGGACGTCCAGGAGAGTCAGGTTTATGTATTTTAGGCAGCATATAGTGGTCAGGAAGGATCATGCTGGAGGAGCTAGAGGGACGACGCACCACGGCGTTACTAGAGACAGTAGTGTCGTCGGGGGTGGGGAGGTAGAAAGTCGAGTCGGATAATTGTTTATCCCCTTCCCGGATATAAAGGTCTTTCCTCCATACCACCACAGAGCCGCCCTTGTCGGCCGGCTTGATGACAATATCATCACGTCGGCGAAGATCCTGGAGGGCTTGGTACTCTTCACAAGGGAGCTAGAGTCAGAGGCATTGGTGTGTCGCCCTCGTACAAATAGATTTAGCAACAAAATAAACTGTAATCCAAGCCATAGCGGACCCTCTGTGACAGCACCTCGGGACCCCTGAGGGGGTGGTACGGAGCACAGTTTGAGAAGCGCTGGCCAAAATAATACTTTATATATAACTTCGTTCCTCCTTCTATCCACCCCTTTGTGTGGACATATACAGATGATACTGTAGGCATATTTTCTTATGAAAAATGTCCGCATTTGAAAAGCTACAGTGACGGCAGTTTTGTCAGCAGAGCAGAATAAAGCCATGTTTTGATATTTTAACAGTAACACGTTTTGAGTCCTGAAGTTTTAAAGTAACGCTTTCTGTGTCTTTAAGTTTTAAAGTAACACTTGTTGTGTTCTGAAATTTTAAAGTAACACGTTTTGTGTCCTGAAGTATTAAAGTAACGCTTTTTGTGTCCTTAAGTTTTAAAGTAACACGTTTTGTGTTCTGAGGTTTTAAAGTAACACGTTTTGTGTTCTGAGGTTTTAAAGTAACACGTTTTGTGTTCTGAATTTTAAAGTAACACTTAATGTACCCTTGGGTTGTAGAATTTTGATTCCGTACACATCTTAAGTTAGATTAGTTGTATCCCCGTTTCCTACTTGAGCATATTAAGAATGTTCTTGTTTTCTTGCATTAATGACATATAGATCATGCTCAACAGTAAATTAAATCCAAGTTTTATGCTCTACCTTAAGTTTTGCTATTTTACAGTTCTACTTCATTGGTTATGTTTATCCCGAGTTGCCTTATTTAAATGTTTCTACTAATTCCGTCACGTTCATATAATTTTCTCAGTTTTTTTTTTTAAATGGCGGGGGGGGGGGGGGGGGGGGAAGAATGGTAAGGGGAAAGGGGTGCCCTCGAAATGAATTTCTTGAAAACAAAAATAAAAAAAATTGAAAATCCACCCAGACTTTAGATAAGAAATTAAATGTCTTTGAGAAGAAATGTCTTCGTTGGATATCAAAAATAAGCTGGAAAGAAAACATTTCAAACGAACAACTAAGAGACGAATCAAAACAAGAATCTATGTCGAGCTTTATCAGAAGAAAGAAATACAAGGCGTGAAGAAATACATCGGTCATGTGCTGAGAATGAATGAAGAAATACATCGGTCATGTGCTGAGAATGAATGAAGAAATACATCGGTCATGTGCTGAGAATGAATGAAGAAATACATCGGTCATGTGCTGAGAATGAATGAAGAAATACATCGTCATGTCATGTGCTGAGAATGAATGAGAATGAATGAAGAAAGACTTCATCGTCAGGCATGCATGTGGAAACCACCAGGTAAAAGAAAACAAACTGGACCGAGATAATCACTACGCTGAACAATTACTAGGGAAGACTCAACCATGGGACTAAGAAACAACCATGGGACTAAGAAACAACCATGGGACTAAGAAACAACCATGGGACTAAGAAACAACCATGGGACTAAGAAACAACCATGGGACTAAGAAACAACCATGGGACTAAGAAACAACCATGGGACTAAGAAACAACCATGGGACTAAGAAACAACCATGGGACTAAGAAACAACCATGGGACTAAGAAACAACCATGGGACTAAGAAACAACCATGGGACTAAGAAACAACCATGGGATTAAGAAACAACCATGGGACTAAGAAACAAAGAAAAACAACCATGGGACTAAGAAACAACCATGGGACTAAGAAACAACCATGGGACTAAGAAACAACCATGGGACTAAGAAACAACCATGGGACTAAGAAACAACCATGGGACTAAGAAACAACCATGGGACTAAGAAACAACCATGGGACTAAGAAACAACCATGGGACTAAGAAACAAACATGGGACTAAGAAACAACCATGGGACTAAGAAACAACCATGGGACTAAGAAACAACCATGGGACTAAGAAACAACCATGGGACTAAGAAACAACCATGGGACTAAGAAACAACCATGGGACTAAGAAACAACCATGGGACTAAGAAACAACCATGGGACTAAGAAACAACCATGGGACTAAGAAACAACCAAGAACTAGGAGCAAATAGTCAATTAAGGAGACTATGACTTCCGACCTACGTGCCGTCTTCGGCCCGAGAGGAAAATGAGTGAACGTCCTTTTAATGACGGTGAATGAAGAGGTAAAACTATTCCTTTCGTCATCGAATGAACGCAAACAAGAGGAGACCAACTCTCTCGATCTTCTCCTTTGATATCTTCGAGTGTGCCCAACAAGTGGAAGTACCTCAATTTTTCCTTTCATCCAGTGGCGTATACTGGTTTTGGGGTCTGGGCTACCGCTGACATAATAAATAAAGACATACATTATATTCAGTAGGCTAACATGAAGTAATATTTGCTAATGACATCACTACATTTTAAATTACTTACTTATTTATTTGTAAACTCTATCTGTCTTGTTTGGGATGAAAATGTCTCCATGATGTTTTCATTGAAAGTACTGTTGGGTTAGTTTCTAAGTTTCTAAAAGAATGATTTATCAATGGACACTATTGCCAAACCAGATAAGCGTTCTTGTGTCTGCATTGAGCGACAATAAGATTTGATTATCTTGAGAGCAGAAAAAGTTCTTTCTACAGACACTGATGTGCATAACGTAGTTATAAATAGGTTAGGAAGTTCCGGTAATCAGACATAGTTTCACTTTCACTTTGTGACGCTTCTGATTCTTCTTTCTTCTAACTTTTTGGCTCCCAGTGGAGCATAGGTCTTCAACAAACACTTTCAGCTCCCAGTGGAGCATAGGTCTTCAACAAACACTTTCAGCTCCCAGTGGAGCATAGGTCTTCAACAAACACTTTCAGCTCCCAGTGGAGCATAGGTCTTCAACAAACACTTTCAGCTCCCAGTGGAGCATAGGTCTTCAACAAACACTTTCAGCTCCCAGTTGAGCATAGGTCTTCAACAAACACTTTCAGCTCCCAGTTGAGCATAGGTCTTCAACAAACACTTTCAGCTCCCAGTGGAGCATAGGTCTTCAACATACACTTTCAGCTCCCAGTGGAGCATAGGTCTTCAACAAACACCTTCAGCTCCCAGTGGAGCATAGGTCTTCAACAAACACTTTCAGCTCCCAGTGGAGCATAGGTCTTCAACAAACACTTTCAGCTCCCAGTGGAGCATAGGTCTTCAACAAACACTTTCAGCTCCCAGTGGAGCATATGTCTTCAACAAACACTTTCAGCTCCCAGTGGAGCATAGGTCTTCAATAAACACTTTCCAAGTCGTTCTGTTTTTTGCCATTCTTTTAAGATCATTCCATGTCTTCCCCATCATCTTCATCTCTGCTTCTATCTGTCTTCTCCAAGAATTCCTTGGTCTTCCTCTTTGTCTTTTCCCCTAGGGATTCCAAAAAAGGGCATGTTGTGTAATACTCTCAGTTGGCTTCCGCAGTGTGTGTCCTATCCAGCGCCATCGTCTTAGCTGTATCTCTTTATCCACTGGTATTTGACTGGTACATTTCCATAATTCTATGTTAGTGATTTTGTCCTGTCATTTCCATCCTTTTATTCTGCGTAAGCATCCATTAATGAAAGTCTGCATCTTCGTGATTGTCAATTTTGTTGTTTTCCATGTTGCACAGCCATATAATAGGACCGCCTTAACATTTGAGTTTAAAATTTTTATTTTTGTGTTTAACCTAATTTCTTTGGATTTCCATATGTTTCCCAGAGCAATGAAAGCTGCTCTTGCTTTTGATATTCTTATTTTGGTATCATTTTCTGTTCCTCCCTCTTTATCTATATTACTGTCCAGATATATGTAAGAGTGTACATCTAATTTCTTCTGATTGGCTAGAGCTAAAAATAACCCATGAAACCGCATTTTGTATAGGTAGCTCTCGCCGTATAATTTTGACGGGAATTTTTGAATGTCATGGTCATTAATTCTAAGCCGGAGAGAAGAGGACTGTACCGCTGCTTATTAGCGGTTGCATGCACTATCTTAGTTTCGGTTTCATTCACAAACGTTATAGTGGCCATAGGAAAACCTTGTTTTCATAAATGCAAAACAAAGCAAATAAATCATATTGGCCTACGAAATGTGTTTATAGAATATTCTAAACTGTGTAATATAATTATGAAAAAAATGTAATAAATTATTATTTCCTTTTGTATTTCGTTAATATGTTCAGGCTACCGGGGGTAGCTGCGGTAGCATAGAGAATACGCAACTGCTTTCATCTAACAGGTAATTCTTCCAGAATATTCGGCTACAGTTAAGTTCAGGCAAGGATGACTCCATACAACCAGATGTTATGTGCTTGATAATGTCAAGTAATTTGCCTCAATCATAGTGTAAGACTTTAAATAACAATAAAATAGCAGCAAAATCCCCAGTTTTAGAACCGCTGGGTGTTCATTTAATTAAAGGGCAACTTCCTGTCATCTTTCTCTGTCACTTGGCGCGGACTAAGCTCACCTCGGAGTAGAATTAATTACTGGCCGGTGTCAGGGCAGAATTTACGTCCAGATAGAAATGTGCTGTAACTGCCTCTGTCGTTTTAATGAAGAATATATTGTGGATATATATACATGTTCACCGTTTTATGTTTCCACAAACGGTTGGCAGTGACTTGGCAGTTGGCAGATGGCTGCTGTTGTTCTGCAACGGTCATTGTCAGTTTCCTCTTTATGATAATTGTCCTGCTTTGTCCTGGTTGTGCGTCATGGAGCTAGTGTATTGTCCACGAGATGTGAACCTCAATCTCCACTCTATTTCCTTCTCTCCCTTCTCTCTCTCTCTCTGTCTCTCTCTAAAGAGATAATATATAATAAAGCTATAAATATATTTATATATATATTATATATATACGCACACAAACAGACAAGCAGACGACATATAGCCATACATAGAGACAGATAGAGAGAAAGAGAGAGCATTACATATACTCATCTTTTGGTATTTAAACATTTGTTGTTTGTTATGAATCATGAATCCTGAATAATTCTGTCATTTTTTTTCCACTGCACTTGTTTTTACCTTGTCGGGGCGTTATGCATTTCCTGAACACCAAGTGACTGGACACGAAAAATTGACACAGTAAACTTCAAGATGCCATGTATACTATTATTATATTATTATTATATTATTATTATTATTATATTATTATTATTATTTATTATTATATTATTATTATTATATAATTATTATATTATTATTATTATATTATTATTATTATTATTATTATTATTATATTATTATTATTATATTATTATTATATTATTATGATATTATTATTATTATTATTATTATTATTATATTATTATTATTATTATTATATTATTATATTATTATTATATTATTATATTATTATATTATTATTATTATTATATTATTATTTTATTATTATATTATATTATTATTATATATTATTATTATATTATTATAATTATATTATTTATATATTATTATTATATTATTATTATATTATTATTATTATATTATTATTATTATATTATTATTATTATATTATTATTACATTATTATTATATTATTATATTATTATTATATTATTATTATTATTATTATTATTTTTTATTATATTATTATTATTTTATTATTATTATTATATTATTATTATTATATTATTATTATTATATTATTATTATATTATTACATGTATTATATTATTATAATATTATTATATTATTATTATATTATTACGATTATTTTATTATTGTTATTATATTATTATTATTATATTAAACAAACTCTAAAAATATGTACTTGGAATGTGAGAACATTCATGCAGAAGGGTAAAGTAGAAAATATCATACACGAAATGAAAAGAATGGGCTTACAATTACTGGGACTTTGCGAAATGAGATACACCGGAGCAGGGGAGATATATTCTGATAAACATAGAATAATATATTCTGGAGGTACTGAACACCAAAGAGGAGTAGCATCTTGGATGCAGAAAGTGCAAGAACAGTGAAAGGCTTTTACCCAATATCTGACAGAGCGCTTTTAGCAAAATTGAATGGAAAGCAAATAGACATAAATCTTATACAAGTTTATGCACCAACAGCAGACAGTCTAGAGGAAACAAATGATAAATTTTACGACGAGTTAAATGAGGCACTTCATGAATGCAAACCACATGAAAACACCATAGTTCTAGGGGATTTTAACGCAAAAGTAGGAAAGGAAAGAGTTGAGGAAGTAGTTGGTCATTATGGCTTAGGCGAGAGGAATGAAAGAGGTGAGAAACTTATTGAATGGGCAAGAACACACAACATGATGATAGGAAACACCTGGTTTAAGCAACACCCAAGACGTCTGCGGACATGGAAAACCCCAGAGGACAACGCACGTAATCAAATTGATTATATAATGATAAGCAATAGATTTAGAAACAGTCTGGTGTGTGTGAAAACTAGACCAGGGGGCAGATTGCAATAGTGATCATGTACCAGTTGTGGGAAAGCTTAGAGTAAAATTAAAAAGAACAAAACGAGCCTCAGTTAACATCAAGTTAAACTTAGATTTACTAAAATCAGACAAGAAGCTGCAAGACAAATATAAAATCACAATTCAGAACCGGTACAATGCAATAGAGAAGATACAAAGCACTGATGAACAGTGGGAAATGCTAAAAGAATCAATGCAACAAACATCAAAAGAGTTCATACCATCAGTGAGGACAAATTCAAGGAAGAAATGGATGGCAGATGATATTTTGCAGCTAATGGATACAAGAAGAAGAAATTAAAAAAAATAAAGATGAGTATAAGAGGTTAAATAAAGAAATTGTTGTAAAATGTAATGAAGCAAAAGAAGCATGGCTAAAAGAGAGATGCAAAGAAATCGAATTGCAACAAAAAGGAGATGCTGAAGCTATATACAAACAAATTGAGGAATTAACAGGAAGAAAAACGCAATAAAAAACTGGATGTCTAAGATCAAAGAAAGGAGAACTGTTGATTGATCAAGAAAACATAAGGGAACGATGGACAGAATACATTAAGGATCTTTATAATGATGAACAAACGGAAGTAAATATTAAGGATAATGGAGAAGGACCAGAAATACTAAGAGAAGAAGTGGAAGACGCCTTGCGCAATATGAAAGCAGGAAAAGCTCCTGGACCAGATAATATAACTAAAGAAGAGATTGAAGCCATGGGTGATTTTGGAATAGAAATAATAACAAAAATATTGAATGATATCTACAACAGTGGATATATACCAGACGACATGCTCAAATCAATATTCATAGCCCTACCAAAGAAATCGGGTGCGATTGAATGCGATGATCATCACACAATGAGCCTTACACATGACTAAGATATTACTAAGAATCATCATGCGAAGAGTGCGAAACGAAATCAGTCCAGAAATTAGCGATGAACAGTGTGGTTTTGTTAGAGATAAAGGAACAAGCAATGCCATTTATATCATAAGATCTTTAGTAGAAAGAGCCATAGAGGTGAAAACAGATCTATACCTATGTTTCATAGATTACACCAAGGCATTTGACAAAGTAAAGCACCAAGAAATAATCAACATTTTAGAAAGCATAAACAAAGACAGCAAAGATCTAAGAATAATAAAGAACATGTATTGGCAACAAACAGCGGCCTTAAGAACTGGAAACCAATGGGAATGTTTCAACAAATAAAACAGGGTGTTAGGCAAGGTTGTGTGCTGTCACCAGATTTGTTTAATATTTATAGTGAGATTATTTTAAGATCCATAAGGGACATGCCTGGAATAACAATCGGAGGTCATAATATAAATAATCTAAGGTATGCTGATGATACAGTATTAATCGCTAAGAGTGAAAATGAGTTACAAGAAATGTTGGACATTGTAGTGAAGGAAAGCAAAAATAAAGGACTCAGCCTTAATAGCAAAAATACAGAGGTAATGGTAACAACAAAGAAAAAGACATCACCTCAGTGCAAAATAAAGACAAGTGGAACAATATAAAAACAGGTAAATGAATTTAAATATTTGGGAACTTTGTTAACCTCAGACGGAAGATGTACAAAAGAGGTGAGATGTAGAATGGCTCAGGCAAAAGCAGCTTTCCGAAAAATGAGGAAAATACTTGCAATCCATTTTTGACAATAGAAACAAGAAAACGAGTTCTTAAATGTTACGTAGAGCCAGTCTTAACATACGGATGCGAGTCATGGACAATAGGACAACAGACAAGAAAATCACTGGAGTCTGTAGAAATGTGGTTTTACAGAAGAATGTTGAGAATACCATGGACAGCTAAGAGGAGTAATGAAGTGGTTCTGAGAAAGGTCAATGCAAAAAGAGAGCTAATTTCCAATGTTAGGAAGAAACAATCATCATTTTTTGGCCATGTAATGCGAAGAGAGCAGCTGGAATATATTGTAACAACTGGAAAAAATTGAGGAACAAAGAGATAGAGGGAAGCAAAGAGAAAAAATAACAGACAGCTTAAGAATGGCTTGGCAGAAGGTCAACAACAGAAATGATAAATAGCTGCCGAGATCGAAAGTTGTGGAGAGACATGATCACCTACGCCACTAGGCCCGGTACTTGATGATGATGATGATGATTATATTATTATTATATTATTATTATTATTATTATTATATTTTTATTATATTATTATTATAATATTATTTTTATTTTATTATTACTATTATTATTTGTTTCTTAGTATGTTCCCGTGCTGGGGCATATATCCCACTCTTCACAAGTTTGATCTGCAAAAACCCTTTTATAATGCGATATTTACCACTAAGCCTACATCATATCGTTCGTTTCCGATAATATTAGGTATTCGTTCTCACCTTCTGAGAAACTAAGGATTACTGAAACAAACATTGTTGACGTAGGATTTGAACATCTGTCTTTTCGAGCCATGAGCGAGTTTAGCGGCTCGACACTAATGCTACCCCCTTCTTGTGTACAACGAACAAACTTTGAGGACAGGACTATGTGGTGTTAACAAGAATGGTAAAATATAACAAATCCGAAAGTGGTAAACAAGAGAACAGAATAAAATTATATTTCACAATTAATTTCATATATCAACTGTTTGACGCCACATATTTCATGGAGAGCTATTTCAAGATCTTGGTGTTTCAGAACGTTCACTGTGAAACTCCCTTTGTCTATAAGTGTTAGTTTATTTCATTTCTTGAAGATATAAAAGTGACTGCGCTCCTTTTATTAGCTTCTATATAAAAGAAAATAAATAATAGGAATACTTCCATCTTGTAATACAAATGGACTACTTGAATGTTGAATTAAATTATGCATTCGTGAATGTTTTGTATCAAGAAAGTAAACACACAAGCGTGGAAATTAAAACTAAATGGAAAAATCCAGAAACAATACGTGTAGAATCAAATACCTGGGATCAATAATAAAATCAGGTGGCAGGTGCACTGCAGAAATTAGAAGCAGGATAGGACAAGGAAAGATAGAATTCCATCGAATGAAAGAAATCCTACGTAACAAATCATTATCAATTAATGTTAGAAAACGTGTCCTGAAGTGCTACAGCGAACCTGCTATACTATATGGAAGCGAGTCATGGAGGATAAGTAAGAGAACACAAAGAAGATGAGGCAGCTGAGGTGTAATTTATCAGAAGAATGCTACGAATTCCATTGAGAGCAAACATTACAAATGTAGAATGTTTAAAACGAGCTGGAGAAACTAGAAATATCATCAAATTCATAAGGAGGAGATAGTCAACATTTGTTGGACATGTCATGCGAAAAAAAGACATTGTGAATGATATAACAATGGGCAGAATGAATGGAAAGAGGAGCAGAGAAATACCAAGAGAATAAAAAAAATTAAACAGCTTATCCAAATTGCATAATAAAAGATCACCGACTGAAATTATGATATGTATATAAGACTGAGTGATGTGGCGAGAGATGATCGCCTACACCAACCGGCATGGCACCTGATGATGATGATGAATTTTTAGTAGATTTGTTCTCGTGGAAAGATGTATTCAAATATCAAATTTGTCTCTTTCTGATGCAGAATAGAATGACTTTCTCTACAATAAAAATACATTTTTGTATAAATAATGTCGAAGTCATATATAGGTTATGTCTCTGGAAGAACAAACACACACACACACAAACTAAAACATCAGTGTCAAGACGCTGTGTGTGTCACAGTTCAGATTCTACTTGGCCATGCATCCCGCATCTATGGGCAAGGCATCCCCAAAGCAACATTGTTGGGTGGTGGGCTGGTAGAAGTTCTTGCCGCAGCATCTGTACGCTGGGTCCCTGACTATTGCGTTGCCTTCACTACAGCACATGTGAGTCAGGGGGTTGTACATGTGCTTACCGCAGCACTGAGGATAGAAGACAACGCGTTCATGAGTTTATATTTACGTATTTGCGACACCATTTACAAAGATAAATTGCTAAATGACAGACAATAAAAATAGTAAGTTTAGCTTGGAATCATCGCCATCTATAGAAGCAATCCTGATGGTTGAAAGGGAAAACTCAAACCATCAATACAAGCGTGAATCAGCTATAAAAGCTGTGGACGGCTGACGTAGTTCTAACCACAATGGCTCCTGCTCGCAAAGCTGAAAACGTCACACTAGTTAGGGGTTTTCCGGGGTTTTCTTCTCAGTTTTCACGCGTGCTTCTGTAGGTGGCGTTATCTGGAGTATTATCATATTCGTGTCACAGATTATGAAGATAAATAGGTCACACACCTCACAATCCCTCTCCCCCTTTTCAACGTCTATACACCCCTTACTTATCACTATTTGGGATGTTTCCTTGCAAAGTCTAGCTTTGAAAAGCGACAAATGTAATTTTCACGTTGGTATCTTCCAATAAAGAAACGGTTCCCACAGAAAATATAATAACAATACAAAATAATGTACATATGGTGGTGTTATATTTAACACGTTTAACCAAAATACTATAAATGATTCGTCCAACTTCTTCTTCTTATTAATCCTCTGACCTCCGGTAGGAGTATAGGGCACTCATAAGAGATGTCCATCCAGTCCTCACTAAGAGATCTCCATCCAGTCCGGTCTGAAGGCACTCACAAGAGATCTCCATCCAGTCCAGTCTGAAGGCACTCACAAGAGATCTCCATCCAGTCCAGTCTGAAGGCACTCCAAGAGATCTCCATCCAGTCCAGTCTGAAGGCACTCACAAGAGATCTCCATCCAGTCGGTCCATCACAAGAGATCTCATCCTGTCCAGTCTGAAGGCACTCACAAGAGATCTCCATCCAGTCCAGTCTGAAGGCACTCACAAGAGATCTCCATCCAGTCCAGTCTGAAGGCACTCACAAGAGATCTCCATCCAGTCCAGTCTGAAGGCACTCACAAGAGATCTCCATCCAGTCCGGTCTGAAGGCACTCACAAGAGATCTCCATCCAGTCCGGTCTGAAGGCACTCACAAGAGATCTCCTACCAGTCCGGTCTGAAGGCACTCACAAGAGATCTCCATCCAGTCCAGTCTGAAGGCACTCACAAGAGATCTCCATCCAGTCCAGTCTGAAGGCACTCACAAGAGATGTCCATCCAGTCCAGTCTGAAGGCACTCACAAGAGATGTCCATCCAGTCCAGTCTGAAGGCACTCACAAGAGATCTCCATCCAGTCCAGTCTGAAGGCACTCACAAGAGATCTCCATCCAGTCCGGTCTGAAGGCACTCACAAGAGATCTCCATCCAGTCCAGTCTTAAGGTACTCATAAGAGATCTCCATCCAGTCCGGTCTGATGGTACTCACAAGAGATCTCCATCCAGTCCAGTCTGAAGGCACTCATGAGAGATGTCCATCCAGTCCAGTCTGAAGGCACTCACAAGAGATCTCCTACCAGTCCGGTCTGAAGCAAGCATGGAGACCTCTCGTCAAGGCATTCCAGTTTCTTTCATTCCATTTTATGTGATTCGTTGCCATGTCCACAATGGTCTGCCTCTTGTTCGTTTGCCAGGTGGTGTCCATGTTAATGCTAGGTGCAGATGCCTGGTTCGCTTCATTAGTGGAGTCCTAGCCATTTCCAACGTCTTCTATTCACTTCTTGATTGATCTTGTTAATGCCTGCTCTTCGGCAAGTTCTTTGTTTGCGATGTGCTCATCAGAATTTGTCCAACACGGTCCAACATTTGTCCAACATTTGTCCAACAAGGTACCACATTTGTCCAACATTTGTCCAACACTTGTCCAACACGGTCCAACATTTGTCCAACACGGTGCAATATTTGTCCAACATTTGTCCAACACGGTCCAACATTTGTCCAAAACGGTCCAAAATTTGTCCAACATTTGTCCAACACGGTCCAACATTTGTGCAACATTTGTCCAACACGATCCAACATTTGTCCAACATTTGTCTAACACGGTCCAACATTTGTCCAACACGGTCCAACATTTATTCAACATTTGTCCAACATTTGTCCAACATTTGTCCAACACGGTCCAACATTTGTCCAACACGGTTCAACATTTGTCCAACATTTGTCCAACACGGTCCAACATTTGTCCAACATTTGTCCAACACGGTCCAACATTTGTCCAACATTTGTCCAACACGGTCCAACATTTGTCCAACACGGTCCAACATTTGTCCAACACGGTCCAACATATTTGTTGAACACGGTCCAACATTTATCCAACACGATCCAACATTTGTCCAACACGGTCCAACATTTGTCCAACATGGTCCAACATTTGTCCAACACGGTCCAACATTTGTCCCACACGGTCCAACATTTGTCCAACATTTGTCCAACATTTATCCAACACGGTCCAACATTTGTCCAACACGGTCCAACATTTGTCCAACACGGTCCAACATTTGTCCAACACGGTCCAACATTTATCCAACACGGTCCAACATTTGTCCAACACGGTCCAACATTTGTCCAACTCGGTCCAACATTTGTCCAACACAGTCCAAGAACTCTTCTTCATCATACAACCCTTGTCATTACTGACAGACTTCATCAACCTTCTCCACTGATATATATCCTCAGTCATTCTTTATGAATCAACCTTCTGCACTGATATATATATCCTCAGTCATTCTTTATGAATCAACCTTATCCACTGATATATATCCTCAGTCATTCTTTATAAATCAACCTTCTTTATTGATATATATCCTCAGTCATTCTTTATAAATCAACCTTCTCCCATGATATCTATCCTCAGTCATTCTTTATGAATCAACCTTCTCCATTACTATACATCCTTAGTCATTCTTTATGACTCTGTGAAACGAAGCCTATTATTTCTTTGTTATCTTCCTATTTCTTTCTCTATATACCTCTCTTCTCCCTCATATCACAGTCTTCTTCTACTTTACTTCCCTATTTGCCTTTCAGCGTCGAGGGGAGATATAATTTGCAGCCCTTTGCACTTCTGTTCGCCTCCGCTGCTGTTTTATTTCTTAGTGCCTCCAATTTTCCGTCGATCCATCTTTTTCGTGGTCGACCCTTGGGTCAGGTGTTCTCGCAACGTTTATTCAGGGCTCGTTGTGTTGTTTTTTTTATCACTGAGCCTTGTCACGTCGTCAAACCATTTCATCTTTTGTTTCTTTATATATTCTATGACGGGGGTTATTCCTCGCTTTTTTCCTCAGTTCTTCATTGTTGATCTTGTCTCCTATCACAGTTCCCTGCAGAACTGTATTTCCCAGGCCCGATGATTAAAACTCTGTAGCCAAACTATTTCATGAATTAACAGATTCCCGAACTAATGAATTCAGTCAAATCTACACAGGTTTCAGAACCTGCACATCCGGCATGAGTGAATTACATGGACCGTTATCGTCTTGGCAAGACGGTCTGTAGCAAGCAACCAGTAAATGTCAGCAGATCTTGTCAGATTTATAACTTTGACAAACAGCATTTCCAGAATTGAATATGCCATTTTAGATACGTAAGTCCGGCTGCAGAAGGAGCAAGATGTCGTTGTATTTTTATAAGTGACACTAGACTCATTTTGTTTTATGTTTGAAATTTGTCCACTGATCGATTCATGAACATGATCACTCCCGTCTAATGCGGTTGCGCTCCTCTATATCTCTGCTCTTTATGTGATACTGCTTTCTATGTCATATTTCTCTTTATCTCTGCTATTTATGTGATACTTCTCTCTATGTGACATTTCTCTTTATCTATGTTCTTTATGTGACACTTCTCTTTATCTCTGCTCGTAACACTTCTCTATATCTCTGCTCATTATGTGATACTTCTCTCTATGTGATATTTCTCCTTATTTCTGCTATTTATATGACACTTCTCTCTATCTATGCTCTTTATGTGACACTTCTCTTTATCTCTGCTCTTTATGTAACGCTTCTCTCTATGTGACACTTCTCTCTATTTCTGCTCTTTATATGACACATCTGTCTATCTTTGCTCTTTAAGTGACACTTCTCTCTATCTATGTTCTTTATGTGACACTTCTCTTTATCTCTGCTCGTAACACTTCTCTCAATCTCTGCTCTTTATGTGATACTTCTCTCTATCCCTGCTTTTTATGTGACACTTCTCTCTATCCCTGCTCTTTATGTGACACTTCTCTCGATCTCTGCTATTTATCTGACACTTCTCTCTATCTCTACTGTTTATGTGAAACTTCACTCTATCTCTGCTCTTTAAGCGACATTTCTCTCGATCTCTGCTCTATATGTGACACTTCTCTATATCTCTGCTCTTTATGTGACACTTCTCTCTATCTATGCTCTCTATGTGACACTTCTCTCTATGTGACACGTCTCTCTATCTCTGCTCTTTATGTGACACTTCTCTCTATCTATGCTCATTATGTGACACTTGTCTCTATCTCTGCTCTTTATGTGACACTTCTTTCTATCTATGCTCTCTATGTGACACTTCTCTCTATCTCTTCTCTTCATGTGACATTTCTCTTCTTCTTAGCGTTCACCTGTTAAATGGGCGCTGAAGCGTTGTGGTCGCTTGTTTACGACATAACCACGATATCTGCACCTTTTGACTCGTCACTTCCGTCTTCGCTTGGATAAGTCAATTTGCTTAACAATTTTTGGAAAAATTAAAAAATACAGAAAAATGGTATGTTAGAAGCTTTACGTGATAAGTGGACGACACAGACTAAACGACGTTTCGGCCCAGTAGGCCTTCAGCAGGAACAAACAAGAAAAACAAACACACAAAACTAATAACGAAACATTCAAAACAAAAATATTCGAAATATGTTAAACATATTTATTATTAAACATAGACATATTTTCTTTAACATATTTCGAATATTTTTGTTTTGAATGTTTCGTTATTAGTTTTGTGTGTGTTTTTCTTGTTTGTTCCTGCTGAAGGCCTATTGGACCGAAACGTCGTTTAGTCTGTGTCGTCCACTTATCACGTAAAGCTTCTAACATACCATTTTTCTGTATTTTTTAATTTTTCCTCATATTCAGCTTTACTGCAGCTTCACATTTTTATGCATTCATTTGCATTTCTTTGCCTTAACCCCTTAACAATTTTTGCTCGGACAGCGGGCCTTTTTGCCAGCTCTTTTCGGCTTTAAACTGCCAGGGATTCTTTAACGTGCCCGAGTGCACATTGGACATCCTTTTTTCGCCAATTTTCAGAGATAGCTAGACATCGGATCTCACTACCCAGAAACTAGGGGCGGGTAAAGAGACGAATTAACCACGGGTTCGATTTTGAAAAATTCCAATCATCTGTGATGTGAATCGAACCTTGTACCTGTCTGACCAGAGGCCTATGACTTATCTCTAGACCACCTAGTTCATTTTTATATGCGAATCATTTCAGAGGAAGAGGTATGTTTACAGCACTCGGAAAAAAATGACAAATAATCAACAATAGGATAAAAAAACAAAGAACAACATATGGTCCAAAGCAGGATCGAACCCGTACTCAGTGGCACAGCGCCTTGCCACGAAAAGCCAAACGCTTGGGAACACTGCCAACTCAGCTAACTAAAAAAATACCTATAATTGGTGATGTCTTTCACGCAAGTGTTCTCATGACTAAAGCATAGGGCTGCGATCACAGCTCGAAAATAAATTGTGTACTGCATTTTTCCTGCTATTTCTCCTGTTTCTTTGGTTTTTTTCTTCTTTTCCTTGTTATATTATTTGTCATTTTTTCCGAGTGCTGTAAACATACATCTTTACTGAAATTCGCCTTGGACGTTTCCCTCTATAATAATATTCATTTATTTTTATTTGTCCCCTTTTTATATGTCACGATTTATCGGCATACTCGTCCACTCCCTTCCATTGGGTGACACAAACGAAAGCCCCACTTCAGAAAAGAAAAGAAAAACGGCAACACACCGATGTGCTGTTCAGGCTAGCGAAAGGATAACCGTAGGGTCGTTTCTGTTTGTGTTGTCAGAGATGTACACTGTTGACAATTTGGTGATCATCAACGGGTGCATGTTAGAGATTAACACGGATATCGTTGAGCATGACAAGCTGAACAAGAACGAGTGACAAGTTGAACAAGAACGAGTGACAAGTTGAACAAGAACGAATGACAAGTTGAACAAGAACGAGTGACAAGTTGAACAAGAACGAGTGACAAGTTGAACAAGAACGAGTGACAAGTTGAACAAGAACGAGTTACAAGTTGAACAAGAACGAATGACAAGCTGAACAAGAACGAATGACAAGCTGAACAAGAACGATTGACAAGTTGAACAAGAACGATTGACAAGTTGAACAAGAACGAATGACAAGTTGAACAAGAACGAGTTACAAGTTGAACAAGAACGAGTTACAAGTTGAACAAGAACGAATGACAAGCTGAACAAGAACGAATGACAAGCTGAACAAGAACGAATGACAAGCTGAACAAGAACGAATGACAAGCTGAACAAAAACGAATGACAAGCTGAACAAGAACGAATGACAAGTTGAACAAGAACGAATGACAAGCTGAACAAGAACGAGTGACAAGTTGAACAAGAACGAATGACAAGTTGAACAAGAACGAATGACAAGCTGAACAAGAACGAATGACAAGCTAAACAAGAAAGAATGACAAGCTGAACAAGAACGAATGACAAGCTGAACAAGAACGAATGACAAGCTGAACAAGAACGAATGACAAGCTGAACAAGAACGAATGACAAGCTGAACAAGAACGAATGACAAGCTGAACAAGAACGAATGACAAGCTGAACAAGAACGAATGACAAGCTGAACAAGAACGAATGACAAGCTGAACAAGAACGAATGACAAGCTGAACAAGAACGAATGACAAGCTGAACAAGAACGAGTGACAAGCTGAACAAGAACGAATGACAAGTTGAACAAGAACGAATGACAAGCTGAACAAGAACGAATGACAAGCTGAACAAGAACGAATGACAAGCTGAACAAGAACGAATGACAAGCTGAACAAGAACGAATGACAAGCTGAACAAGAACGAATGACAAGTTGAACAAGAACGAATGACAAGCTGAACAAGAACGAATGACAAGTTGAACAAGAACGAATGACAAGTTGAACAAGAACGAGTTACAAGTTGAACAAGAACGAATGACAAGTTGAACAAGAACGAGTGACAAGTTGAACAAGAACGAATGACAACTTGAACAAGAACGAGTTACAAGTTGAACAAGAACGAATGACAAGCTGAACAAGAACGAATGACAAGCTGAACAAGAACGAATGACAAGCTGAACAAGAACGAATGACAAGCTGAACAAGAACGAATGGCAAGCTGAACAAGAACGAATGACAAGTTGAACAAGAACGAATGACAAGCTGAACAAGAACGAATGACAAGCTGAACAAGAACGAATGACAAGCTGAACAAGAACGAATGACAAGCTGAACAAGAACGAATGACAAGCTGAACAAGAACGAATGACAAGCTGAACAAGAACGAATGACAAGCTGAACAAGAACGAATGACAAGTTGAACAAGAACGAATGACAAGTTGAACAAGAACGAATGACAAGCTGAACAAGAACGAATGACAAGCTGAACAAGAACGAATGACAAGCTGAACAAGAACGAATGACAAGCTGAACAAGAACGAATGACAAGTTGAACAAGAACGAATGACAAGCTGAACAAGAATGAATAACAAGTTGAACAAGAACGAATGACAAGCTGAACAAGAACGAATGACAAGCTGAACAAGAACGAATGACAAGTTGAACAAGAATTAATGACAAGCTGAACAAGAACGAATGACAAGTTGAACAAGAACGAATGACAAACTGATCAAGAATAAATGACAAGCTGAACAAGAACGAATGACAAGCTGAACAAGAGCGAATGACAAGCTGAACAAGAACGAATGACAAGCTGAACAAGAACGAATGACAAGCTGAACAAGAACGAATGACAAGCTGAACAAGAACGAATGACAAGCTGAACAAGAACGAATGACAAGTTGAACAAGAACGAATGACAAGCTGAACAAGAACGAATGACAAGCTGAACAAGAACGAATGACAAGCTGAACAAGAACGAATGACAAGCTGAACAAGAACGAATGACAAGCTGAACAAGAACGAATGACAAGTTGAACAAGAACGAATGACAAGCTGAACAAGAACGAATGACAAGCTGAACAAGAACGAATGACAAGCTGAACAAGAACGAATGACAAGCTGAACAAGAACGAATGACAAGTTGAACAAGAACGAATGACAAGCTGAACAAGAACGAATGACAAGTTGAACAAGAACGAATGACAAGCTGAACAAGAATGAATAACAAGTTGAACAAGAACGAATGACAAGCTGAACAAGAACGAATGACAAGCTGAATTAGAACGAATGACAAGCTGAACAAGAACGAATGACAAGCTGAACAAGAACGAATGACAAGCTGATCAAGAATAAATGACAAGCTGAACAAGAACGAATGACAAGCTGAACAAGAACGAATGACAAGCTGAACAAGAACGAATGACAAGTTGAACAAGAACGAATGACAAGCTGAACAAGAACGAATGACAAGCTGAACAAGAACGAATGACAAGTTGAACAAGAACGACTGACAAGTTGAACAAGAACGAATGACAAGTTGAACAAGAACGAATGACAAGCTGAACAAGAACGAATGACAAGCTGAACAAGAACGAATGACAAGTTGAACAAGAACGAATGACAAGCTGAACAAGAACGAATGACAAGCTGAACAAGAACGAATGACAAGCTGAACAAGAACGAACGACAAGCTGAACAAGAACGAATGACAAGCTGAACAAGAACGAATGACAAGCTGATCAAGAACGAATGACAAGCTGAACAAGAACGAATGACAAGCTGAACAAGAACGAATGACAAGCTGAACAAGAACGAATGACAAGCTGAACAAGAACGAACGACAAGCTGAACAAGAACGAATGACAAGCTGATCAAGAATAAATGACAAGTTGAACAAGAATGAATGACAAGCTGAACAAGAACGAATGACAAGCTGAACAAGAACGAATGACAAGTTGAACAAGAACGAATGACAAGCTGAACAAGAACGACTGACAAGCTGAACAAGAACGAATGACAACATGCAAGAACGACCCATATTTGTAAACAACAAGCAAGCTACTGTAGCCACCAGTTGCACATAACTCATCATCTGTTGAAAGTTGACTAAAATCTGAGTGCATGCTGATCAGGGGCAACAACAGAAACAGGTCACACTAAGGCCGTTGAAGCTTACATCCATGTTCATCTGTAGAGGGTTCCTAGGTCTGACGGCTTCAGCACAACACATTTCATTGGCTGGGTTGTAGGCTGTTTTCCTGCAGCACTTCATAGTTCCAGAGGGGTTTCTGTTAACGGGAAATTGTTCAATAGTAAATAGTTAAGTAGTAAACAGATAAGTAGTAAATAGTTAAATAGTAAATAATTAAGTAGTAAACAGATAAGTAGTAAATAGTTAAATAGTAAATAATTAAGTAGTAAACAGATAAGTAGTAAACAGATAAGTAGTAAATAGTTAAGTAATAAATAGTTAAATAGTAAATAATTAAGTAATAAATAGATAAGTAGAAAATAGTTAAACAGTAAATAGATCTATGATATATGCGCCTTTAGGGCCGACACATGAAACTTCAACATTATATTGTTGAGTATTGCGTTGTCTTGCCTCTCGTTCCCTGATCATTATTAGAGGCACCATGAAGAGGTTGATTAGGGTCTTTATGGTTCTGCTTCACCGATCCTGGCACAAGTCATTAATTACCTGGCAAATTCAGCTCTGCTGTTATCAGACTCCTTGGCTTACATGCCAGTGTGTGTGTAATATTGACAATTTAAAACAAACAATATCTACACTTTGTTATAGGAATCTAAGCTGATATTTCCTATTATTAAACGGGGTGCGAATTGTGGGCCACCCTGCTAAAGATGTTTTCAATAACAGTGCAACAAGAGTGGCCCGTTGTTGTTATACAAGGTGCCCACAAAACAGGACACTTTGTTAACAAAAACATTGTCTTTCCGTTGCCAAACGAATGATGAAAAGTAATATCAGCCCATACTTGCAAAACAATGATTGAATTACAAGAATGAATGATTGGTTCTTTTAGACTAGAAAAATATAAGAACACTTACAGATAGAGGAATGTAACAAAATAACCTGTTTGATAATTTCACATTGTAATAATATCAAGTCTAAAACTCTGATTATTAGCATAGAAAAGATACACAATATACAAGGGGATACTGAAGTAGCTGGAAAGAACATAGAAAGAGATCAAGAATATAACTATCTTGGACATGTTATAACAAACAATGGAAAATGTAAGACAGAAATGAAAAAAACAAGAGGAATTGCAAATGACAATTTTAACATGAAAAATATACTCACATCAAAACAAATAACATCAAAATAAATAACATTAAAACAAATAACATCAAAACAAATAACATTAAAACAAATAACATCAAAACAAATAACATTAAAACAAATAACATCAAAACAAATAACATTAAAACAAATAACATCAAAACAAATAACATCAAAATAAATAACATTAAAACAAATAACATCAAAACAAATAACATCAAAATAAATAACATTAAAACAAATAACACCAAAACAAATAACATCAAAATAAATAACATTAAAACAAATAACATCAAAACAAATAACATCAAAACAAATAACATTAAAACAAAAACAAAAAACGAATAGCAAAATGCTATATTTACTCAACATTCATGTATGGTGTAGAAACATGGACTTTATATAAGAAAACTGCCGAAAATTAAAGGCTTTGAAATGTGGATCTATAGGAAAATGGGGAGAATTGGATGGAAGAAAAAGAAGACAAATTAGGAAGTTCTGAACCAGCTAAAAATATATATTTAAAAAAAGAACTACATAACATAACTCAAAAAAGACAATTGAAAGTTTTTGAACATGTGAAGAGACATAAAACCTTTCTAAAACTCATCTTATGAGAGAAGGTACAAGGCAAAAGAGGCAGAGGCAGACTAAGACTAAAGTGAACTGATAACATCAAAAAGTAGAACAGGTAAAAACTATGACAACAAGCATCATCAAGACAGAGTAAAATGACGCTCTAAGGTAGCCAACGTTGTAGACGGGACGCACTGAATGAATTTGAATAATACTACAATATCAACAATTTATTCTTACAGGTAGGGAGATATATCACAACTGAACTGCGTGGTGTTTACAAATAAGAGAAATATTTCAATATAAACTGTTCGCTATTTTCAACTTTAAAAAAATTATAGTTGGGATAAATATATATCAGCACTATGAAAGATATTAAATAGAAATTGCTTGACGCATACAAGTAAAGATCTATCTATCTATTGACCTTTCAAGCCGTAGCCAGCACATAGGGTATTTTAGATACTCTTTCTCTTATCTGAATTGTTATTCTAGCAGTTTGCAATCCTTGTAAAGATCTTTTATCATATTACATCCGGTTGGATTCAAAATGGAGGATTTGTGTTTCTCGCGCTTGGTATAGAACCGTTGATCAGAGGTTTAACAAGCCGCTATGGTAAAAACGATTTTGTTAATGAAATGTAGACCTGATACAGAACGAGTAAAGATATTACAGTAGAAATTGCTTGATACATACAAGTAAAGATATTACAGTAGAAATTGCTTGATACATACAAGTAAAGATATTTCAGTAGAAATTGCTTGACACATACAAGTAAAGATATTACAGTAGAAATTGCTTGATACATACAAGTAAAGATATTACAGTAGAAATTGCTTGATACATACAAGTAAAGGTATTACAGTAGAAATTGTTTGATACATATATAAGTAAAGATATTACAGTAGAAATTGCTTGATACATACAAGTAAAGATATTACAGTACAAATTGCTTGATACATACAAGTAAAGATATTACAGTAGAAATTGCTTCATACATACAAGTCAAGATATTATAATATAAACTATTTGTTACTTACAGAGACAGATGTAGTAAGAGGAAACGTTACAATAACATCAGTTGACAATTAGTGAGAGACCCAGAACTTTGCATCTCCCTCGACTACCGAACGGGTACAAGTGGAAAGTGAAGAAATAAAGAAGAAGAGAGAGATTATACTGACAGAGATAACTGAACTACTACAATACATGTAGTTAATACTTGTGATACATTTAATTAGAAATGGTTGATAATTAGGATGCGAATATTACAGTAGAGATGATTGATACTTACAAGACAGGAAAAGTATCACAGCAAAGATGTGTAGCAGGGTTGAAAAGCATTGTTCCACAGCACATCATAGGAGGTCCTGATGTAGGCTTCGGTACTGGAATATCTCCACAACATACTTGGGTTCTGATGTCATAGATTCCTTTATGGCAGCATCCCCACTGAGTCAGTCCTCCTCCAGGTGGCATTGGCTGAAGTTTAGGAAATACCCACATTATCATCATCAGGTGCCATGCCGGTTGACGTAGGCGATCACATCTCTCCGCATCACTCAGTCCTTCGTGTATGTCATAATTTCAATCTATGATCATTTATTATGCAAAACAAACGGATCAATATTTTTTCTCTTGGTTTTCCTCTGCTCTTCTTTCCATTCATTCTTCCTGTTATTATAGTATTCTCAGTGTCTTATTTTCGCATGACATGTCCAATAAATGAAGATTGTCTGTCACGTATGATTTTTATGATTTTTTTTTTTTTTCAGTTTGTTTTAAACATTCTTCATTTATAAGTTTTTTTTTCTAGATCTATGGAATTGGTAGCATTCTTCTGATAAACCACATCTCAGCTGCCTCTATTGTTCTTTGTGTTGTCTTACTTATAGTCCATGACTCACTTCCATATAGTAAAACAGGCTCAATCTAGCACTGTAGGACACGTTTTCTAACATTAATTGACAATGATTTGTTACATACGATGTTTTTCATTCTTAGCTTGTCCTATTCTGCTTCTAATTTCTGCAGTGCATCTGCCATCTAATGTTATTATTGATCCCAGGTATTTGAATCTATGCACTTGTTTCAGGATTTTTCCATTAAGTTTTACTCTACATCCTTGTGTGTTTGGTTTCTTTAATATTATTATTGTCTCTGTCTTTTTGATGTTGAGGGTCAGACCTTTTAGTTCAACTTCTGTCACAATTACATCTAACAGATTTGGTAGATCTTGTTGGTTCTCTGCTATTAATACCATGTCACCTGCATACCTGAGGTTATCTTGCTTCCTCCAACTTTAATGCCAGGCTTGTTCGCAATAAATATGTAAATGGTAAATCGTTATTTGTGTTTCACCTTTAACGCTTTACACAAGGAATTCACGTGACTGGAATTAACTATTTACACACGTGTAAATCAAGAGACTAGTATTCATTATTTACACACTAAAGTCAAGTGACTGGTATTCATTATTTACACACATGTAAATCAACAGACTGATATTCATTTTTTGCACACGTATAAATCATGTGAAAAGACGATTAGAGGCCACAGAGATGGGATTTCTCAGAAGAATGTTAAAAGTCCCATGGACAGCTAAAAAGACCATTGAGAAAGTTCTTAAAGAAGCTAACACAAAAAGGGAGCTCTTAAAAAACATCAGAAAGAAGCAATCAACATTTTTTGGGCACATCATGAGAAGAGGAAAGTTGGAATACTTGGTTACAACTGGCAAAATAAAAGGAAAGAGAGATCGCGGACGACAAAGAGAGAAAGGATAGCTTGGTGTCATGGCATGAAAAACAGTCAACAATAGAACTCATACGATGTACTGTGGATAGAAGATTGTGGAGGGACATGATCGCCAACGCCAACCGGTACGGCACATGATGATGATGATGAAATCATGTGACTGGTATTCATTATTTACACACGTAAATAAAGAGACTGTTATTCATTATTTAAAATGGATTTCAAGTTTAGAGTTTAGCCACAAGATGACCTTCATTGCACAACGGACAACTTTAGAGTGTTCAGAATCCCACCTCAGAATATTTCCCACCCTGAATCTAGACAACATTCTCCCTCCTGAATGTAGACAACACCCGCCCCTACTTGACTAACACTAATTATATTCCAACTGCGTATACATAGCTCGTTATAACTTGCATCAAGTACAACTAACCACACAAATGGTCAACACTTACATTAACAATGCCGTCACAACACAATTGTCCTGGAACGAACCCTCCAGAACATTCCGCTTTACCGCCAGGTCTCATCCTAGACAGCCATGGAAGAAATTAGACAGTGATGTTTACACATTAATTATATATATTTACACCTGTAACAAAATCTAACATTGGCTGGATTACCTGACAATTTCTACGATTGTTACAATTGTTTAACATTACCTGTTCTGACTGAATACAACACCAGTAACAAAAGTATAAAATTTCCTGATTACTTATTTAGTAAAGATCCACTTCTGTTACAAATGAGACAACATCACCTGGGCTACACAAATAGGCTTTCAGCAGCCTGTATTATCTCCTATAATAATGTTTAGTTGTGAAACATAGACACTGGACAGATCTGCTGAGCAAATACAACAGTGCAGTTGAATGCAAGTGTTACAGAAGAATACCATGGACGGAGAAAAGAACAAAGATGTCAATTTTGAAAATATTTAGATTTTCAGAAAACAGGTTAATAAAGAGCATAACAAATGGAAGGTCAAATATTGTTGTCATTTAAAAGAACATAATGACCTGCAGAAGATTATTATGGAGGGCGTAGTTCCAGGAAAGTGAGAAAGAGGAAGACTTGAAGAAAGTGGAGTGCAAAATATCGCAGACGAGCTAGGATTGATTGTTGCAGACGTTGGACTGCTTGCGCAGGTTAGAGAAAACTGCAGAGATACTGTTAGGGGAGCCAAGTTCTAACATGGACAAGCTAGATGATGATGATAATAATGATGATAATGATGATGATAATGATGATGATAATGATGATGATAATGATAATGATGATGATAATGATGATGATAATGATGATGATAATGATGATGATGATGATAATGATGATGATAATGATGATGATAATGATAATGATGATAATGATGATGATGATAATGATGATAATGATGATAATGATGATGATAATGATGATGATAATGATGATGATAATGATGATGACAATGATGATGATAATGATGATGATAATGATGATGATAATGATGATGATAATGATGATGATGATGACAATAATGATGAGAATGATGATGATGACAATGATGATGACAATGATGATGATGATGATAATGATGATGATGATGATGATGATGATGATGATAATGATGATGATGATGATGATAATGATGATGATGATAATGATAATGATAATGATGATGATGACAATGATGATGATGATGATGATGATGATAATGATGATAATGATGATAATAATGATGACAATGATGATGATAATGATGATGATAATGATGATGACAATGATGATGATAATGATGATGATAAAGATGATGACAATGATGATGATAATGATGATGATGATGATAATGATGATGATGATGATGATGATACTGATGATGATGATAATAATGATGATGATGATGATGATGATGATGATGATGATAATGATGATGATGAGGATGACGATGATATGTGTTGCCTGATAAATAAGGACAACAAGGTACTGTTACCGATCAAACTGCACTTTGGACAACGCTGTACATGACAGTCCATTTTTCTCCTTCTACCTTTCAACTCCTTATGAAGCATAGGTCTTCAACAAACACTTTCCGCTCCCTGTGGAGCATAGGTCTTCAACAAACACTTTCAGCTCCCTGTGGAACCTAGATCTTCAACAAACACTTTCAGCTCCCTGTGGAGCATAGGTCTTCAACAAACACTTTCAGCTCCCTGTGGAGCACAGGTCTTCAACAAACACTTTCAGCTCCCTGTGGAGCATAGGTCTTCAACATACACTTTCAGCTCCCTGTGGAGCATAGGTCTTCAATAAACACTTTCCAATTCGTTCTGTTTCTTGCCATTCTTCTAAGATCATTCCATGTTTTCTCCATCATCTTCATCTCTGCTTCCATCTGTCTACACTAAGAATATTTTGATCTTCCACTTTGTATTTTTTCTTGGGAATTCCAAAAAATAGCCTGTAATGTAATACTCTCAGTTGGCTTCCGCAATGTGTGTCCTATCCAGCGCCATCGTCTTCGCTGTATCTCTTTATCCACTGGTATTTGACTGGTAAGAAAAGTAAAGAGCCCTCGTCACGCCAAGTGGGGTATAAGGATATGGTGTTAGTGACCATAAATTTTACAGACCTTCAGCACATGATTTTTGGGGTAATGTGGTCGGTATTACGTCCGTGCCGCTTTACTTTCCCAGAAAAAATCCGGTACCCATATGAGGCTGGGTGAACCCGGAAGCAGTCGGTTGTAATCGAACCCTACCTCTTACCCTTTGTAGTCCAGTTCACTAACCACTGAGCTATCACGGCTCCAGATTTGACTTGTACTTTACCATAATTCCATGTTAGGGATTTTGTCCTGCCATTTCCATCCTTTTATTCTGCGCAAGCATCCATTAATGAAGGTCGGTATCTTCATGGTTGTCATTTTTCTTGTTCTCCATGTTACACAGCCATATAATAAGACTAACTTAACACTCAATTTACAGTCAATTCTGCAGATAGCAAAAGATTGAAGATGTGAGTTGAAACTCACTTCGTATCCGTTCCTTTTAATTTAACATGTTCTCTACAGCTCTACTCGCAACACCGCACAATATTTCATATTTTATATCTGTGCGTATAGTCGAATCCGTTCCACCAAACTTTCCCATTATCCCATATATTTATTTATTTAAAACGTCTTCAAAATCTAAACTAAGACATCAGCAAACACTGAGACATTCCAGATGCTTTCTTTATCCACAATTTTCCCAAATTAAAATAAATATGTCAGCCCTGACTTTGCAATGAAGGTCGGTGCACGTCTCCCAAAGTGGAGACCATGGTTGGTCTATTATCGGTGTCACCATTCACATAATATTCTTTTAAAATGATGTTAATGAGTTTATATAAAAAGCAATGGTGTTGTGGTGGAAATGTTAAACTTCTCGGGACATAGGTTTGTCAGTGGTGCTCCAGAGATCCCAAAGTTGACAAAGTCTATCAGTGGTGCCCCAGAGATCCCCAAGTTGACGAAATCTATCAGTGGTGCCCCGACAACTCCAAAGTTGACGAAGTCAATCAGTGGTACCCCAACGACCCTCAAGTTGACGAAGTCTATCTGTGGTACCACAACGACCCTCAAGTTGACGAAGTCTATCTGTGGTACCCCAACGACCCCCAAGTTGACGAAGTCTATCTGTGGTACCACAACGACCCTCAAGTTGACGAAGTCTATCTGTGGTACCCCAACGACCCCCAGGTTGACGAAGTCTATCAGTGGTACCACAACGACCCTCAAGTTGACGAAGTCTATCTGTGGTACCCCAACGACCCCCAAGTTGACGAAGTCAATCAGTGATACCCCAACGACCCCCAATTTTCCAAGTCTATCAGTGGTGCCCCAACGACCCCCAAGTTGACGAAGTCTATCTGTGGTACCCCAACGACCCCCAAGTTGACGAAGTCTATCTGTGGTACCCCAACGACCGCCAAGTTGACGAAGTCTATCAGTGGTGCCCCAACAACTCCCGGGGTAAGGGGATGAACAAGAAGTCTTGATAAACGTCATGGGGCATTACTGCCATTCTTTAAACTAAACATGATCAAATGTACTCACGACCACAACTTTGAGAGTTTGTAAGTTTAAATTTATGAAAGTAGGTATTTGTTCGATGTCAAAGGTAGACATTAAGAGTTAATGAGTTAATCTATCTGTCTTTCTACGGTCCTTTCGAGCCGAAGATGGCACATAGGGCAGAACCAATCTAAAAAACGGGAACCGTGCGTGCCAAAATGGCACATATTTCAGAGATTACTGCTTCTAAAATCTATGGCTCTGTTTCCATAACAATACTTTTTACAATGACAGCTTGTCAAGCGTCAATCAAATTCCTCAGTCGCCTCTTACGACATGCTTGGAAGGTCACAGTGTCACTATTCTTTACTCATAAATAGGTCTCGGTAACACACAGGACAAAGTGTTACAATTAATGTGTTAATACTGCTTTGTAAAATAATGAAATAATTACTGCAGCTCCCAGAGCTAGGAGCTTACATGTAGTGGTATGGGGGCGGGGCAAGTGGCATGTATGGCTGGCGATTAGAGGGCTGTGGGTTGTATGGAATTTGTGGTCCAAATGGTGACTGGTTTTGGGGTTGCCACGGTGGTTGTTGTTGTGGAGGTTGCTGCCATGGAGGGAATTGTGGTGGTGGTAGTGGTGGTGGTTGTTGTTGGAACCATGGGTTGGGTGGAGGAGGTCCCATGTTGCCATTCTGTTGTGGATCTGGAGAGAGAAAGAATGATAGAAGTGTGAATGAATGAAGGAGTGAGTTGGCTGGATGATTGGGTGAGTGAATAAGTGATTGAATGAGTGTGAGCGAATGAAGAAGTGAGTAAGGTGGATGATTGAGCAAGTTGGTGGATGATTGGGTGAGTGAACAAGTAATTGAGTTAGTGAGAATGAATGAAGGAGTGAATTGGTGGAAGATTGAGCAAGTTGGTGGATGATTGGGTGAGTGAACAAGTAATTGAATGAGTGAGAATGAATGACGGAGTATTTTGGTGGATGATTGAGTGTGTGAACAATTGAATGAGTGAGTGTGAGTGAATGAAGGAATGAGTTGTGGATAAGTAAGCGAGTGAGTGAGTTGAGTGAGTGAGTGAACAAGTGATTGAGTGAGTATGAATGAATGAAGGATTGAGTTGGTGGATGATTGGATGAGTGAGTGAACAAGTGAATGAGTGAGTGTGAGTGAATGAATAAGTGTATGAGAATGAATGAGAAAGTTACAGAATGAGTAAGTGAGAGTACATATGAATGAAAGAGACAGTGAATGAATGAATAAGTCGGAAGAAAATATATAGAATAAAAGTTGCAGTAAACATGTAAAAATTGAACGAGAAAAAAGTAAATATGAGAGTAGAAGAGAACGTCTGTGATTGTGTGGGAAAAGATGATGCGGGTATGCACGCAATCATGAAAGTGAATGAAAGAGAGAGTGTGAGTGATTACGTGAATCTGTAAACGTACGAAGGGGAAACGAGATCCCCGAACTGAGATCTAAGCTTCATGTTCAAATAGAAGCACCAGACGTCATCAGACTTATTCGAAGTTTTATTTGTTCCTTAATCATAGACTCGAAATATTGGAACCAGAGGGTTGATGTTGATGTTGATGTAATACCACGAGTTGATGCGGGCAGGGTGTTTTTTTCACTCATTGATACGGTGGGTCGTAATGGCTTTCTTGACATTCCAGGCTCTTACTAGAGAAGTTAGAGTTCGTCTGTTCCAGTCTTTGTTGGGAAACTACTAGTCTAATCCAGAGGTACTGCAATACTAGGTCTTCTGTATCAGTAAGAGACACAACCACAGGGAACCACTGCGATCCTAGCTTCTGTTAGCCAGCCCATTGTGCATCCGGTCACTCCTTCTAGTTGCATCTATGTTTATTTTCCATTTTGTGTCCCAACACTCCTTTTTCTATATTTATTTTCTATTGTATGTCTCATCACCCTTTCTTCTATATTTATTTTCCATTGTGTGTCCAAAGACTCCGTTTTCTGTGTTTATTTTCCATTGTGTGTCCAAACACATCAGTAGTAGTAGTGGCTGTGAACCCACCCCAAAAGTGGAATAACATGTACCGAAAGACAATAGATTTGGCACCGAAACCGCACGAAACATACACCAAAACCCGTGCCAAAGTCCGATAATCGGCTTATTATCTCGGTGGTCGTGATCGGTAATCGGCTTATCTCGTGGTGTGCGTTGGTGCGTGACGATCGGTGGTCGTGGTGTGCGTTGGTGCGTGATCGGCGCGTCGTGGTGTGTGCGTGGCGGTGATCGGTGCGTCGCTAGCTCGCCGGTTATCTCGGGGGGGTTCTAAAATCGGGCGACAGCGGTTCTAAAAGGGGGCGACAGCGGTTCTAAAAGGGGGATGGCGGGTCGTCGCCGGCTATCTCGCGGGTCGGATGGCGGGTCGTCGCGTGGCGTGCGGGTGGGGAAAGGTGCCTTTATTGGTTATCATCATGTGTGGGTCAACAGGAGGCGACATGTAAAAAAATGCTGACAAGCAATGACGTTGGAGGCTAGGTTGTGATTGTTGAATGTCGACTTCCGGTCACATGAGCCTTCCGGAACATGACCGGTCACATGATCGTAAGGTGACAAGGCGATTTTATGTTTCCAGTGCTTGGTTGTCTCGGTTGGGTGGGTAACGTGTAAAGATACTGCTGACAACCAAAGGACAAATTTCTGTATTAGGTAGCCAAATTTGGGCAGGTACAAATCTCATATCCAAATTTGGACAAGGGGTTTGATACCGCATGACCAGGTCACATGTGTAGTACTAACCAAGTCGCCCATGTCAAGTCGCACCCGTGAATATATATTCCAAGTGATACCAGCCCGCATTCAATACAGTAACCTCCAAAGCAGACGGCTCTTAGTATTAACACAAGTACTAATAGATCGACTAATCGTAAGTAGAAATACGTTACTTTTCTTAATTCCATCGACGTTATAGCAGGTAATTATTTCCTTAGCTGTATAGTTATGAACTAAAAATATGGTAAATAAATATTTTATTAATTCGTAGGAGAAGAGCATATAGGAGCGAAAAAGAAAAAAAAAATAACGGAAGACAAATAAAACAAACAAATGTGTTAGTTACTATATATTTTATTCTTCACACGTATAAATATACAATGACGGTTTTAAAGATTTCGGACCATGTGTATTTATTGGCTCATGTGTATTTTTAGTAATTAACCCGGTGAATCATCAGTCGTGTTGGCACATGTAAACTTGTTGGTGTACGATGGTGTACGAGTGATGAAAATAAGGGTTACAATACGTTGTCACAGATTTAGTCTAGTTGCTAAAATAATTGTTCTGTGACCAGACTCCAGAACAGGTGAGATGATTTGACTATACTCCAGAATACGGCTTTCAAATCTTTCACGATCAAGTGCAAACTGGTGCCAATGAGGAATGACGTCTCCATCTTCCAGAGCAACAAATGAAATGATATCAGGCGCCGCGGCAAAACAAACCTAAGGACAAGTCGAACTATAAGGGTTTTAATCCAACTCTCATTAGGATAGTATAAGGTCTAATGAAACGTTCGTTAGGCTAGTTAATCTCGGTACATTATTGATACTTAAGTTTTAAGAATACAAAATCTACATTTGTCTTAGAAGATGTGATGTTGGTAGCTATAACTAACCTGAATGTCTGTGTTTAGAAAAAATGGACTTATAGAAATCTCTGTTATAGTCTGATATACTAACGTAACACTAAGGAACAGACAAACAAATACATACCCTGTTAATTATATTTTTTGTCGGATCGTGTGGTTGAGTGGAAGTGTTATTGGTGATAGTAGGGTAAATTTCATTCCAGCGAGCGTTAACTTCCTCATAATCTAACTCCGGAGCAGAATTCTCTACACCTCTAATCTCGGAACTTTCATCACTCTCCTCACATTCTGAACTTGAATTTAATAGTGGCTGAATCCTCGCATGATCAGAGGTTTCATTTCTGTTTACCACACTATCGGGGATCTTCTTGAAGATGGAATCTAAAGTTAACCCATTATTAAAATAAGCGTTAGGTGGTGTCCAAGATGGGAAAGCTTGCTCTTCCAATGACTACTCAGACTCTTCAGAACTTTCCTCATCTTCTGAGCTTGAACTTACACTAAAAAGTAGCTTGGCCATACTACGAAATTCTTGAAGTTACAATTCCACTAAAATGATTTTCAATTAGTTTTATCCTGTTTAAATAGGTTATGATATTTATAATATGTTATTTTTCATTGTTACAGCTTGGTATACAACGGCATCTGATAGGGAGTATCTACTTTTCGATAGAGTACTAAACATTCTTCAGTATCAGCGACATGATCATTGTCTAGGATGTCGTGGTGACGGCTCTTTACCTCATTCATGTCAGCTAGACTTTGAGGAGCGCTTGCGTTTACAAATAAATTCTATATTACACTCTGAGATGGAGAAGGATGATGTGGTCTACCTGGCTGCCGAAAATATTTCCGAACGAATAGTGAGATATACAAATTGGGACCCATCGCAAATATCAACACCGACTGATTCACAGTCTTCCACTCATGTAAGAAATGAGGCGCAAGCTATAATTAGTGGTCATGACTCAGGGGACAAATCAGGCAACTCGCCAAACATAGCCAATTTCAACCTGAACGAATCAACTTCTGGTGAATTTCAGTGTCCGTTATGTCCCCTGAAGTTTAAGTGGCTCCATAATTTAAGGAAACATTATCGCGTTGTGCATCAACTAATGCGATATCCGTGTGACATTTGTTACAGTTCGTATACGACCCGTGGTTCTTTAACCAGACATATGAGAGTGAAACATAAGGGTTCTACAACAGCACCTTCATCATTGCTGCCGTCCTCAGCTCCAACATCACCACAGCCAGCTACTACGACAAACCCGCCGGCTGCACCTTCAGCCGCGAAAAAGAGAGAGTCAGAGGAGGAACTCTCCACAGAGGGTAAAAAGCACAAGCCCGATGACCCGTTAGCAACACTACCAGCTGATGTGCGGGATGTATATCAACAAAATTGGTCAGTCATAAACACTCACTCTAGTATCAATAATACAGTTTCCACATACACTTTCTTCCACTCACCTGATCGTCCTTTCATCACAGACTGGTCTATTCTTTTAAGAGATGTGTTTGATAGTCAGACAACTCGTTTTAAAATTAATTATGGTCACCATTTTATCCTCCGTCACAGAGAAGATGGAGATTTACGCTTCTTCCATGCATCCTTCAATAATTCAGCTGTCCTCGAGTTCCCGAAGTTAATCAATAATCTTGGAGATTTCACTCGGTTTGTAGACTCTTTAAGAGATCACGAGCCCGTATCCACAGGGCTAATCATACGACCTGATACAAAGTGGGTGGTGGAGAGCATTCCCGCCACTATTTTTTATTGATTCCACATTCACGACTTCCCAATTGGATGTGTGGTGGAGCAATTACCACCTCATATTAGTAACAACAAGTACATCTACACCCTACAGAAAGCGTCGAAGAGGTCTACTACTTATAACGACAATCTGTGTTTTTTTCGGTGTTTGGCTTTATTTAAGGGGGAAGAACTCGACAGTCTGGTCGTATAACTGTCTCGCCTTACAATCTGAACAGTCATACTTTACGGTGCCCCTGTGGCGAATGAAATCTGCGTGATGGACTTCACAAGTCTCTGAGGGGAACCATTTGTCGTATTGTGAGAAAAACTCGTTTACCATATCAGTTTTAACGACCTCTTCTAACGATGACTCGCTGAGGGCCAAGTACAGACTATCAGTATCCATTTCACAGAGTTGAAAGTCGGACCTCTATACGAATCTATCCAGGAAATCGTAATAAAATTCCAACATTCTCAATTTGGCGTACTGGTAGACGAAGAAACCAATCTGTGACGGAAGATCCCACAGGATACTTCGTTTTCCCGTCGACACCTCGTACAGGTCCTCACCAATAGGCGTCATGTTTTTAAACCGTGGGTTATTTACCAACTTGGATGTATCGGCCCCCTCTTTAACATATGTCACGTCCACGTGTTTCGCCATATTGGTTAGAGTCTTTCCATAGGCCGAGTTTCCAAGGAGTTTCATCGTATCGCTAACAATCGATTGATTTGTATTTAAATCACCAGCCCGACGCGCCTGTGTGACCTTGTCACCAAACTCCTTAAAACAACTAACGGGTAGGTACTCTGCCACCTGATATATTCTAGTTACCTCCAACCCATGCCCTAAATACCACTTTAACAGGGGTGTGGCCACCTGAATATAACTACCACGAGCGTACGTCTGGGGGTACGCAAGAGCTTGTTTTTGGTGGCGTACTCACGCATAAAGGGACCGATATCGTCTATACCAACATCTACATTTTTAAAGATGGGGGTCATCTCGCTAAAATGGGCCTTTAATCTATCGGGAACGTGAATGTCACACTCAACGAGACCGAAAAACGACTCGTTTGAAACGGTTTTTATAATGGCTTCATCTGTGATGGGTTTATGTTTAGCAAAAGAGGGTTTAGAACCAGGCAAGTTCTCACCTAGGAAGAGTTGAATGGACGGTGTTGTTTTCTTTAGTTTTTGCCACTCGCATTCCCACATAACGACTACGTGAACATCGTCGAGGTTCTTTAAATAAGCCGTTATTTCACAGGTTTTTCGGTACAATTTAGCCAACTGAATATTATTCACCGGATTGACTTCGCGACCCTGGGTGATGTCACAGTTTGGATGACCGTTAAAAAGACAACCATGGTACTGATACACGGTCCTATTGGATTTATCCCACCCATCCACTCTAATTTTACGTGTACCCAAAGCCTTCTCCCGAGCGTTAAACTGGGTTTGCAGTTCGACCTGGTTTTGATGGGAAATCCAAGTCAGATACTCTCGACACTGACGCGTGTAATAGTTCGTCTTAAGGGGTTTATACCCATCTTCAGCCTTGCGTATGACCGTATAATCGGTAGGCATCTTTTGCATAAGTGCCCACAGATAAAGGGCGTTGGCGTCATAACCTTTAATGCTGCGTACCACTTTGTTACTGTTTCTGATAAAAGTTTTATCCTTTTCGTGGTACCGATGAAAAATGATAGACAATATTCTGTCTTATGGTATGATGCAAATCTGCTTCCTTTTTTCCAATCAGTGAAAAGCCAACATCTCGGGGGAGAGTTTTAAAAAGGTACCTAAGAGTTATTCCCGGGACCGAAATCGCGTTCTTAAACATATCGATGTTCAAAGCCTCGTAAAACCAAACCTGCTGTTGTAAGGCTTCTAAGAAGGGGACTACATCTTTGTTATTATACCACACCAAAAAGTCCCTAAGGGTCGTCATCTTATTGTCCTTCCAAACCTTTTTACATAGCTCGTACTCCGCATCCGAAATATTACAATTTTTTAGGCTGGAAAAGAACGCTTCGTGTGATGGTAACTCCGTCTCATTCAACTTGTTTAAATCGGTTACGTACTCGTAACAAAAAACTCCCTTGGTCTCCTCTACTTTGTAAGCTGCTAAGTACTTGCTGTAACTGAAACCTGGCGCTAGATAATTTATGATGTCTAGGAACTTTAGCCTCATGGTGGTGAGACACATGACATTATTGTTTCGCTTAACTATAAACATTTTTTCGCCCAGTCGGTTTTCTTCTATCCGACCCTCCGCCTCATCATCCTCTCTCTCACCTTCCCAATCGTCCTCCTCGTCATCATCCTCGCTCTCGCCTTCCTGATCGGCGTTGGAGGCGGTAATGAAGTAATTGATTAAATAGGGCTTTATTAAATTTAGGTCGTACTTGCCCGAGTTGAAACCTATCAGCGGGAGCTGTTTCAAGTAAGCTTTTAGACGACCTCTCAGGTCGGACTCCTCCTCCTCCGGACCACGCCTTTGCGCACACTCCGCCAGGTGTTTAAATACTTCTTTGTAATCTTTTTTTAAAATGTTGTAAGCCTCCTTCGCAATAGCGTTTAAATATTTAAGCATTTGATTTATCAACTTCTGAGGATCGGGTGTCCGGTTAGCGCAATCGATAGGCGGTTGGCTTACCACGGCAACAGCCGGGTTCGTACCCTGGCGAGGACACCTGGGTTTTACTAATTCCCTAAAAATTAGTAGGAGCCGCGATAGCTCAGTGGTTAGTGAACTGGACTACTACGGACAAGGGGTAGGGTTCGATCCCAACCGACGGCTCCGGGTTCACCCAGCCTTAAATGGGTACCGGATTTTTTCTGGGAAAGTAAAACAGCACGGGCGTAATACCGACCACATTACCCCAAAAATCATGTGCTGAAGGTCTGTAAAATATAGGGTCACTAACACCATATTTCCCTATACGCCACTTGGCGTGACGGGGGGTACTTTACTTTACTTACTTCTGAGGATCGCCCTCGGTGACAAAGCAGACAGGCTCTCCAAGCCCTGGGACATTAGACGCCACGGATACGGACAGTGGGACATGTTTTGCTAAAAAAGATGTTGTAGCACAGCCAGCTTTTGTGGTGGCTAAGTCTGTATTATCAAAATAACACTCGAAATCAAAAGTGGCCCTATAGGGATACCCGAAGCCACCGGGTACGGCAATACCTTCTTCCTCTAGGGCCTCCATAATAGTCTCGCTAGGTGTATAAATTCCCTTCTAAAAAAATCTTTCGACTTACCACCACTGCACATTTCTTCATGTCTGGTAATATCACCATAAGAAGCCCATAATTTCCCACACTGTGGACAAGAGAAGGTGCTAGCTGCTTTATTAATATCAGTAATGTACATGAAATGGTCCTTATGAACCAGGATGCGCATGGTGGTAGGATGTGAGCCCCTACTTCTGAGTTTAGGACAAAGAACATCTTCAGCATTGAACTCAAACACATCAATATTTATACCAAAACACTCCTCTAAATGTGGTAGTTGTTGTAAAGTTACACCTGGAAAATTGTTTACGAAAAGTATGTCCCAATGTGAGTGCCACTGACGCAAGAGCTGACGAGTGGTAATTTCCAGACTGTCGAGTTCTTCCCCCTTAAATAAAGCCAAACACCGAAAAAAACACAGATTGTCGTTATAAGTAGTAGACCTCTTCGACGCTTTCTGTAGGGTGTAGATGTACTTGTTGTTACTAATATGAGGTGGTAATTGCTCCACCACACATCCAATTGGGAAGTCGTGAATGTGGAATAAATAAAAAATAGTGGCGGGAATGCTCTCCACCACCCACTTTGTATCAGGTCGTATGATTAGCCCTGTGGATACGGGCTCGTGATCTCTTAAAGAGTCTACAAACCGAGTGAAATCTCCAAGATTATTGATTAACTTCGGGAACTCGAGGACAGCTGAATTATTGAAGGATGCATGGAAGAAGCGTAAATCTCCATCTTCTCTGTGACGGAGGATAAAATGGTGACCATAATTAATTTTAAAACGAGTTGTCTGACTATCAAACACATCTCTTAAAAGAATAGACCAGTCTGTGATGAAAGGACGATCAGGTGAGTGGAAGAAAGTGTATGTGGAAACTGTATTATTGATACTAGCGTGAGTGTTTATGACTGACCAATTTTGTTGATATACATCCCGCACATCAGCTGGTAGTGTTGCTAACGGGTCATCGGGCTTGTGCTTTTTACCCTCTGTGGAGAGTTCCTCCTCTGACTCTCTCTTATTCGCTGATGAAGGTGCAGCCGGCGGGTTTGTCGTAGTAGCTGGCTGTGGTGATGTTGGAGCTGAGGACGGCAGCAATGATGAAGGTGCTGTTGTAGAACCCTTATGTTTCACTCTCATATGTCTGGTTAAAGAACCACGGGTCGTATACGAACGGTAACAAATGTCACACGGATATCGCATTAGTTGATGCACAACGCGATAATGTTTCCTTAAATTATGGAGCCACTTAAAATTCAGGGGACATAACGGACACTGAAATTCACCAGAAGTTGATTCGTTCAGGTTGAAATTGGCTATGTTTGGCGAGTTGCCTGATTTGTCCCCTGAGTCATGACCACTAATTATAGCTTGCGCCTCATTTCTTACATGAGTGGAAGACTGTGAATCAGTCGGTGTTGATATTTGCGATGGGTCCCAATTTGTATATCTCACTATTCGTTCGGAAATATTTTCGGCACCCAGGTAGACCACATCATCCTTCTCCATCTCAGAGTGTAATATAGAATTTATTTGTAAACGCAAGCGCTCCTCAAAGTCTAGCTGACATGAATGAGGTAAAGAGCCGTCACCACGACATCCTAGACAATGATCATGTCGCTGATACTGAAGAATGTTTAGTACTCTATCGAAAAGTAGATACTCCCTATCAGATGCCGTTGTATACCAAGCTGTAACAATGAAAAATAACATATTATAAATATCATAACCTATTTAAACAGGATAAAACTAATTGAAAATCATTTTAGTGGAATTGTAACTTCAAGAATTTTGTAGTATGGCCCAGCTACTTTTTAGTGTAAGTTCAAGCTCAGAAGATGAGGAAAGTTCTGAAGAGTCTGAGTGGTCATTGGAAGAGCAAGCTTTCCCATCTTGGACACCACCTAACGCTTATTTTAATAATGGGTTAACTTTAGATTCCATCTTCAAGAAGATCCCCGATAGTGTGGTAAACAGAAATGAAACCTCTGATCATGCGAGGATTCAGCCACTATTAAATTCAAGTTCAGAATGTGAGGAGAGTGATGAAAGTTCCGAGATTAGAGGTGTAGAGAATTCTGCTCCGGAGTTAGATTATGAGGAAGTTAACGCTCGCTGGAATGAAATTTACCCTACTATCACCAATAACACTTCCACTCAACCACACGATCCGACAAAAAATATAATTAACAGGGTATGTATTTGTTTGTCTGTTCCTTAGTGTTACGTTAGTATATCAGACTATAACAGAGATTTCTATAAGTCCATTTTTTCTAAACACAGACATTCAGGTTAGTTATAGCTACCAACATCACATCTTCTAAGACAAATGTAGATTTTGTATTCTTAAAACTTAAGTATCAATAATGTACCGAGATTAACTAGCCTAACGAACGTTTCATTAGACCTTATACTATCCTAATGAGAGTTGGATTAAAACCCTTATAGTTCGACTTGTCCTTAGGTTTGTTTTGCCGCGGCGCCTGATATCATTTCATTTGTTGCTCTGGAAGATGGAGACGTCATTCCTCATTGGCACCAGTTTGCACTTGATCGTGAAAGATTTGAAAGCCGTATTCTGGAGTATAGTCAAATCATCTCACCTGTTCTGGAGTCTGGTCACAGAACAATTATTTTAGCAACTAGACTAAATCTGTGACAACGTATTGTAACCCTTATTTTCATCACTCGTACACCATCGTACACCAACAAGTTTACATGTGCCAACACGACTGATGATTCACCGGGTTAATTACTAAAAATACACATGAGCCAATAAATACACATGGTCCGAAATCTTTAAAACCGTCATTGTATATTTATACGTGTGAAGAATAAAATATATAGTAACTAACACATTTGTTTGTTTTATTTGTCTTCCGTTACTTATTTTTTTTTCTTTTTCGCTTCTATATGCTCTTCTCCTACGAATTAATAAAATATTTATTTACCATATTTTTAGTTCATAACTATACAGCTAAGGAAATAATTACCTGCTATAACGTCGATGGAATTAAGAAAAGTAACGTATTTCTACTTACGATTAGTCGATCTATTAGTACTTGTGTTAATACTAAGAGCCGTCTGCTTTGGAGGTTACTGTATTGAATGCGGGCTGGTATCACTTGGAATATATATTCACGGGTGCGACTTGACATGGGCGACTTGGTTAGTACTACACATGTGACCTGGTCATGCGGTATCAAACCCCTTGTCCAAATTTGGATATGAGATTTGTACCTGCCCAAATTTGGCTACCTAATACAGAAATTTGTCCTTTGGTTGTCAGCAGTATCTTTACACGTTACCCACCCAACCGAGACAACCAAGCACTGGAAACATAAAATCGCCTTGTCACCTTACGATCATGTGACCGGTCATGTTCCGGAAGGCTCATGTGACCGGAAGTCGACATTCAACAATCACAACCTAGCCTCCAACGTCATTGCTTGTCAGCATTTTTTTACATGTCGCCTCCTGTTGACCCACACATGATGATAACCAATAAAGGCACCTTTCCCCACCCGCACGCCACGCGACGACCCGCCATCCGACCCGCGAGATAGCCGGCGACGACCCGCCATCCCCCTTTTAGAACCGCTGTCGCCCCCTTTTAGAACCGCTGTCGCCCGATTTTAGAACCCCCCCCCCCGAGATAACCGGCGAGCTAGCGACGCACCGATCACCGCCACGCACACACCACGACGCGCCGATCACGCACCAACGCACACCACGACCACCGATCGTCACGCACCAACGCACACCACGAGATAAGCCGATTACCGATCACGACCACCGAGATAATAAGCCGATTATCGGACTTTGGCACGGGTTTTGGTGCATGTTTCGTGCGGTTTCGGTGCCAAATCTATTGTCTTTCGGTGCATGTTATTCCACTTTGGGGTGGGTTCACAGCCACTACTACTACTCACATCTTTTTCTATATTTATTTTCCATTGTGTGTCCAAACTCTCATTTTTCGATGTTTATTTTCCATTGTGTGTCCCATCACCCCTTTTTCTATATTTATTTTCCATTGTGTGTCCAAACACTCCTTTTTCTGTGTTTATTTTCCATTGTGTTTCCAAACACTTCTTTTTCTATATTTATTTTCCATTGTGTGTCCAAACACTCATTTTTCGATGTTTATTTTCCATTGTGTGTCCCATCACCCCTTTTTCTATATTAAGTCTGTTTACGAGAATAATTCTGTGTGAGGTCTACAGCTAATATGGTATAAAGAGAAAGGGTTACGGTGAGACATTATCTAGCACCAACGTCAGAAGCTTGATAACGAGAATAACGACGATAAGGGAATGAAGTCAATCGGGACACTCACTCCAAACATTCAGATCAAGCGGTGGTGCATTGCCAGGGGGCGGAGCCTGGGCTGTCACTCCAGAATCTGAGTGAAGATAAACAAAAATCGTTACACAAACATAACATAAAGACATTTATACGTTGCTGTAAAAAAAAAAAATAGGGAATATGGTGTTAGTGACCATAAATTTTACAGACCTTCAGCACATGATTTTCGGGGTAATATGGTCGGTATCACGCCCATGCCGCTATACTTTCCCAGAAAAAAAAAAATCAGGTACCCATTTAAGGCTGGGTGAACCCGGAAGCCGTCGGTTGGGATCGAACCCTACCCTTGTCCTTTGTAGTCCAGTTCACTAACCACTGAGCTATCACAGCTCCCTTATATGTCGCTGTATTAGAAGTTTATTTTGAAATATTAGTTCTATTTCGTCTCAAAACGGGAGAAGAGCCGCGACTTGCACCATATGATGTCCAGTTTGAGCTCAATTGGTTTTCTTCAGCCTTTAATCGGTACCTGAGTTTCCGACAGAAAAAAAAATGGCACTGGAGTAATGCTGTCCAGATAATTCATACATCTTCCAATGGTGAACAAGATACTAGCATATCACCATGTATGCTAAACGCTAGGGTGCACTAAGGGGACTCTTTCTCTTTCTTTGGTTCCCAACAATATATCCAACCACACAAAATTAATTTTCACTGGCGCTTTAGTAATTGTATTTGTTTCATTAAAAAAAAAGTAAAGTACTCCGGTTACGCCAAGTGGCGCATAGGGAATATGGTGTTAGTGACCATAATTTTTACAGACCTTCGGCACATGATTTTTGGGGTAATGTGGTCGGTATTACGCCCGTGCCGCTTTACTTTTCCAGGAAAAAAAATTTTGTACCCATTTAAGGCTAGGTGAACCCGGAAGTCTCGATCAGGATCGAACCAGTCTTGTCAGATGTAGTCCAGTTAACTAACTATTGAGCTATAGCAATTCTTAAAAAAAAAATGAAGAAAAAAGTGGTATGGTGACAGCTTTACGTGGTAATGGACAAAACAAAACTCGACGTTTCGGCCAAGTAGGCCTTCAGCTGGAACAACAAACAACAACACAAAATATATATATAAGGATATGTGTACCCACTGAGCTACTGCGGCTCCCCTATGTAGATGTGCTTAATTGTAATAAAAACGCATGCTTGTAGTTAAAATGACAGGACTTCTTAACAATAAGTAACAGCCGAACAGAATAATAGCAAAGGGATAAGTTCAACAAGAGGTTGAAGGTAGGGATAAGAACATTTAGTTAGCCCGTCTGAAAGAATCTCTGTCTCTAGCCAGATCTCCCACAGAACGTTGAATTCACCACAGACCGTATGAAAGAATCTCTGTCTCTAGCCAGATCTCCCACAGAACGTTGAATTCACCACAGCCCGTCTGAAAGAATCGCTGTCTCTAGCCAGATCTCCCACAGAACGTTGAATTCACCACAGACCGTCTGAAAGAATCTCTGTATCTAGCCAGATCTCCCACAGAACGTTGAATTCACCACAGCCCGTCTGAAAGAATCTCTGTATCTAGCCAGATCTCCCACAGAACATTGAATTCACCACAGCCCGTTTAAAAGAATCTCTGTCTCTAGCCAGATCTCCCACAGAACACTGAATTCACCACAGCCCGTTTAAAAGAATCTCTGTCTCTAGCCAGATCTCCCACAGAACATTGAATTTACCACAGCCCATCTGAAAGAATCTCTGTCTCTAGCCAGATCTCCCACAGAACGTTACATTCACCACAGACCGTCTGAAAGAATCTCTGTCTCTAGCCAGATCTCCCACAGAACATTGAATTCACCACAGACCGTCTGAAAGAATCTCTGTCTCTAGCCAGATCTCCCACAGAACATTGAATTCACCACAGACCGTCTGAAAGAATCTCTGTATCTAGCCAGATCTCCCACAGAACGTTGAATTCACCACAGACCGTCTGAAAGAATCTCTGTATCTAGCCAGATCTCCCACAGAACGTTGAATTCACCACAGACCGTCTGAAAGAATCTCTGTATCTAGCCAGATCTTCCACAGAACGTTGAATTCACCACAGCCCGTTTAAAAGAATCTCTGTATCTAGCCAGATCTCCCACAGAACGTTGAATTCACCACAGCCCGTTTAAAAGAATCTCTGTCTCTAGCCAGATCTCCAACTTCTGTTATCATGTTCAAGGGCTCTTTGAATGTCTTGAAACCACCTTCTTCTTGGTCTGCTCCTGTCTTATCTTCCAGGAACCATAACTTCAATTATTGTTGTTTCCAAACCAATGTGTCTTGACGTCGCCATAGTATTTTAATTTCACCTGTAACATGTTATTTATAAGCCTGTTCTTTTTAAAGTTTAGGTCTTTTTATATGTCTTTATTGCTCTTTTTAATTCTTCAGAGTATTTGAATTATTGTTATGTACCAATTTTGTTTCGAGTGCAACACTTTTCCTATTCTGTTTAGGAGATTATCCATGATTCACAACCATATGTTGCTGGTGGGAAGACACATGTCCTCAGTGGTTTTAATTTTACTGTGCTTCCGTCACATAACTGAAGTCAGTGTAATGGCCAATATAGAATGCTTTTTTTTATTCTTTTAGTTCCCTTAAGTTAATTAATATAAATAAAATTGGAAACAAACACGCATGAGTAAAATTGAAAGAAAAAATGAACGAGTTAAATTGAAAGAAAAAAGGAACGAGTAAAAGTGAAAGAAAAAATGAACGCGTAAAAGTGAAAGAAAAATGAACGAGTACAATTGAAAGAAAAAAGGAACGAGTAAAATTAAAGAAAAATCGAACGAGTAAAATTGAAAGAAAGAACGAACGAGTATAATTGAAAGAAAAAACAAAGGAGCAAAATGAAAGAAAAACGAACGAGTAAAATTAAAGAAAAAACGAACTAATAAAATTGAAAGAAAAAATGAACGAGTAAAAGTGAAAGAAAATATGAACGAGTAAAAGTGAAAGAAAAAATGAAGGAGTAAAATTTAAAAAAAAAAACGAATAAGTAAAATTGAAAGAAAAAACTAACGCTTAAAATTGAAAGAAAAAATGAACAAGTAAAATTGAAGATACATACGAACGAGTAAAGATTTAAAAAAAAAACGAACGAGTCGGATTTTAAAAAAACACGAATGGTATTAAACAACAAATACAGGACACTTATATTGTTAAAGTTATGAATAAAATAACTCACAAATTATTGTCCTGCTGGCAGAGAAAAGGGAACATGCTGTGATATATGCGGACAAGAAAGCCATGGTCTCAACAACTGGTCACAACACACTCTGAGTGTGCGTGACGTGTGTGGAGTGTGCTTGTATTTGTGATGTGTGTAAGATGTGTGTGTATGATGTGTGTATGATGTATTAAAACAAAGATCTAGAATAGGATTCTCAACCAAGAGACAAGTGGACCCTAACCAAGTAGGTGTCTTCAATAGAAAGCTTCCTTTAACTCTTTTCATACGTTTCGCCGCATAGAGCGTCACTCTCAAATTGATTAGTGTGAACCGCCAACAAACCATATTCTCTTTACAAGTTTTGTATCATCTTGATATTGGTGAAATCTAATACCTTCTTTAATTATCTAAAACTTCATGAATAATAATATGTTATTAAAAAAAAAAAAGTACTCCCGTCACGCCAAGTGGCGTATAGGGAAATATGGTGTTTCTACCTTTTAGCTCCCAGTGGAGCATAGGTCTTCAACAAACACTTTCCAAGTCGTTCTGTTTTTTGCAATTCTTTTAAGATCATTCCATGTCTTTACTTTATCTTTCTTTGACTTGTTCATGTTTGTGAAGTTTTTTCGGCTTATTTTTTTTACAGTATGGGATAGCCAGTCCCATGCCTAACCCTCCTTTCTCGCCTCTTACGAACATGCCTGGTAGGGTACAGCGCCGCTATTCTTTACTTCCCTTTCGGGCCCGGCAGCGCACGGGCGAAATATGGTGTTGGTGACCGTATATTTTACAGACCCTCAGCACATGATTTTTGGGGTAATGTGGTCGGTATTACGCCCGTGCTGCTTTACTTTCCCAGAAAAAAAATCCGGTACCCATTTAATGCTGGGTGAACCCGGAGGACGTCGGTTGGGAACGAACCCTACCCCTTGTCCTTTGTACTCCAGTTCACTAACCACTGAGCTATTGCGGCTCTCCAATAATATGTTATATGTTAGATATATATGTAGATTTATTCTTAAAACCATGAAAATATGTGTTTCTGGAATCTCTTTTGTTACAAGATAAAACGCTTCTTTATGGAAAGAGTTAATCCTTTTAAGTTGTGAGTTTGACGATTTTTGCAGCACTAAAGGTTATGATAGAACAAATGGTTAGACTGATTTTCATCCGGAACGTGTTTCGATATTCCGATTGCTTACGATGAATGATGATATCGTATAACAAATGACAGTTCAGCAGCGTTCAATTTCAGTGTCGCCTGGCCTTATTTTTTGTGGCGTGTGCTGTAGCTGCTATGATGAGGACTGCAGTTGCCTTTCTATGTGTGGATTCTTCAATGAGATTAATTTTAATTTGGATGATTCCACTGCAACGGGCGGTTGAGCAATTATAGATTTTAATTCGTTTGCTGTGATACCTGGGCCTTCGACTAACCATAACCATTAAATAGTTAGTCTTGCGTCTCTCTTGTTCATTGTTGGTACAGCTGATATCATGGCACTCCGGGCAAACCAATAGGTGCACAGTCACTTTTAGCAAATGTCAGTGTGGGTGGGCACTGACAGTTCTAGTAGCTTGCTTGTTGTATACACGCCAATCTCGCTCCATTCATTTCCATATGTTGAATTTGTTTTTTCAAACCTTTGCGGTCTCAAGTTCTATTTCTCATTGATATCCAAGTTCGACATCCAAAATCGATAATCAAAATCGATATCTAAAATAAATATAGATTGTAGATAACCAAAAACCAAAATCGATATCCAAAATCGATATCTAAAATAAATATAGATTGTAGATAACCAAAAACCAAAATCGATAATCAAAATCGATATCTAAAATAAATATAGATTGTAGATAACCAAAACCAAAATCGATAATCAAAATCGATATCTAAAATAAATATAGATTGTAGATAACCAAAAACCAAAATCGATAATCAAAATCGATATCTAAAATAAATATAGATTGTAGATAACCAAAAACCAAAATCGATATCCAAAATCGACTTCCGAAAAAAACATCCTATCAAAAATACAATTGTGTTTCCCTATGACAGTAGATCGGCATAGCAGTTAAAGGCTAGTACGACCTATGGGTCTTCTAGTACCGTGGTAATAGTCCTGCTGGATTTATCTTTAGTGGTTGTTTCCAGTCAATGTTCACATTTACAGACGTCTTTGAAGCGTAGAAGGGGGCTTTCCAAATTTTCCTTTGCTGTGTCAATCTCTCGTTATATAACGTGTTTGGGAATCTGTCTATTCTGCATTCGTCACAGGTGGCCCAAATAACACGACGTCGCTGGAGAAAAGCACACATACTTGCTGCTTCGGTACAATCCAGGACTTTGTTGTTTATTAATTTATCTCTCGTTGAAATACAAGGTAAGCGTCTCGGGCAGTGTTAAGTCTTTTCTTTTTTTTTTTTTTTTTGCGAGGTGACAATGACCAGTTTTTGCAGGGCATTCAACAGAGCGCTCAGTCGGAATACTTTGTAGACAGCGAACTTGCTGTGATAATCAGTGTGCTGTTATTTCATATTATCTGTGTTCGGCTAGATAACGTTGTTGACGTCCAGTGAAAGTTTTCAATGAATTTTAGTAACATATTACTTTAGACTAGATGTGGGCACCTTACGGCCTGCGGGCTAGAACTGGCCCATCAAGCTATTTTGACCGGCCATTGTGCTTGATTTGAATATTACTATACACTCCATTCCTGGAGCTAAAAAATTAGATACATTAAAGGTAGCACATAAATGCACAAACCCTAACCGGTAAGCTTTCTATTTATAATTTATTATTGAATTTTCTCCACCCTCTCCCTGTTTTCTGTCTCATCCCTCTCCCTTTCATTCCACTCTCTTTTCTGTCCTCTACTCTCCATCAACTAATAAGGTTTCACATTACAATCGCTGGTGAATGCACATTTGGTAATTTATATAGTGACTTCATTAGGTACTGGCATCTAGGCCTCGACGTCTTCATAGTTTTCAGATCTGGCCCTCGGAATAAAAAAAGGTAGCTCAGCCCTGTTTTAGACTATAATAATGACTTATAAGTGCCCTGTTTTAGACTTTTATAATGACTTATAAATGATAGCAGAATGTCTTAGTTGTACATGCAGCTCATTAAAGTTTATCATCTGAGTTTCCCAGACGTGGCAAACCTTTCTAACCTTCCCTTGGCACAGCTGTTCAGTTTCATCACAAAGTGGTGATTTAGTTGTAATAATGGAAATTTGCCAGCGTTTATGGTTGAAGATGTTTTGAGCCTAGTACATTCCCCTTATTCTTAAAATCGATATTTTATGGAAGTGGTTTAACTTTGTGACACCATAAGTAAGAAATAGAATGTGTAATTAAAGATAACGTGTATGTGTTTATGATATTCTATTAATTGATGGTTGCAGCAAAAATATAGCACATCTGGGAGTTTCGGGTGGGAGAGGGGATGAAGATATTTGGTTTTTACCTATCATCATCATCATCGAGTGCCATCTCCGCAACGAAGGTTGGCTACCATGGAGCGCCATTCTGCTCTGTCTATTGCTTTGATGGTGCAGGTTGTCATAGGCTGATTTGTCCATCTTTTGATGTTACTTGTCCATGTTAGTCTTGGTCTGCCTCTGCCTCTTTTACTTTGTATTTTCCCCTCCAGGATTACCTTTAGTAGGCCGTTGTGTCTTTTAACATGGCCCAAAAATCGCATTTGTCTTGTTTCAATTGAATTTTACCTACAATTAGAAAAAAAATTAGATACAGCTTCGTGTAATCGCTGTAAATGTTTGATAAAATAGGCGGGTGTATTTTATCTTCCAGGAAAGACACAGATAAGCGAAACATCTAAATTATCACTCACAAACAACTGTGTTAGGATTTACTGAAATACACCAGCGGTTCTAAAACTTGACAAGACCCTCTACTGGGTCCATGATAAGATAAAAGTTAAGAAAGAACCAACAAATGAGAACGATAAATTCACTTGAACAGCAGGAGCCGTAATTCTTGAGTGAAGTGAATGCCGCGAATCGTAGGTGATATAAAGGTATCGATACCAGACAAGAGACTGCGATAAACGGCAAATATCGGTAAATGGTGTACAACTGTACAAGATTATACCAGTTATGTGTGCAACATTATACCAGTTATGTCATTTATTATTATGAGACAGCAGAGTCAAAACATAATTTGTACTTCATGTAAGAGAATAGTAACCTTCCACGGTTTAAATAAAGAAATACGACACCACTTAAGTATCGACTCGCTGTTTTTTTTATTTTTTATTTTCAACTGGTGGAGTAGTCGAGACAGCCCAGGACGACCAGATGCAGTAGAAAACTGTGATGTTCAGGCTTCAGACTGTCAAGTCTGTTGTCCTAATTTAGAATCAGACACGACACAAGACTGGGGCGGGAAATGGATTGACGGAAAGAAAGAAACATAATGTGACAAAATTATATATTTAAAGTGTAGATATATCATAGCCTGCTAAAGTTTACACATGGGTAAAGGTATACAAATAATTCCAGCAGTATAAAATGATTCGAGATGTATAAAATAATTCCAGCTGTATAAAAATGATTCGAGATGTATAAAATAATTCCAGCTGTATAAAAATGATTCGAGATGTATAAAATAATTCCAGCTGTATAAAAATGATTCGAGATGTATAAAAATGATTCGAGATGTATAAAATGATTCGAGATGTATAAAAATAATTCAAGCTGTATAAAAATGATTCGAGATGTATAAAAATGATTCGAGATGTATAAAAATGATTCGAGATGTTTAAAAATGATTCGAGATGTATAAAAATAATTCAAGCTGTATACAAATGCGAAGCTGCTGTAAAGTTGATATTAATAATTAAAAAATAAAACGTGAGGAAAGAAGCATAGATACAGCTTTACGTGGGTGGGAAAGTTAAAAAAAAAAGGCCGACTGAGCCGCAACGTCGATTTGCTTTTGTTGTGTTCCTCTCCTACATAAAAATGTTATAGTACCCATTTCTTGCCCATTTGTTATTTTTACCATTTAAACTTAAAGTTTTTCGGTTTCTACAGACGGCTTTGTCCAATCGATGTTAACATTTACAGTTTCTATAATTACTCTGTTATATTGTTAACATTTACAGTTTCTATAATTACTCTGTTATATTGTTAACATTTACAGTTTCTATAATTATTCTGTTATATTGTTAACATTTACAGTTTCTATAATTACTCTGTTATATTGTTAACATTATCTGCAGTGAGCCTTTTAATTTTTCATAATATTCAAATGGGCATGGAGACATATGGGCTCCATTATCCAAAACGGCAAAAGGTGAGATCTAGACTTTTTATGTTTTAATTTCTTTTTCTTCACCTTCCTCGTTCGTTGGTCAAAGATTGAAAAAAAAACATTCAGTGGCTGGTACGCTTTGTTATATCACAGATAGACACAAAGGTTAGTGATTGATACGCTTTGTTATATCTCAGATAGACACAAAGGTTAGTGATTGATACGCTTTGTTATATCACAGATAGACACAAAGGTTAGTGATTGATACGCTTTGTTATATCACAGATAGACACAAAGGTTAGTGATTGATACGCTTTGTTTTATCACAGATCGATAGAAAGGTTAGTGATTGGTGCGCTTTGTTATATCACAGATCGATAGAAAGGTTAGTGATTGGTGTGCTTTGTTATATCACAGATCGACACAAAAGTTAGTGATTGGTGCGCTTTGTTATATCACAGACCGACAGAAAGGTTAGTGATTGGTGTGCTTTGTTATATCACAGATCGACAGAAAGGTTAGTGATTGCTGCGCTTTGTTATATCACAGATCGACAGAAAGGTTAGTGATTGGTGTGCTTTGTTATATCACAGATCGACACAAAGGTTAGTGATTGGTGCGCTTTGTGATATCACAGATCGACACAAAGGTTAGTGATTGGTGCGCTTTGTTATATCACAGATCGACAGAAAGGTTAGTGATTGGTGTGCTTTGTTATATCACAGATCGACACAAAGGTTAGTGATTGGTGCGCTTTGTTATATCACAGATCGACAGAAAGGTTAGTGATTGGTGCGCTTTGTTATATCACAGATCGACAGAAAGGTTAGTGATTGGTGTGCTTTGTTATATCACAGATCGATAGAAAGGTTAGTGATTGGTGCGCTTTGTTATATCACAGATGACCACAAAAGTTAGTGATTGGTGCGCTTTGTTATATCACAGATCGACAGAAAGGTTAGTGATTGGTGCGCTTTGTTATATCACAGATCGATAGAAAGGTTAGTGATTGGTGTGCTTTGTTATATCACAGATCGATAGAAAGGTTAATGATTGGTGCGCTTCGTTATATCACAGACCGACAGAAAGGTTAGTGATTGGTGTGCTTTGTTTTATCACAGATCGATAGAAAGGTTAGTGATTGGTGTGCTTTGTTATATCACAGATCGATAGAAAGGTTAGTGATTGGTGCGCTTCGTTATATCACAGACCGACAGAAAGGTTAGTGATTGGTGTGCTTTGTTATATCACAGATCGATAGAAAGGTTAGTGATTGGTGCGCTTCGTTATATCACAGATCGATAGAAAGGTTAGTGATTGGTGCGCTTCGTTATATCACAGACCGACAGAAAGGTTAGTGATTGGTGCGCTTTGTTATATCACAGATCGATAGAAAGGTTAGTGATTGGTGCGCTTCGTTATATCACAGACCGACAGAAAGGTTAGTGATTGGTGTGCTTTGTTATATCACAGATCGATAGAAAGGTTAGTGATTGGTGCGCTTTGTTATATCACAGATCGATAGAAAGGATAGTGATTGGTGCGCTTTGTTATATCACAGATCGATAGAAAGGTTAGTGATTGGTGCGCTTTGTTATATCACAGACCGACAGAAAGGTTAGTGATTAGTGCGCTTCGTTATATCACAGACCGACAGAAAGGTTAGTGATTGGTGCGCTTCGTTATATCACAGACCGACAGAAAGGTTAGTGATTGGTGCGCTTCGTTATATCACAGATCGACACAAAAGTTAGTGATTGGTGCGCTTTGTTATATCACAGACCGACAGAAAGGTTAGTGATTGGTGTGCTTTGTTATATCACAGATCGACACAAAAGTTAGTGATTGGTGTGCTTTGTTATATCACAGATCGACAGAAAGGTTAGTGATTGGTGCGCTTTGTTATATCACAGATCGATAGAAAGGTTAGTGATTGGTGCGCTTCGTTATATCACATATCGACACAAAAGTTAGTGATTGGTGCGCTTTGTTATATCACAGACCGACAGAAAGGTTAGTGATTGGTACGCTTTGTTATATCACAGATCGACACAAAAGTTAGTGATTGGTGCGCTTTGTTATATCACAGACCGACAGAAAGGTTAGTGATTGGTATGTCTTAAGGCATCACAGATCGACAGAAAAGTTAGTGATTGGTACGTTTTTGTGACATTACAGGCCGACAGAAAGTCAGTGATTTGTATGTCGTACGACATCACAGACCGACAGAAAAGTCAGTGATTTGTCCGCCTAGTTTCATCACAAACCGACATAAATGTCAGTGATTGTTCTGCTTAGTTATATTACAGACTGACATAAATGTCAGTGATTGTTCTGCCTAGTTATATCACAGACCGACATAAATGTCAGTGATTGGTCTGCCTAGTTATATCACAGACCGACATAAATGTCAGTAATTGGTACGTCTTGTAACATCACAGATCGACAGAAAAGTAAATGATTTGCCTGCCTGGTTACATCACCGACCAACAGGAAAGTCAGTGACCGGTCTGCCTAGTTACATCACAGACCGACACAAAAGTCACCGATTGGTACGTCTTGTAACATCACAGACCGACACAAAAGTCAACGACTGGTACCTCTCTTGTTTATTGTAGACTGGCAACAAATCTTCTCCCAACCTCACGGTTCGTGGACATCATTCATAGTTCCCGTTGCCTGGCCCACAGTAAATGTCTTTTTTTTTACTGTCTTCGACTAATTGTCCATGGTCTACCTCTTTATCCCTTTACATCCCTTCTACTACTACTTCTACTTTATCTACTTAAATCTACTTTATAGTAGAGCAGTTCTTGTTTGTGATTGCTTCAGGTCGTGAATCCATTCACAGAGTAACATTTGGAGTAACAGATACCCCTACAAGAGCAATCATTAATGCTACTGTTATAATCAGTGGTAAGAAAAAAAACAGTTATTGTGGTATGGACATGTCACAAGATCTATCAGTTGTCCGAAACTATAAGACAGGGAACAGTTAAGGATGGGCTGGAGACAAATAATAATAAATGAATATTATTATAGAGGGAAACTTCCGAGGCGATAATCAGTGAATCAATTCAGAGGAAGAGGTATGTTTACAGCACTCGGAAAAATTGACAAATAATCAACAACAGAAAAAAATATGGACCAAGGCAGGATCGAACCCGTACTCAGTTGCACAGCGCCTTGCCACGAAAAGCCAAACGCTAGGGAACACTGCCACTCAGCTAACTAAAAAATTAGCTTCATAGGCAAGGTCCTTTAGCGAAGGCTTTCCCATGACTATAGCATAAGGCTGCGATCACAGCTCGGAAATATTTTTCCTGTTAAGACAAGTATCTCCCGGATAGGGTAGGGCTGAATACTTGCGTTGCAGACAAACATTTAGGACGAAACAGCACGTATAGTAGTTTCCAGTGGTTAAGACTGGAGACAAATAATAATAAATGAGTATTATTATATAGGGAAGCTTCCTTTAAAGATGGGCTATGAGGAGAGAGGGACCAGGAGTAAGCAACTGATGACATCTGGATTTGGCAGGGAAAACGGTGGCATAAACCCTGAATCTCACACACAAAAGGGAGAATGGCGAAAGATGGTGAAGAAATGGTGATGTTGCAGCCACACAATCTTCAAACGTAGCTTCTAGAACACGGAAGTAGGTATATCACTGACTATTCTGTCGATCTGTGATGTAACTAGGCGGACCAAGCACTGGCTTTTTGCGTGGATCTGTGATGTAACTAGGCGGACCAATCAGTGATTACTATCTTGTGATATGTCCATACCACTGCTCGTTCAAGTCAACCGAATTTTTTTTCTCTTTAGGGTATTTGCACCGTGTTTCGTTCGTTGTAGGCTGCATTCACTAGAGTAATCAGTAATCTATGGGCGCAGCCATTGTTGTGTGTGCTACGTCATCATAATGGCTCATCGTATATCCTTAGACCGGCCATACGCTAATGTTGAAATTGCAGGAAGATCTTACGGTCTGTTGTTTGATGCGGAACGGGGATAATCCGACGACTAACTGTGTTTCATGTAATCGGATTTTGCGTCAAAAACGATGTCCTAACATCATCAAGCGCTATACATTTTAAAAAAAAATGACAATCATCATTTTCAGGAGGACGTGAACTCCTGGTCTATATCGTGGATAGGCGGCATGAACCATTTAAGGCTACGTATGAAAAGTGTTTCTTGTTGCAGTTTCTTCATATTCCAAGTCCAGGTTGTTGCAGGAGCTACTGAGTTCAGTGCTCTGTGCACACCGTGAGCTGTGTGTCATCTTTTTAATGATGTTTCAATATTCCAATTGTTTATGATGAATGATGATATCGTATGACAAGGAACAGTTGGCTGTGTTTACTTTCTGTGCGGTTTCGCCTTATGTCTTTTGGCATGTGCTGGGACTGCTATGATGGGGAATACAGTTACCTTTCTTTGTTTGCGAGATGAGTTAGTAATTCGGATGATTCCATTGGCACAGGCGGTTGAGCAATTATGGATTTTAATTCTTTTGCAGTGATACCTGGGCCTTCCATAACCATAACCATAACCATAACCAATCAGTTACTTTTGTGTCGATCTTCCGTGTTACTTAAACCCTGAATCTCACACACAAAAGGGAGAATGGCGAAAGATGGTGAAGAAATGGCGATGTTGCAGCCACAAAATCTTTAAACGTAGCTTCTAGAACACGGGGGTAGGTGTAATCACAAGTGCCATCGGCACAGTGCCGTCAAATTGCGCGCCGGATGCTACAGCCACAACAGAAACAATAACACGAATGTTGTCACAGTTAGGGATAGTGTTCAAACTCTCCACCTTCCCCTCGCCTCTCTTCCCCCTCCCCCTTCCCCCGAACAAAAAGAGAGGAAAAACTAACATGCTCCCATCGACGCTGAAAGGTAAATGAGGAAGACAAGAATAAGGAGAATGAACTATTTACCATAATCAGTAATACAATTACCATTTTAGAGGTACACTGTTTTTTAGCGAAGAAAAATGAATAAACATACGGTCTCAAAGTTGAAGATTTTTAGATGGCTGCACTTGTCTGTAGACATTGGGGCGTGGTGTTAGAAAGCTGCACCGGCCTGTAGAAATAGAGGCATGATTTTAGAAAGTTGCACTTGTCTGTAAACATTGGGGCGTGGTTTTAGAAAGCTGCACCGGCCTGTAGAAATAGAGGCATGGTTTTAGAAAGTTGCACCTGTCTGTAGAAATAGAGGCATGGTTTTAGAAAGTTGCACCGGCCTGTAGAAATAGAGGCATGGTTTTAGAAAGTTGCACCTGTCTGTAGAAATAGAGGCATGGTTTTAGAAAGTTGCACTTGTCTGTAGAAATAGAGGCATGGTTTTAGAAAGTTTCACCGGTCTGTAGAAATAAAGGCATGGTTTTAGAAAGTTGCACCTGTCTGTAGAAATAGAGGCATGGTTTTAGAAAGTTGCACCTGTCTGTAGAAATAGAGGCATGGTTTTAGAAAGTTGCACCTGTCTGTAGAAATAGAGGCGTGGTGTTAGAAAGTTGCACGGGCCTGTAGAAATAGAGGCATGGTTTTAGAAAGTTGCACAGGTCTGTAGAAATAGAGGCATGGTTTTAGAAAGTTGCACCTGTCTGTAGAAATAGAGGCATGGTTTTAGAAAGTTGCACCGGTCTGTAGAAATAGAGGCATGGTTTTAGAAAGTTGCACCTGTCTGTAGAAATAGAGGCATGGTTTTAGAAAGTTGCACTTGTCTGTAGAAATAGAGGCATGGTTTTAGAAAATTGCACCTGTCTGTAGAAATAGAGGCATGGTTTTAGAAAGTTGCAACTGTCTGTAGAAATAGAGGCATGGTTTTAGAAAGTTGCACCGGTCTGTAGAAATAGAGGCATGGTTTTAGAAAGTTGCACTTGTCTGTAAACATTGGGGCGTGGTTTTAGAAAGCTGCACCGGCCTGTAGAAATAGAGGCATGGTTTTAGAAAGTTGCACCTGTCTGTAGAAATAGAGGCATGGTTTTAGAAAGTTGCACCGGCCTGTAGAAATAGAGGCATGGTTTTAGAAAGTTGCACCTGTCTGTAGAAATAGAGGCATGGTTTTAGAAAGTTGCACTTGTCTGTAGAAATAGAGGCATGGTTTTAGAAAGTTTCACCGGTCTGTAGAAATAAAGGCATGGTTTTAGAAAGTTGCACCTGTCTGTAGAAATAGAGGCATGGTTTTAGAAAGTTGCACCTGTCTGTAGAAATAGAGGCATGGTTTTAGAAAGTTGCACCTGTCTGTAGAAATAGAGGCGTGGTGTTAGAAAGTTGCACGGGCCTGTAGAAATAGAGGCATGGTTTTAGAAAGTTGCACAGGTCTGTAGAAATAGAGGCATGGTTTTAGAAAGTTGCACCTGTCTGTAGAAATAGAGGCATGGTTTTAGAAAGTTGCACCGGTCTGTAGAAATAGAGGCATGGTTTTAGAAAGTTGCACCTGTCTGTAGAAATAGAGGCATGGTTTTAGAAAGTTGCACTTGTCTGTAGAAATAGAGGCATGGTTTTAGAAAATTGCACCTGTCTGTAGAAATAGAGGCATGGTTTTAGAAAGTTGCAACTGTCTGTAGAAATAGAGGCATGGTTTTAGAAAGTTGCACCGGTCTGTAGAAATAGAGGCATGGTTTTAGAAAGTTGCACCTGTCTGTAGAAATAGAGGCGTGGTTTTAGAAAGTTGCACCGGTCTGTAGAAATAGAGGCATTGTTTTAGAAAGTTGCACCTGTCTGTAGAAATAGAGGCATGGTGTTAGAAAGTTGCACCTGTCTGTAGAAATAGAGGCATGGTGTTAGAAAGTTGCACCTGTCTGTAGAAATAGAGGCATGGTTTTAGAAAGTTGCACCTGTCTGTAGACATGGGGGCGTGGTTTTATAAATCCCGTGAATCTCATTTTTAAAATAAATGTTAGCTATAACAGGAAACAGCTGGCACAGAAAACAGGTAGAGGAGAGTAACGCGCACACAACTCACACACATGAGAGAGAGAGAGAGAGAGAGAGTGTGTGTGTGTGTGTGAGAGGAGTGAGATAAAAATTATTGCTTTTGAATTTATTCATTGAAGAAAATAAACATTTCGAAAAACACAATTTTAGAATGACAAAGAAATGGAAGCACACAGACCGTGGTTCGATTGCGTCAGTCTGAGCAAATATGTGGTGTTTATAGAGTCGGTGTGCCGATCATTGAAAAAATATTTGTGAAATTACGTCATCGAGAGATGAAAGTTCAGTCATGATGTTCTGTGTCCACAATCACAAGCAACATAACACAAGCCCTTGTTATATTCGCGGTTTCATGGCTGAAAGGAAATGATGTTAGACATTTAAAACAGGGCATTTGTGGTTGAACATGTCTTCCATAATGGTGGCAAATATACTGAAGAAGTAATTCGACAATTTGTGAGTAAATTCCCAGACTCACAAGCTCACCACAGCAATGCGGTTTGTAATTGGGTTGGATTGATAGTTTCATGCTACGGGCAGTGTGGTAGATGCATACCGATCTGAAAGGCCTTCAACTTCACAAGACACAGTGCTTGGTGTCCAGACCTGAATTACAATGAGCCTTAATAAATCTTTAAGGCGGTTGTCTCAACAGGTCAATTTACCGATGAGTACCGTCCACAAGGTTCTGAAGCGTAAGTTGTACTTTCGTCCTCACAGATTAACTGAATCATCTCAACTCCATGACAGAGATCGCCAATCCTGATTGAACTAGTGCATGTGGTTCCAGCACCTTATTTCTGAACAAAGTGATGAAGTCCTTGACGTGACTTTCTTCACTGATGAGGCATGGTTTCATCTCTCTGGTTACGTCAACGGTCAAAACAATAGTGTGTGGAGCAGTGAATGCCCCCATCATCAAGTGCCGCTTCACGATCAGAAAGTCGGAGTGTGGTGCGCCATATGTCGTAAGCGGATAATTGGGTCAATATTTTACAAAGCAACAATCAACGCAGAACATTACCGTACTTTTAATCCTGGAACAATTCATAGCCCACCTCACAGAGCGGGAAATTATAGAGGTCTGGTTTGTGCAGGATGGGCAACAGCACACACAGCTTTAATCTTGGAACAATTCATAGCCCACCTCACAGAGCGGGAAATTATAGAGGTCTGGTTTGTGCAGGATAGGGCAACAGCACACACAGCCGCAACAACATCACTGACTTATTTAAAAACACAGCCGCAACAACATCACTGACTTATTTAAAAACACAGCCGCAACAACATCACTGACTTATTTAAAAACACAGCCGCAACAACATCACTGACTTATTTAAAAACACAGCCACAACAACATCACTGACTTATTTAAAAACACAGCCGCAACAACATCACTGACTTATTTATAAACACAGCCGCAACAACATCACTGACTTATTTAAAAACACAGCCGCAACAACATCACTGACTTATTTAAAAACACAGCCGCAACATCACTAACTTATTTAAAAACACAGCCGCAACAACATCACTGACTTATTTAAAAACACAGCCGCAACAACATCACTGACTTATTTAAAAACACAGCCGCAACAACATCACTAACTTATTTAAAAACACAGCCGCAACAACATCACTGACTTATTTAAAAACACAGCCGCAACAACATCACTAACTTATTTAAAAACACAGCCGCAACAACATCACTGACTTATTTAAAAACACAGCCGCAACAACATCACTAACTTATTTAAAAACACAGCCGCAACAACATCACTGACTTATTTAAAAACACAGCCGCAACAACATCACTAACTTATTTAAAAACACAGCCGCAACAACATCACTAACTTATTTAAAAACACAGCCGCAACAACATCACTGACTTATTTAAAAACATATCGCACTATTTCACGTGGAATGTGGCCTGCTCGTTCACCGAACCTAACTCCGTTGACTACTATCTGTGGGGTGCGCTCAAATGAAAAAGTTGATCTCAATAATCCACAAACAGTTAATGACCTGAAGGCAGAAAGCGTTACCCAGATCCAACTAATATCACCGGTCCTCATCCACAAGGTATTTGAAGATATGAAGAGACGAGTCAACAAATGTCTTGAGACCAATAGTGGACATTTTGAACATATGCTGTAGACACAACGTCATCGTGTGACCAACCACTTTACCCAATACAAGCCAGCCAAGAGCAGTATCGTCTAGATGAATAGTACGTTACAATTTCCCGTAATTTCACAAATGTTTTCACTGTGCATCGACTTTATAAACAGCCCGTACTTCTATTCTATCATTGCCAGTCTAATTACTGTACTTGGAAGGAAATGTTGCTTTAATTTGTGTTAATTGCTTCAGGGCAACATACTTCTGAATAATAACGACAACTTGTGAATTTAAACTGGCATGAAAATAAATGTAATTACTTCCCCTTGTGTAGATGATATTGTCGTCAGTCTTGTGTATCGACTTCCTGAAGTGAGAATGAAATTCGCTACAAGAACATACAAGCAATGTCAGCAAACTATTTCTGGGCAAGAGGCATTTTGACAACACTGACAAAAAAATTCACAAATAATCAGCAGAAAAAAAACAAAAACAAAGAACAATAGACAGTCCGAAACAGGATGGAACCAGTACTCCTCGACACAGCGCGAGAAACAAATGCTAGAACAGGTGGTCAACTAAGTAACCTAAAAAAGTAGCTTTTGTTGGTAATGTCTTTCACGCATGTGTACTTAAGACTATAGCATAGGGTTACGATCACATGTGTCCTCATGACTATAGCATAGGGTTACGATCACATGTGTACTCATGACTATAGCATAGGGTTACGAACACCTCGGGTGTAAATTGTTTATCTGTATTTTCCAATTAAGAAAAGTATCTCCTGGATAGGGTAGGGCTGAATATTCGGCATTGAAGACAAACATTTAGAGGACGAAATAGTACATCGAGTGTTGTAAACATGCCTCTTCCCATGAAATGATCAACCACTTGGAAGTGTCTCTCCATAATAACATTCTTTTATTATTATTTGTCTCCATTGTCGGTAAAACTGTTTGATTCGTGTCCACGCCTCACTTGCTGGAACTAACTGACCTTATCAGGTGCTTTGAAACGACATTCCATCCACACAGTTGTTTGTCACAGATGCTTTATTTAGAAGACGATGGCGCTAGATAGGACACACGTTGCGAAAACCAACTGAGAGTATTACACAACAGGCCTTATTTTGGAATCTCCAAGCAAAAAAACCCAGAGGAAGGTCAAAATATTCTTTCGTAAGATAGATAGAAGCATTGACCGGAAAGACATTGAATGTATTTAAAAGAATGGCAAGAAACAGTATGGCTCGAAAAGTTTGTGTTGAAGACCTATACCTATAAGGGAGTTGATAGGTAGAAAGAGAAAAAGAAGAAGAAAACATTAAAACTCTCGATGAAAAAGAAAATGGAAGTCTGATAATATCTGCTGGCTTTGGCAGCAAGACATTGAGCACAAGTCTGCTGGCGTGAAACTATCAAAAAGTGATATGCATGCAAATTTATGTTCCTCGGGGCTTTGCTAGAAATATAAAACTGGCATACACAAACAAATATTAATAATTTATACAAATACTCAGACAGACAAAATCAAAGAGAAGATATGCCAACAAACAAAAAAGGCAAAAATAACAGACAATAAAAACAAAACAATTAAAAGACCAAGAATCAAGAAAAACTAACAGGAATTTCAGAAACTCTATAATGAAGTAAGCACAGTTGAAGAAGAGTGGAAACAGTTTATGAAAAGAATAACTGTCACCGCAACAACAGTATGTGGAACAAAATTATGGACAAAAGAAGGTGAAAAGAGCACCCGGTGGTGGATCGAAGCAATCAGAGGTGCAATTAAAAAACAGAAGAAACTTTTTTTTCATTTGAGGGTGAAGAAGAAGCAAGAAAAATATGCCATAGACCGGAAATAAGTTGACATTGTTATTACTGAAGCTAAGGCAGACACAAGAGACCTCTAGAAAGCAGTAAAAGCAACAAGAGCAAGAAAATAAAACCACGATCCCACTGAACTCCTAAATGACAAAGACGGACAGACAATATCAAACCAACCAACATAAGCAACAGAGAGGGAAAGGATATTTCGAATACCTGCTGAACATAGTACCAACAACAAATTAACACAGCAAAAACCAAGCAAGAACATGCACAATCACTGAACCCAATATCTTGAAAGAGGAAATCGAAGAAGTAATAAAAAATGCACCACGAAATAAAGAACCGGGGATAGATAACATACCAATAGAACTAATAGCAGCGGCAGGAGAAACAGGAATTACATGACTACACAGAATATTCAATGCAGCATGACAAAAAGTCCCAGAAGACTGGAAACTGCAAAAGAGACTGCAATAAATCGTTTCTCAGCAGAACACAAATTGTTCTGGGGAAGTTTTGCGCCAAAATTATGTAAAAAAAAAAAAGGCAGAGATCAACAATAGACTATAGTTAGGCGTTTCTCAAATGGAAGCGTAGGATCTACTGACGCTCTATTCATCTTAAAACAACTAGCAGAAAAAAACGACAGAACACAGTTAAAACTTGTACATAGCTATCATTAACTTTGGAAAAGCATACGACCGAGTAAACAGAACAACTGTGGGAGATACTAACAACATACGGAGTAAGCCAACATCTAACCAACCTAATTAGAGGTTTCTACATCAACAGCCATTGCAAAGTCAGAATAGCAACAGGCTACATAGACCACTTCCAAGTTAAAAACAAGGTGTAAGACAGGGGTGCGTGATATCCCACCTATTGTTCATCACATACATGGACTACATATTCAAGTTAGCCAACCCATCAGAGACAGATGGCATCAACGAGCTTTTATTTGCAGAAGATCAGACACTAATATACGGAAAAAAATATATAAGACCTACAAAAATACTTAAATAGACTCAAAAGGCACAGCACACAATACGAAAATCAACATAAACAACAGAAGTCATTAATATAGCAAAACAGAAACAGAATACCAACATAACGATAGACGGCAGACGACGAAAATAAGTTGATAAAATGTAAATACCTAGGAAGCGACAAACGACAATTAACAAACAGCAGAGGTAGACTCAAGATGCAACAAAGCTTGTCAAAACATTGGACAGCTATCACCACTATTGTTCAACAAGGAAATAAATCTAGAAGCAAAACAGGCACTCTACAATACAATCTGACGCTATAGTCTGACTGAGAAAAAAACAACAGCGTTTATGACTACTCTACTGACTGACTCAAACAACAGCGTTTATGACTACTCTACTGCTGACTCAAACAACAGCGTTTATAACTACTCTACTGACTGACTCAAACAACAGCGTTTATAACTACTCTACTGACTGACTCAAACAACAGCGTTTATAACTACTCTACTGACTGACTCAAACAACAGCGTTTATAACTACTCTACTGACTGACTCAAACAACAGCGTTTATAACTACTCTACTGACTGACTCAAACAACAGCGCTTATAACTACTCTACTGACAGACTCAAACAACAGAGTCAAACACTAAATGAATACCTTGTGAATGATGTAGAACATTCTTACGCATCTTCCTGCATGGACCGTGTTACCAGTCAAGAGTTTTCGAAGCATAATCTAGCAAACAGGTCAGCGAATCATTTCAGAGGAGGAGCTATGTTTACAGCACTCGGAAAAAATCAAATAATCAACAGGAAAAAAAAGAACAATATATGGTCCGAAGCAGGATCGAAACTTTACTCCCAGGTACAGCGCCTTGCCACGAGAAACCAAACGCTAGAGCAAACGGCCAAGTCAGCTAGCTCAAACATTATCTATCATTGACGATGTCTTCCACGCAGGTGTACTCATGACTGTAGCATAGGGTTACGATTACAACTCGGGGAAAAATTGTGTATCTGTTTTAGTCAGAAAATATAGGTATACAATTTATTCCTGAGTTGTGATCGTAACCGTATGCTATAGTCATGAGTACACCTGCGTGAAAGACATTGTCAATGATAGCTAATTTTTTAATTAGCTGACTTGGCCGTGTGCTCTAGTGTTTGGTTTCTCGTAGCAAGGCGCTGTACCAAGGAGTACGGGTTCGATCATGCTTCGGACCATTTACTGTTCTTTGTTTTTTTCTTTCTGTTGTTGATTATTTGTGACTTTTTCCGAGGGCTGTAAACAAGCTCTCCCCCTGAAATGCTTTTCTGATCTATCGCCTCGGAAGTGTCCCTCCATGATGATATTAATTTATTATTATTTGTCTCCAAACTGAGGTTTCCCATGCATTATAAAGACGGAACCCCAAAGGCTTGAGAATCACTGTTGGGATAGACTCCACCATTGTGAGAACCGGCGATATGGTACTCTTGAGAAGCATTCAGTCATGCAGGATTGTCGACACTTGGTAATGATCACGTGTCGCGTGACTGAAGTGACAAATGAGATGTCATGTGGGTCATGCTATTCCTGGATTGATGACCAGCATGAGCTGGGTTAATACATAGCCATTTATAGAGGAACAGAGGAAGGGAAACCTGGGAAAAACTCCACTATCGCGACGTTTTTAGCTATACGAGATATAGACGACTGATCAACATCCTTATATAGCTTTACTAACGCTTACCGGCTGAGACGGAAATCCCGGAATCACCAAATGTTTGTGACTAGTTCAACAACGTTAGCTATATACATTTTACCCACAAACACCCCTGCTCGTAAGGCTGAAAATGTCACAAACTTTGGGTGAAATCTTTCCTCCCTAGGGCCTTATAATATACAATGGCTTTGACCTATCCCAACCGCTCCTGCTCGCAAAGATGAAAACGAACGCTACTTAGGGTTTTTCAGCCATTTCCCTTCTGCTCTCGGACCTTCTCCATAATTGGCTGTGGTTTAATCCACTAATGATTTACTGTAGTTAATGAAACAACACCCGATGGATCTATTTTCTTAGTCTGTCCCCAAATAGTTTTGTTAATGAGAGCAACTAAATCAGATTAGATTTCTTACTGGGCTGTCAGCGAAGCGAAGACGGGGAATATCCGTTAAGTCTGATTTGTTACAAGCATTGATTATATAAAGGTTGTATACTGTTTCAGTTACACACGTGTCAAATATCATTTTTGCTATTGATTTGTTCACAATTATTGCATTTCCCAACTCTCGCGCCTATATATAGGCAGTCATTATCACAGTGAGTCACAGCGCCACCTGTCTCTTACATATCAAACCTTGTCATCGAGCTGTGACCTCTGAAGTGTCTGCTTCCGGTAAGATGTTCATCAGTTTTTGATGAACAAGACAACGAACAACTATAAATAAGAAAATTCTCATTTTGCGCAAACTACATTAAAGTTTCTTTTTTTCCCCCTTTTATTTCTTATTATCCTCCGTCATTCATAGTTGATTATGGATTTTGCAGCGCCCCTAGCAAATGTTATTTGTACTTTTCTTTCGCCGTGTATTTTCTTTTTATATCAATCTGTCTGCTTCTTGCTTGAGTTGGAGCATTAGAGTATTTCCAAAGATTCTGGTCTGCAGCTATTTCTTCCCAGGCCGCAGGGTTTATGTTCATGTTTACATGTTTTTATTTCTAATTGACGCTTATTTGTTGCTTCATTAAACCCATGTACCACGGAGCAATCAAAATATCTACATCTCCTGTGCATTACCCGTCGACACTTTTCAATCCTCTGTACATTATTTCATTGTTTTCCTTTTCTTCTCTTTCCTATTTTTGGCTAAACACCGACAAAAATGAGACAACCACTTTCCGTGTGGCGTTCTGTAGGTCAAAAGCAACATTTAGTCATCGTGCTTTGTCTCTTGCCACCAATCGTTGAGTATCCAAGTTCTGACCAATACTGTAATTGTGTCTCCTATGACAGATATAGTAGATGCATCTGAGACCTTATCTTTAACAAAGAAACGTTCTTTGAGGAGTGTAGGGAATACAACATAGAATTACATACATGCTTCATAGATTACAGGAAGTCCTTTGAGAAGTGTAGGGAATACAACACAGAATTACATACATGCTTCATAGATTACAGCAAGGCCTTTGAGAAGTGTAGGGAATACAACATAGAACTAAATACATGCTTCATAGATTACAGCAAGTCCTTTGAGAAGTGTAGGGAGTACAACATAGAATTACATACATGCTTCATAGATTACAGCAAGTCCTTTGAGAAGTATAGGGAATACAATATAGAACTGTAGACATGCTTCATAGATTACAGCAAGTCCTTTGAGAAGTATAGGGAATACAATATAGAACTGTAGACATGCTTCATAGATTACAGCAAGTCCTTTGAGAAGTATAGGGAATACAATATAGAACTGTAGACATGCTTCATAGATTACAGCAAGTCCTTTGAGAAGTATAGGGAATACAATATAGAACTGTAGACATGCTTCATAGATTACAGCAAGTCCTTTGAGAAGTATAGGGAATACAATATAGAACTGTAGACATGCTTCATAGATTACAGCAAGTCCTTTGACTGTACATCAAAAATGTGAAAGATATGGCGGTTTCCAGCACACTGATACAACGTATCGAGCCACAAACAGCAAGCAGCTATCAGAGAGGCGGGCCAAGCATCACATTGTTTCAAGTACAAACAGGGGTGAGGCAGGGATGCATCCTATCTCCACATCTGTCCAACTTCTATGCTGAGAACATCCTGAGAAATGTCATAAACGATAACAGATTTGTGAAGTTCGACCCTTTCACAATAAATGGCGACATAAATCCAGAAAACAGGCACAACCCTCTGAAACAGTACAACAACATTAAAAGAGACAATTGAGTTTTAAAAAAAAACACAGTGAAAAGCAAAATCTATGTCTAAACATACATACATACATAAAACCAAGATAATGTCCATGGACAAAACAAAATGTCAACACAAAATCATCATCAACAATGAAGAACTTGGCATTGTAACAAAATATGAATATCTGGGATCTGTAGTAACTAACAATGGAGACTGTCAGAAAGAGCTCAAAAGAAGATTAGTAATAGCAACATACAAATTAAACGCCAAGAAGAACGTGTGGTACAATACCTACAAGGCAGTAAAATTAAAATTACCAAGTGCCTGTATTTTTATATTTTCCCAATAGCAACACATGGTTGTGAATCATGGACAATCTTGCAAACATCAAGGAAGAAAATTGACTCATTTTAAACAAAATGCTAGAAACAAATGTTTAAGATACCTTAGATAATGAAAATGAGCAATGTAGACATATTTTTTGTATCTTCTTCTTTCCTTCCTCAATTGCCTTTCAGCGTCGAGAGGAGATATAATTTGCGGTCTTTTGCTCTTCTGTTTCCCTTTGCTGCTGTTATGTTTCCTAGTGCTTCTAATATTGCATCGATCCATCTTTTTCGTGGTCGACCCTTGGGTCTGATTTTCTCGGAACGTTTATTGAAGGCTCGTTGTGTTGTGTTTTGATCTGTCTGCCTTATCACGTATTCAAACCATTTTGTCTGTTTTTTTCTTTATATATCCTATGTCGAATGTTATTCCTAGCTTTTTTATCAGTTCTTCATTTCTGATCTTATCTCTCAGACTGTTTCCTGTCATTCGTTTAATGCAGTTCATCTCAGCAGAGGTTATTTTTTCTTATTGTTCTTGCATCTAGGGTCCAGGTCTGGCATTGGTAGCACAACGTTGGGATGAAGATTGTATTGTAGAGTGCTCGTTTTGCCTCCAGAGTTATTTCCCCGTTGGTCAATAGAGGTGTTAACTGTCCAATGATTTGACAAGCCTTGTTGCATCTTGAGTCTATCTCTGCTGTTTGTGAACTATCAGTGGCGATATATTTACAAGATTGTTTGTTTGGATGAAGTTGTGGAATCAAACATTAGTATCTTGTACTTTATTCCACTCACCTCACTTGCCCTTTACTTCTGTATTCCTCTCAACTGCTTTCTCGGTTCTTCTTATCTCTCCCTCTAACTATATATATATATATATGTATATATTATATATATATATATATATATATATATATATATATATATATCTTTTTCTCTCTCCCACCAGCTCACTCTTTCCCTCCAACTCTCTATATATCTCCAACTTTCCCTCCCTACAACTCTCTCTCTCTCCCTTCAATGCTTTCTCTCACCCTCCAACTATATCTTTCCAACTCTCTCTCTCTCTCCCTCCATCTCCCAATGTCCCTTCAATTCTCTCTCCCTCCAATGTTCTCTCTTTCTCTCTCCCTCCAACTCTCTCTCCTTCCCCCTCCTTCCCCCCCCTCAAACTCTCTCTTCTCCCCTCTCTCTCCTACTATCTCTCCTCCCCTCCCTCTCTCAACTCGCTCCTTGTTTCCCTTTGCATCTCTCCAACTCTATCTCCGTCCAACTCTCTATCTCTCCTTCCCCTCCATCTCTCCAAATATCTGTCTCTCCCCCTTACTCTCTCCAACTCTCTCTCCTTCCGTCATTCTCTCCAACTCTCTCTCCTTCCGTCATTCTCTCCAACTCTCTCACCATCTAACTCTTTCTCTCCTTCCCCTCCATCTCTCCAGATCTCTCTCTCCTTCCCTCGCTCACTCCAACCCTCTCTCCATCTAATTCTCTCTCTCCTTCCCCACTCCATCTCTCCAAATTTCTCTCCATCCCTCCCTCTCTCCTCCCTCGCTCTCCATCTCTCCAACTCATTTTCCCTCCAAACTCACTCTCTCCTACCCCCTCCATCTCTCCAAATCTAGATCTCTTTCTCTCACTCTCTCCAACTCTCTCCTATTCACTCTCTCTCTCCAACTCTCTCTACTCTACCTCATTCTCTCCAACTCTCTCTCCTCCCCTCAATCTCTTCAACTCTCTCTCCTTCCCTCCTTTACTTCAACTCTCTCTTCTTACCTCCCTATGCATCTCCCAAACTCTATCTCTCTCCGACTCTCTCTTTCTACTTCCCACTCCATCTCTCCAAATATTTCTCTATCCTTCCTTTACTCTCTCCAACTCTATCTCCCCTTCCCTCACTCTCTCCAACTCTATCTCCCCTTCCCTCACTCTCTCCAACTCTTTCTCTCTCTCTCAGTCTAACTCTCTCTCTCCTTCCCCCTCCATCTCTCCAACTCTCTCTCCTTCCCTCACTCTCTCCAACTTTCTCTCCATCTAACTCTCTCTCCTTCCCCCTCCCTCTCTCCAACTCTCTCTTTATCTCACTCTCTCTCCAACTCTCTTTCTCTCCATCTAAATATATCTCTCATTCCCCCTCCCTCTCTCCAACTCTCCCTCCCTCCAACTCTCTCTCCTTCCCCCTCCATCTCTCCAAATCTCTCTCTCCTTCCCCTCCATCTCTCCAAATCTCTCTCTCCTTCCCCCTCCATCTCTCCAAATCTCTCTCTCCTTCATCCTCCATGTCTCCAAATCTCTCTCTCCTTCATCCTCCATGTCTCCAAATCTCTCTCTCCTTCATCCTCCATGTCTCCAAATCTCTCTCTCCTCCCTCCTCCCTCCCTCCAACTCTCTCCTTCCCCCTCCATCTCTCCAAATCTCTCTCTCCTCCCTCCTCCCTCCCTCCAACTCTCTCATTCCCCCTCCATCTCTCCAAATCTCTCTCTCCTCCCTCCTCCCTCCCTCCAACTCTCTCCTTCCCCCTCCATCTCTCCAAATCTCTCTCTCCTTCATCCTCCATGTCTCCAAATCTCTCTCTCCTTCATCCTCCATGTCTCCAAATCTCTCTCTCCTTCATCCTCCATGTCTCCAAATCTCTCTCTCCTCCCTCCTTCCAACTCTCTCCTTCCCCCTCCATCTCTCCAAATCTCTCTCTCCTCCCTCCTCCCTCCCTCCAACTCTCTCATTCCCCTCCATCTCTCCAAATCTCTCTCTCCTCCCTCCTCCCTCCCTCCAACTCTCTCCTTCCCCCTCCATGTCTCCAAATCTCTCTCTCCTTCACCCTCCTTCTCTCAAACTCTTCCTCCCTCCAATTCTCTTTCTACTTCCCCCTCCCTCCCTCCAACTTTCTCCTTCCCCCTCCATCTCTCCAAATCTCGTCCGCCTTCCCCACCCTCTCTCAAACTCTCTCTCCTTCAAATTCTATCTCTCTCTCTGACTCTACAAGATTTGTGTATCAACAAAAAAACAGTGGTCTGTATATAGAGCTGACGTCACAGCAATAGATGCCAAGATTTCTGTTGCCTGTTGCTGCAGTGGAAGCGACTGGAAGTCAAGAACTGGCAGACACGAATATCGATCTAGGGAGAGGCAACGGGAACTTGAGGGGGTTTGATGGCGCACGATTGTCTGGACACAGAAGTCAAAAGTTTGGGAAAATCCATTAGGAAATTGTCAAAATAGGTTAGGCAGGTCCACAGATATAAAAAAAATATATTTTCTTATTTGAGTTTTATAAGATGTTCAGTGAATTCAAGTGAACGGAGTAGTTGAAAATTAGGGTACGCAGGATAAGAAGTTAAATGTAGCAAAGGCATGGAGTGAAAATAACTGATTATACTACCCCCCACCCCTATCATTTTTGGATCAGTTCTTTCTTCCTTTTCTGTGGAGTAATTTATTTGGCTGTTACGCCTGACGATCAAACTCCCTGACTTGTTTTGGAACCAACTATGAAGCTGTTACTTCATACAATCACACCCACTCCATTTTGAGGAACTATTTCTGAGGTTGTTAACCCACTGGCAAACTCTCTCTCTCTATCTCTATCTCTATCCCAATGACACCACTAAAATGTAAAACCGATGCAGTGAGAATAAGAGAGAGAGAGAAAGAGGAGTTGATAAAATTAAGAGAAGGTTGTATAGCAGATAGTACAAGAACTGGTGGATGCAAAAAGTAGTAAAAGACGATTTACATGAAAGTGTAATAGTAGTAGAAGGAAATAAAGAGTATCCTATGTGAAATAGTAGTAGAAGGAAATAAAGAGTATCATAAGTGAAATAGTAGTAGAAGGAAATAAAGAGTATCATAAGTGAAATAGTAGTAAAAGTGATAAAAGAATGGTAGAGGTGGATCACTAACATCATATTACCCCTACTCTTAGCATATCAGTGAGAGAACCTTTACTTTACTGTTTTTTTTTTTTTATATAGTTTGCTGAATGTAATTAAACTTTTGGTTTACTGCATGTAATCAAACTTTTGGTTTGCTGAATGTAATCAAACTTTTGGTTTGCTAAATGTAATCAAAACGTTTGGTTTGCTAAATGTAATAACTTTTGGTTTGCTGAATGTAATCAAAACTTTTGGTTTGCTGAATGTAATCAAACTTTTGGTTTGCTGAATATAATAAAAACTTTTGGTTTGATGAATATAATCAAACTTTTGGTTTACTGAATGTAATCAAAACTTTTGATTTGCTGAATGTAATCAAAACTTTTGGTTTTTGCTAAATGTAATCAAACTATTGGTTTGCTGATTGTAATCAAACTTTTGGTTTGCTGAATGTAATCAAACTTTTGGTTTGCTGAATGTAATCAAAATTTTGGTTTGCTGAATATAATCAAATCTTTAAAAATGCTGGAATTGAAGGAAAGAAATGTTCATTGTTTGTTTGTTGTTAGGATCATCATCACAGCACATCGAACGATCCCATAGGTGCTCAATATCCCCCTCGAGAATAATCCTGACCCACGTGCACGAACTCCGTAGCACGGACTGGGATCCACGGTGTGGGTAGGTTTCTGCTGACAACGTTACCCGGGCAGCGGCCACATTTATGGCCTACTCTTTTCGATTTTAACTGCTATGGGTTCTTTAACGTGCGCGAGTGCACACGGGACCTCCTGTTTATTGCCGTTATCCGAAAGGGATAGACATCGCATCTCATTACCAAAGAGATCAGGGAAGGGTGACCTCATACAGAAACCACGGATTAATTTGTTTCTATTTTTAAAAAGTTACTGTCGTTTTTGGTGGGCTTTGAACCTGGGTCATTCTTGTCCTTTGGCCGACGTCGCATCTCTAGACTACACAATTCACCCTCCCCCCTTCAGAGGAAGAAATAGTGAGCACAGTTTGAACAAACGAAATGATAATTTACTTAGATACAGGAACTTGAAAGTCTGCTGAATGTCATGGGGGGAATAGGGGAAGAAGAGAAAATGCAGGGTAAGTGACGAAGAGGTGGACACACACTTAAGTGGACTGATAACATTAAAAGATAGACAAGAGGACCTCCGACAACGTGCACCAACAAGGCAGGAGATAGAGTACAATTTTAGTCTATGGAAGTCAACCCTCGATGGTTTCATGGCGCAAGATGATGAGCGAAGAGTTTAGTAGGTTAGAAGGTAGTTACTAGCTCTGCAGAGGAGATATAGGCGCAATCATAGTAATCAGTCCTGTTGTACATCAGCGAAACATTAATAAAACAATTTCAATTCCTAACCGTGTCTGTCATTGGGGCAACATAGATGACATTTTCACAATTTGCTTCCAATCGTCGAGATTTAGAACAGCTCTCTCTGATACAACAAAAGACATTCCTGTCTATTCTCTGATGTTATCCACCCATCTTTTCTTTTTTCCATGTCTTCTTTTTCATGGTACTGTGATTTGCAAAATGTTTTTTTTTTTAAATCAAGACCTGTGGCCCGTGTTGTAAACGTGGAAAGCGATATTGCACTCAATAACGGACACCCAGGTGTGTCCATGGTAAGTAAAAAAAAAAGGAAAGTACCCCCGTCACGCCAAGTGGCGTATAGGGAATATGGTGTTAGTGACCATAAATTTTACATACCTTCGGCACATTATTTTTGGGGTAATGTGGTCGGTATTACGCCCGTGCCGCTTTACTTTCCCAGAAAAAAATCCGGTACCCATTAAAGGCTGGGTGAGCCTGGAAGCCGTCGTTTGGGCTCGAACCCTACATCTTATCCTTTGTAGTCCAGTTTACTAACCACTGAGCTATCGCATCTAACACAGTGCACAAATAAAATTGATCAAACATGTAGGAGCTGAGTACTTCCATTGATTTTTCATTGTATTTAGATGTAAGAAAACAGGAGAAATTAAAAACATTCAGAGAGTTATTATATGGGAGTGTCCTGAGAAGCCATTCCGTTCAAAAGTAAAGTCCAGATAGCCATAATTTCAAGGAAATGCACAAGAAAAGTCGACTAGCTTAGGCAAGTAATGTAAGTAAACAAGAAGTCAATTTGGTCAGGTCAGGTAATTTTACCTGCTACTGTATGCAGTAAATAGTACAACCTGTGGCTGCCCTGCTGCCTTGCAGGTAAGCTCGGGAGAGTAAAAGGCTAAGGGAGGGTACCCCGAAGTAAAACATCCCCACTGCCTTGTGGATGAGACTTTTTAGTCAAAGACTAGCGGAGCCAATCGTAAACAAACCGACGGAAGGCAACAGAAAACCACCGTCGTAACTTCCTTGTACAATCATGAAATATAATAGAATATTAAAATAAAACAAATACGGTCTACTGAACAAACATAAGTACATCGAAGAGTCAAATACAATTTTAATGGGATGACTCAAAAGACATACGGTAAACTTGATGTCCGAAGAAACATTCTGATATCACCTATTAATCTGGCTCTCGGTCAGCTCTGACGTCAGATTTCAAGTTGCTGAAGGGTACAGTGGTGGCTAGTCAAACGCCGTACCCTATATAAAAACGAACTATTTTATTGTTTGCTCTTCGTAATTGGTAAATACGAGGTAGTAACCTCGTATATAATTAATACATTACTTTACACAACCGCTGTAGTAATTGCGATAATTTGTGTTCATAGAAAATTCACAAATTCCCTCAAAATAAAATAGCTTTCATGTGAGCTAATAAGATTACAAGCTGACAGACTGATGGATTCATAAATTAACAGTAACAATTCAATACCTCAATTCGCTTTAAAAAATAATTAATTAATATTAACAATTGACAGCCGACGCAGAAATCACGGCCAGTAACAGCAACATCAATTAACTGCAACCGTCATGTTTGCTTGTAGCAAAATAGCACACGTGAATATAATCATTACTTGATCTAGCCGCGTCGACTTCAATTATGTCATTGATTTTTTGTGGGACTAGTACACAGTTGTCCAGAGTTATACGCGCTTTGGGGGGAAAAATAAATAAAAAACTGGGGATTATCGTAATAAAAACGGTAGCTGTGTGATTAACCAACACACGTTCTCTACACACGTCCCGTTTATGTAGAGTGTTGAGTATTATAGAGCTGATGTGTTTGAATTGATACAAACAGCGCTTTATATATGAACTATTAGTAGAGTTGTGTTGCGTTCGTTGAAACCAGGGTGACTGTGTTGACTGGAAAGAACGAGATATGAAAGAAGACATAGGGTGAATAAGCTAGAAAGCAGTCAACGACTCATAGCTGATTGTGTCTTAGCTGATCTAGACCCTACTTTACCTTCACGTGAGAACCCTGAAAAGGGATTATCCGTTCTAGTTGATGGAGTAGCGATCGAAGATTGAATGTATAGATAGAAACGTGATTTCCCCACCCTGTCGACTGAAACTTGTCGATATATATCCTTTGCACTTATGAAGGAACAAATATGCTCCAATATTTATTTGTGTTAAAATACCTTTATTAATAACACCGTCATTTTTGACGAGTTATATTGCTCGTTCTCTAAGCATATTAAACGTATTGTTCCCTGTCTTCTAGGTAATGAAGCCACTGTTATCACTTCTAAAACCGTTAATTGTTTTTTCTACACAAAATCATAACCGTAGCACTTAGGTTGTTCGTAGTTCTCCTATCTCTGGTTTCATCACTCAGTCGATCAGCGTCGTCAACGACCTTTACCGTGATTTTAAGCCTCAAATTGAACGTATAATCTTTTTTTTATATTAATTCATTTCCGATAGGATTAAGTCCTCATTATTTATATATCCTAAGATCAGACAATGATTTGAGTTACGAGAAACAAAATCGTTGCAAGATGAGTCACAATGAAGAGTTAAAAGAAAATGGTACTTCAAAACACGAACATTATGCTATATACTGATAACTCTACTAAAAGAAAAAAATGGTACCCCCGACTACTTTTTGATGGCTACGCCTAAGAAACTGTTGAGAATAGTAAATTTAATTGCTAGGCATATCCCAAACTTTATATTAGACATCACCATATCAAGAAGTTACATAAAATAGCACTTTTATGATTTTTATCCCTTGACTATTTTTTTACGGATACGCCTATGAATCTGTTAAAATTAGTAAATTCACACTCTAGACTCACCCCAAACTTTATATTAGACAATCCCGTAGCAAGAATTTACTTCAAAAAGCACTTTTATGTTCCTTACCCCCACCACTTTTTGATGGATGCGCCTAAGAAATTATTGAATAATAGTAAATTTAACATCTAGACTTAACCCAAACTTTATATTAGACACCACCATAGCAAGAAGTTGCTTAAAATATCACTTTTATGTTCCTTACCCTCACCACTTTTTGATGGCCTATGAAATTATTAAAAAATAGTAAACTTAAACTCTAGGTTTACCCCAAAATTTATATTAGACACCACCATAGCAAGAAGTTGCTTAAAATATCACTTTTATGTTTCTTACCACCAACCACTTTTCTATGAAATCACTAAAAATCGTAAATTTATACTCTAGGCGTACCCTAAACTTTATTTTAGACATCCCCCTAGCAAAAATTTGCTTAAAAATCACTTTAGGCTTTTTACCCCCTTACCATTTTTGAGGGATACGCCTATGAAATCGATAAAAATAGTAAATGTAACCTCTAGGCATACCCTAAACTTTATTTTAGACATGACCATATCAAGAAGTTGCTTATAAAAGCACTTTTATGTTTATTAACCCCCATCCATTTTTTATAGGTACGCCTATGAAACTGTTAAAATTGGTAAATTTAATCTCTAGTGTTACCCCAAACTTTATTTTTGACACGCCCATGCATAAAAATTTAAATTAAAAATCAACTAAAAATTAGTAGTGAAGTATGGCATTTAGAACGCGCAAATATGTCTTTTAATCACAATATTCCTATATAAATAGTCTACCCGACATCGAGGCACATTCTTATTTCTATATGAGAGTGTACCCTAACATTTTTTTTCTATATAAAAGTCTATCCGTGCCTTTGTCGTACTTCACTACTAATTTTTAGTTGATTTTTAATGTAAATTTTATACAGGGCGTGTCAAAAATATAGTTTGAGGTAACACTAGAGGTTAAATTTACGAATTTTAACAGTTTCATAGGCGTAGCCATAAATAAATCGATAGGGGGTTAAGAAACATAAAAGGCTTTTTTAAGCAACTTTTTTATATGGTCATGTCTAAAATAAAGTTCAGGGTATGCCTAGACGTTAAATTTACTATCTTTATCGATTTCATAGGCGTATCCCTAAAAAATTATAAGGGGTAAAAAGAATAAAAGTGATTTTAAAGCAAATCTTTGCTAGGGGGATGTCTAAAATAAAGCTTAGAGTAAGCCTAGAGTGTAAATTTTTCTATTTTTAGTGATTTCATAGGCGTAGCCATAAAATAGTGGTTGGGGATAAGAAACATAAAGTTAAATTTTAAGCAACTTCTTGCTATGGTGGTTTCTAATATAAAGTTTGGGGTAAGCCCACAGGTTAAATTTACTATTCTTTAATAATTTTTCATTGGCGTATCCATCAAAATGTGGTTGGGGTAAGGAACATAAAAGTGCTTTATAAAGTAAATTCTTGCTACGGGGTGTCTAATATAAAGTTTTGGGTGAGTCTAGAGTGTGAATTTACTAATTTTAACAGATTCACTGACGTATCCGTAAAAAATAGTCAAGGGGATAAAAATAAAAAGAGAATTGTTATTTTAAGCAACATTTTGATATGGTGATGTCTAATATAAAGTTTGGGATAAGCCTAGCGGTGAAATTTACTGTTTTTAATCATTTCAAAGGCGTAGCCATCAAAAATTAGTCGGGGGTAAGGAACATAAAAGTGGTATTTGAAGCAACTTCTTTCTAAGGGATGTCTAATTTAAAGTTTGGGGTAAGCCTAAAAGTTAAATTTACTATTCTCAACAGTTTCATAGGCGTATCACGCAAAAATGGTCAGGGGGTACCATTGAGTCATTGAGTTATTTGCGGGTCATCATTATTGCACTCCGAACATGTCCATAGGTGCTCAGATCCCCTCCTCAGCAATTCCCGCAGTGTCCATCGACTGACGACTCCAATTATAATTTGGTTGATAAGTCTTCTTATACGGCCACTAAGTTTCTCATTTCTGGCTGTGCTCTTCTTAACTCCCATTTCCATCGTCCGAAGAAGTGACGTGGATTTGTGTTTGTCGAAGTCCTGTGCTCTTCCCACATCTTGGATGGCATTGATGATTTCCGCCCGAACCATTGGTTGCCCGTTCTCAACGACAGCGCAGCTAGCCAACCTGTCAGCTCTTTAAATTCCTCATACTCCCGCATGCCCAGGGACATAGACAAAGGTGACCTTACGTATTTTGGATTTCTGCAACGACTCTACCCATTGCATACGTACAGTACCCGCCTCGACTTTTTTAATCATGCTCATCGAATCACTCAGTATACATGCGTGGGTGTAGTCTTGCGACTCTAACGATTTGAATGCCTTGGTCACTGCCATCGCCTCCATTGTTGTGCTACTATGTGGTCATGACGTATGCACCACTGTCTTCCTTGACTATTCTGCCTGTGAGCGTGCTGTAAATGCCCATGCACTTCTTTGGTGTCGTATTACAGATCCGTCTGTATAGATAACTGCATCTTTCTCATCAGTGTTACCGTAGATGAGACCGTTGACCTCAGCATTAACCACGACCGGGTTCTGTTCCCTACTTTTCCTGTCGCGTGTGACAATGCACAAGAAAGTCCCCTTGAATGACATAGGCACCGGTATCCACTCCTCACCAACGCTGATATTGGTAAGCCCACAGACCTGTTTGATGACATCTTCTGCTCGGCCCACCCATGATTTGCCTCTTTTTAGCCTGGCACCTTTCACTGTGTTGAGCACGTGGTGCAATGAATGCTCTGTATCTGTACTAATCTTCAGGTATGCTAGTGCTCTCCAGATCTTGATTCTGTCATCCATGGTTGGAAAGTCAAGAAGATACCTCATTGCTACACATGGAGTGCCCTTCGTACATCCCAGGATAATGCGCACGGCTTAATTTTGTGTTTTCTCCAGCCTATCAATTTGAGTCGTACTAACAGTAAGAATTGCCAGGGCATACTCGATTGGTGCGAGGACTAATCCCTGGAACAGAAGAGTAAGTAGCCTCTGCTCGATGTTGGCAGCTGCCATGATCTTTAAGGCGGCTAATCCTTTGCGGGATTTTGTTATCACATGGTCGACGTGGTCCCGAAAACACAGGCTGCGATCAAACTCAACTCCGAGGTATGTCATCAACTTGTCCCTGGTCACCTCATCAGCTCCCATTCGTACTACCGGTGTGGTCGTATTACCGATATGATTGTTAAGGGAGAACCATGAAACTGATGCTTTATTAGGATTAACCAAGGCACCTGAAACCCCACACGAGGAAGAAATGTGATCGAGTTCGTCTTGCATTGTGGAGGCGATTTCCCGTCTGTCTCTTCCCTGTCGATATACCAGAATATCATCAGCAAAAGGGATGGTTCTTCCCATCCCATCCAGCTGTTGTTCCGTGATCGTTACTGTGTACACGTTAAATAGAATTAGTGACAATGGGGAGCCTTGTGGCAGCCCTAGACAAATGGATGTTGGCACCAACTTCCGGGGGAGGGGGTGGTACCATTTTTACTTTTAGTAGAGTTATGAGTGTGGCGTAATGTTCATGTTTTGAAGTACCCGTTTCATTTAGTGATGTTATGTCAGGGGTGTAACCTATGTGTTTGTTAGCACTTTCTTTGCAGAGTTATAGCAGGGGGGAGTGGGCGTAACTTTCATGCATTGCAGTACTTTTCTTAGCAGAGTTGTAACAGGGGCGTGAACTTTATGTATAGTCTTTCAATGTGGTGTTTTTTTCTAGTGTTGTAGAATGTTTTCATTAATCATTTAGACACAGTCCTAACTACCATCATGTGCAAAATTGTTAGTAAATTCTAATTATTTATTAGGGTTTTCTCAGTTGTATTAAGTCTTTGATTGATAAGTGGACACGTTGGTATTGCATCATGGGTCAAAATCTATATTTAGTAACTCATTAGGTATTGCTTTATAGGTCAAATCTATTTTTAGTAACTTATCAGGTCAAAATCAAGATACATTAGACAACCTGCATACAGACATCATGACACAGTAGACAACCAACATACAACCATCATTACACTCAACAACCGGCATACAGTCCTCATGACACACTCGACAACCTACCTACATCCATCATGACACACTGGGCACCCTACATACAGACGTCAAGACAGTAGAAAACCTACATACAGCCATTATGACACACTAGACACCATGTATACATCCATCATGACACACTAGACGACCTACATACAGCCCTAATGCCACTCTCGACAACCTACATACATCCATCACGATACACTAGACAACCTCCATACACCCATCACGAAACTAGACAACCTTCATACACCCATCACGACACACTAGACAACCTACATAAAACCATCATGACACACTAGACAACCTACATACGCCCCTCAAGACACTTGATAACCTGGATACAGCTATCAAGACACACTAGACAACCTGCATACAGCCACCACGACACACTGGAAAACCTGCATTCACCCATCATGACAAAGTAGACAACCTACATTTTCAACTTTTTGACTACGTGACAAGATTTTTGTGTTTTGGGGTGCGCATACGTAGATGATGGGGTTAAACTATTTTGTCTTTTGGACTTTATCTATAAAGTGTTTCGCCTTTTGTGTCGAACTTTGGGACTAAATCTTTAGAGTTCGAGTTCAACATTTTGCTAATGAGACGAATTTTTTTTAATTTTGGGGCTAAATTTGTTTGTCTTTTGGACTAACTTTTTGGAGTTTGGATATACGTTTTTGATGCTTTGTATCTAATTTGTGTGACTTTGGGCCTAGATTTTTAGGGTTTTCAGTTCCTCTTTTTGATAATGCGATGAAATTAGTGTGTTTTGGTGTTAAATTATTTGTCTTTTGGACTAACTTTTTGGACTTTAGATATACCTTTTTGGCCTTTCGTATCTAACTATTTTGACTTTCGGCCTAGATTTTTACGGTTTTGCGTCCAAGTTTGTGACTATGAGCCAAAATTTTGGAGTTTGGAACTAAGTTTTCTTACCTGTAATGGTCACCTTTACTGTTGTCTGTCATTCGTTGAAGTGATAAAGATATGGAACTCCAAAGTAAGTTTTCGTGGGTTTTGGAGTAACGTTTTGGTCTTTGGTACTAAGTTTTCTGAGCTGTAGTAATCACCTTTAATGATGTATGTTATTCGATGAAGTGGGAAACATTGGCATTAAAGCCTTCAGAGGTCAAAATGAGGTCATAGAACTCTTCTGGTATTGCCTCAGGGGTCAAGTAGAGTTCAAGTAACCCACCACCCCGCATTACTTTCCCTCACTGTTGACTCGAGAGGCACTACATATGCTTCGCATAACGCGCTTCTCTGATTTGTTAATCCAGATGTCTGTCATTTCTTTGCTCCACCTCCAATACAAATGCTCTTCTCTGATTGGTTAATCCAACTGTCAGTCATTTTTTTGCTCCGCCTCCTATAATAATGCTCATCTCTGATTGGTTAATCCAGATATCAGTCGATGTTGGCATAGTCACTCGTTGATTGGATAATTTATACATCTGTTACCAGATAATATTTAATCTAGATCCATGAGCAATTTCGTGTCGTAAGTTTGGTTGATTCAAGGAAGGTTATTTTCGTACTACTGTTTAGTCTCTAGGATTGAGACTATATTTTACACTGTAAGTTGGAAATTTTTTTGGTTTTTCTCTTAACTCATAACGACGCACAAAGGCTTATCGATAAAATGTTATCCAATTTTATTGATGTTAATGTGTTTAAAGTAGGTATGTTAAACATTGTTGACTGTATTATTCCTTCGTTTTTTTCTTATTGGATTATTAAAGTATGATATACTAGTCAACCTACATACAGCCATCACAGCACACCATAGACAACCGGCATACCGACCTCATGACACATCACATTCGAAACCGGGATACAGTCCTATGACACACTCGACAACCTACGTACATTCATCACGATACACTCGACAACGTACATACAGACATCACGACACAATTGACAACCTGGATACAGCATTCATGACACACTCGACAAACTACATACAGCCATCATACCACACTAGAGAATATACATGCAACCATCATGACACGCCAGACAACACACATACAACCATCACGACACAGTAAATACAACCTACATATAGACATCACGACACACTAGACAACATATATATATCCATCAAGACACACTAGACAACCTCCATACACCCATCACGACACACTAGGCAACCTACATACAACCATCATGACACCAGACAACCGGCATACAGCTCTCATGCCACACTAGACAACCTGCATAATCCCATCACGACACACTCGACAACCTCAATACACCCATCGCGACACTAGACAACCGGCATACACCCATCACGACACACTAGACAATCTGGATACAGCCCTCACGACACATACATACAAGCTAGACATATTTAAACCTAGACATACATACATACCTAGACCATACAGACATCCTACATACAACCATCATGACACACTAGACAACCTACATACACCCTTCAAGCCACACATGACAACATGGATACACCCTTCAAGCCACACATGACAACCTGGATACAGCCATCATGCCACACTAAACAACCTACTTTTGGAGATTACTCTAAAGTTAGCACCAGGTGTCTTAATAAACAAAAAAAAATATCACCGGCGACACCCCCGGAGGCAACGGCACGTAAGACAACATTCAGTCCGAGAGATAAAAAAAATTATCCTACACTCAGGAGAGGAACACACCTTACGGTCATCGATCATGGGGTCACGCTGCGTTGGTGGGTCCGTTTTGCTGCGTGTATGCTGCGTGTATACTTTTATATAAGGAAAAACGCAACTGCGTGTATACTTTTTATATAGACAAAAATCAGTATTTTACTGCGATTAACCAAGGAAACACTGTCCTATAATCCATAATACACTACTCTCACGTCACGTACACATGTTGTTATTCAATCAGAAACCAACATTATGTACAAGTGAGTCATTCACGATTGCTCATCCTATACAGATCAGGCCACAACAACAGATGGCTGCTACAGCACACTACGGCACCACTTGTTGAACACATAAAATGAACTTCGTTTGTTGTGTTTTAATAAGATGGATTTACCATTGCTGGTTTTATCCCGTTTTATGCTCAAATAGGTTTTGTTTTTAATTTTTAATTTTGGATGAAAATAGAAGTTGTAAAATACGAGTGCAAAAAATGGCGGGGCTGAAGCACGTTCTCCGCTATGAGTATAAGGCAAAACGATGCATCAAGATGAATAGAAATGAGAAGCTGAGGTAAAGTTGATGATAATAATGAACATTTAAAAAGAAGGAAAAAGTGGTATGGTAACAGCTTTACTTAGGTGAGAAATAAAACTAAAGTAGAACGACGTTTCGGTCAAAAGGCCTTCAGCAGGAAAAACAAGCAACAACAAAATATATAAGGATGCACATAGAAATCTAACTACATGGCGATAATATGGTAGGTTTTCAAACAAGGAGAGAAGTCACTTCTCTGTGGTCAAGAGCTTGGTCAGGCACAGGCTGGATGGAAATCAATAAGGTTGGCTGACCAAGCTCTGTGGCTGACCAAGCTCTGTGGCTGACCACGCTCTGTGGCTGACCAAGCTCTGTGGCTGACCACGATCTATGGCTGACCAAGCTCTGTGGCTGACCACGATCTATGCCTTGACCAAGCTCTATGGCTGACCACGATCTATGGCTGACCAAGCTCTATGGCTGACCACGATCTATGGCTGACCAAGCTCTGTGGCTGACCACGATCTATGCCTTGACCAAGCTCTATGGCTGACCACGATCTATGGCTGACCAAGATCTATGGCTGACCACGATCTATGCCTGACCACGATCTATGGCTGACCACGATCTATGACTGACCGAGATCTATGGCTGAGCAAGATCTTTGGCTGACCACGATTTATGGCTGATCACGATCTATGGCTGATCGAGATCTATGGCTTACCACGATCTATGGCTGACCACGATCTATGGCTGACCACGATCGATGGCTGACCGAGATCTATGGCTGACCAAGCTCTGTGGCTGACCACGATCTATGGCTGACCAAGCTCTGTGGCTGACCAAGCTCTGTGACTGACCAAGCTCTGTGACTGACCAAGCTCTAGGGCTGACCAAGCTCTGTGGCTGACCAAACTCTGGACCTCAGGAAAGTGACTTCTCCTTTGCTGAGAGTCTAGCATGGTATCGCCATGTAGTTAGATTTCTGTGAATATCCTTATATATTTGTGTGTTGTTTTTTTATGTTCCAACTGAAAGTCTTTTGACCGAAACGTCGTTATACATTTTGTTTTATTGTAATTATACACAGTATTCTGTATTATGTACTGAACATAAGAATACTGCTTCTATCTTGTATACTACGTCTATCTTGTATACCGCGTCTGTTTTGTATACCGCGTCTATCTTGTATACTGCGTCTGTCTTGTATACTGCGTCTATCTTGTATACTGCGTCTATCTTGTATACCACGTCTATCTTGTATACTGCTTCTATCTTGTATACTACGTCTATCTTATATACCGCGTCTGTCTTGTATACTGCGTCTATCTTGTATACTGCGTCTGTCTTGTATACTGCGTCTATCTTGTATACTGCGTCTATCTTGTACACTGCGTCTGTCTTGTACACTGCGTCTATCTTGTATACCACGTCTATCTTGTATACCACGTCTATCTTGTATACTGCGTCTATCTTGTATACCACGTCTATCTTGTATACCGCGTCTATCTTGTATACCACGTCTTTCTTGTATACCACGTCTATCTTGTATACCGCGTCTGTCTTGTATACTGCGTCTATCTTGTATATTGCGTCTGTCTTGTATACTGCGTCTATCTTGTATACCGCGTCTATCTTGTATACTGCGTCTGTCTTGTATACTGCGTCTATCTTGTATACCGCGTCTATCTTGTATACTGCGTCTATCTTGTATACCGCGTCTATCTTGTATACTGCGTCTGTCTTGTATACCGCGTCTATCTTGTATACTGCGTCTGTCTTGTATACTGCGTCTATCTTGTATACTGCGTCTGTCTTGTATACTGCGTCTGTCTTGTATACTGCGTCTATCTTGTATACTGCGTCTATCTTGTATACTGCGTCTATCTTGTATACTGCGTCTATCTTGTATACTGCGTCTGTCTTGTATACTGCGTCTGTCTTGTATACTGCGTCTATCTTGTATACTGCGTCTATCTTGTATACTGCGTCTATCTTGTATACTGCGTCTGTCTTGTATACTGCGTCTGTCTTGTATACTGCGTCTGTCTTGTATACTGCGTCTATCTTGTATACTGCGTCTATCTTGTATACTGCGTCTATCTTGTATACTGCGTCTATCTTGTATACTGCGTCTATCTTGTATACTGCGTCTATCTTGTATACTGCGTCTGTCTTGTATACTGCGTCTATCTTGTATACTGCGTCTATCTTGTATACTGCGTCTATCTTGTATACTGCGTCTGTCTTGTATACTGCGTCTGTCTTGTATACCGCGTCTATCTTGTATACTGCGTCTGTCTTGTATACTGCGTCTATCTTGTATACCGCGTCTATCGTGTATACTGCGTCTATCTTGTATACTGCGTCTATCTTGTATACTGCGTCTATCTTGTATACTGCGTCTGTCTTGTATACTGCGTCTATCTTGTATACTGCGTCTATCTTGTATACTGCGTCTGTCTTGTATACTGCGTCTATCTTGTATACTGCGTCTATCTTGTATACTGCGTCTGTCTTGTATACTGCGTCTATCTTGTATACTGCGTCTATCTTGTATATTGCGTCTATCTTGTATACTGCGTCTGTCTTGTATACTGCGTCTGTCTTGTATACCGTGTCTATCTTGTATACTGCGTCTATCTTGTATACCGCGTATATCTTGTATACTGCGTCTATCTTGTATACTGCGTCTATCTTGTATACTGCGTCTATCTTGTATACCACGTCTATCTTGTATACCACGTCTATCTTGTATACCACGTCTATCTTGTATACCACGTCTATCTTGTATACTGCGTCTATCTTGTTTACCACGTCTATCTTGTATACCACGTCTATCTTGTATACTACGTCTATCTTGTATACTGCGTCTATCTTGTATACCACGTCTATCTTGTATACCACGTCTATCTTGTATACTACGTCTATCTTGTACACCGCGTCTATCTTGTACACCACGAATATTCTTGTACACCCCGTCTATCTTGTATACCACGTCTATCTTGTACACCACGTCTATCTTGTATAGCGCGTCTATCTTGTATACCACGTCTATCTTGTATACCACGTCTATCTTGTACACCACGTCTATCTTGTATAGCGCGTCTATCTTGTATACCACGTCTATCTTGTATACGCGTCTATCTTGTATACCGCGTCTATCTTGTATACTGCGTCTATCTTGTATACCGCGTCTATCTTGTATACTGCGTCTATCTTGTATACTGCGTCTATCTTGTGTACTGCGTCTGTCTTGTATACTGCGTCTATCTTGTACACTGCGTCTATCTTGTACACCACGTCTATCTTGTACACCACGTCTATCTTGTATACTACGTCTATCTTGTACACCACGTCTATCTTGTATACCACGTCTATCTTGTATACCACGTCTATCTTGTACACCACGTCTATCTTGTACACCACGTCTATCTTGTATACCACGTCTATCTTGTATACCACGTCTATCTTGTATAGCGCGTCTGTCTTGTATACCACGTCTATCTTGTATAGCGCGTCTGTCTTGTACACCACGTCTATCTTGTATACTGCGTCTATCTTGTATACTGCGTCTATCTTGTATACTGCGTCTATCTTGTGTACTGCGTCTATCTTGTATACCACGTCTATCTTGTATACTGCGTCTATCTTGTATACCACGTCTATCTTGTATACTGCGTCTATCTTGTATACCACGTCTATCTTGTATACTGCGTCTATCTTGTATACCACGTCTATCTTGTATACCACGTCTATCTTGTATACTACGTCTATCTTGTACACCGCGTCTATCTTGTATACCACGTCTATCTTGTACACAACGTCTATCTTGTATACCACGTCTATCTTGTATACCACGTCTATCTTGTATAGCGTGTCTTTCTTGTATACCACGTCTATCTTGTATACTGCGTCTATCTTGTATACCACGTCTATCTTGTATACTGCGTCTATCTTGTATACTACGTCTATCTTGTATACCACGTCTATCTTGTATACTACGTTTATCTTGTTTACCGCGTCTATCTTGTATACCACGTCTATCTTGTTCACCACGTCTATCTTGTACACCACGTCTATCTTGTATACTGCGTCTATCTTGTATAGCTCGTCTATCTTGTACACCACGTCTATCTTGTATACCGCGTCTATCTTGTTTACCGCATCTATCTTGTATACCACGTCTATCTTGTACATCACGTCTATCTTGTATACCGCGTCTATCTTGTACACCACGTCTATCTTGTATACCACGTCTATCTTGTATACTGCGTCTATCTTGTATACTGCGTCTATCTTGTATACTGCGTCTATCTTGTACACTGCGTCTATCTTGTACACCACGTCTATCTTGTACACCACGTCTATCTTGTATACTACGTCTATCTTGTACACCACGTCTATCTTGTACACCACGTCTATCTTGTATACCACGTCTATCTTGTATACCACGTCTATCTTGTACATCACGTCTATCTTGTATACCACGTCTATCTTGTATACCACGTCTATCTTGTACACCACGTCTATCTTGTACACCACGTCTGTCTTGTATACTGCGTCTATCTTGTATACTGCGTCTGTCTTGTATACTGCGTCTATCTTGTATACTGCGTCTATCTTGTACACTGCGTCTATCTTGTACACCACGTCTATCTTGTACACAACGTCTATCTTGTATACTAAGTCTATCTTGTACACCACGTCTATCTTGTACACCACGTCTGTCTTGTATACCATGTCTATCTCGTACACCCCGCCTATCCTGTACACCGCGTCTATCTTGTACACCACGTCTGTCTTGTACACCACGTCTATCTTGTATACTGCGTCTATCTTGTATACCACGTCTATCTTGTACACCACGAATATTCTTGTACACACCGTCTATCTTGTACCCCACGTCTATCTTGTACACCGCGTCTATCTTGTACACCCAGTCTATCTTGTACACCCCGCCTATCTTGTACACCGCGTCTATCTTGTACACCACGTCTGTCTTGTACACCACGTCTATCTTGTGCACCACGTCTATCTTGTATACCGCGTCTATCTTGTATACCGCGTATATCTTGTACAAACGAATATTTTCGTACACCCCATCTATCTTGTATACTGCGTCTATCTTGTATACTGCGTCTATCTTGTACACCACGTCTATCTTGTACACCACGTCTATCTTGTATACTACGTCTATCTTGTACACCACGTCTATCTTGTTTACCGCGTCTATCTTGTATACCAGTCTATCTTGTACACCACGTCTATCTTGTACACCACGTCTGTCTTGTACACCATGTCAATCTTGTACACCCCGCCTATGCTGTACACCGCGTCTATCTTGTATACTGCGTCTATCTTGTACACTGCGTCTATCTTGTACACCACGTCTATCTTGTACACCACGTCTATCTTGTACACCACGTCTATCTTGTACACCACGTCTATCTTGTATACCACGTCTATCTTGTACACCACGTCTATCTTGTATACCACGTCTATCTTGTATACCACGTCTATCTTGTTCACCACGTCTATCTTGTACACCACGTCTGTCTTGTACACCATGTCTATCTTGTATACCACGTCTATCTTGTATACCACGTCTATCTTGTACACCACGTCTGTCTTGTATACCACGTCTATCTTGTACACCACGTCTATCTTGTATACCACGTCTATCTTGTATACCACGTCTATCTTGTACACCACGTCTGTCTTGTACACCATGTCTATCTTGTACACCACGTCTATCTTGTATACCACGTCTATCTTGTATACCACGTCTATCTTGTTCACCACGTCTATCTTGTACACCACGTCTGTCTTGTACACCATGTCTATCTTGTATACCACGGCTATCTTGTATACTGCGTCTATCTTGTATACTGCGTCTATCTTGTATACTGCGTCTATCTTGTATACCACGTCTATCTTGTGTACCACGTCTATCTTGTATACTGCGTCTATCTTGTATACTGCGTCTATCTTGTACACTGCGTCTGTCTTGTACACCACGTCTATCTTGTACACCACGTCTATCTTGTATACTACGTCTATCTTGTATACCACGTCTATCTTGTACACCACGTCTGTCTTGTACACCATGTCTATCTTGTACACCCCGCCTATCCTGTACACCGCGTCTATCTTGTACACCACGTCTGTCTTGTACACCACGTCTATCTTGTATACTGCGTCTATCTTGTACACAACGTCTATCTTGTACACCACGAATATTCTTGTACACCCCGTCTATCTTGTACCCCACGACTATCTTGTACACCGCGTCTATCTTGTACACCCAGTCTATCTTGTACACCCCGCCTATCTTGTACACCGCGTCTATCTTGTACACCACGTCTGTCTTGTACACCACGTCTATCTTGTGCACCACGTCTATCTTGTATACCGCGTCTATCTTGTATACCGCGTATATCTTGTACAAACGAATATTTTCGTACACCCCATCTATCTTGTGCACTACCAATTTTTAGTTTAGTCACAGATTCACGGCAGAAGCCAAGACTTTAAGCAAATTGCTGGAGACAACACGTGATTAGGGACGTCATTTACAGAAAGAATACAAAAGAACTCTAACTTTACATCCGAGAACACTAGACCCAAGGATCAAACAAGAAAACAATGGATTGATGGATTCTTAGAAGCACTAGGAATCATATCATGCTAGCGCATAAGAAAAGGATGGAAATGGCATGACAAAATCACTAATATAGAATTATGGAATAGTACCAGTCAAATACAAGTGGGTAAAGAGATACAGCGAAAAAGATGGGCCGGGATAGGACACACACTGCAGAAGCCAGATGAGAGTATTACTCAACAGGCCATTTTTTGGAATCGCCAGGGGAAAAGACAAAGTAAACGATCAAAATATTCTTTGAGAAGACAGATGGAAGCAGAGATGAAGATGATGGGGAAGACATGGAATGATCTTAAAGGAATGACAAGAAACAGAACGACTTGGAAAGTGTTTGTTGAAGACTTGAGCTCCACAGGGAGCTGAACGGTAGTAGAAGAAGAGGCAACAAAACAACAGGAGAGGCCAACTAAAGAGCAAAAGACAGAAAATTATATCTCCCCTCGACGCTGAAAGGAATATGAAGACGGAAAGGAGAAGAAAGAAGAGGACACCAGTCACTAAATGTTGAATTACTAATTATGAACAAAATTATGGGAGCCGCGATAGTTCAGTGGTTAGTGAACTGGGCTACAGACTACAAGAGATCGGGTTCGATCCTGACCGACGGCTTCAGGGTTCACTCAGCCTTAAATGGGTTTTTTCTGAGAAAGTAGAGCGGCACGGGCGTAATACCGACCACATTACCCCAAAAATCATGTGCTGAAGGTCTGTAAAATTTATGATCACTAACACCATATTCCCTATACGGCACTTGGCGTGAAGGGACACTTTACTTTTGAACAAAACTGGCCAGTTTCATTTAAGAGGAACAATGAGTTGATAGAAACGTTGACTGTAACTGAATGAAGCTGGACAAGAACATTCGTAACCTGAAAACTGACGGTTTTATGAACAATTAATCCGTGACCTCTTTATAACGTTACCTCCCCATACCTATTGGGTAGTGAGATCCGATGTCTAATTCTCTCGTGTAACGGCAATAAACAGGAGGTCCCATGTGCACTCACACACGTTAAAGATCACTTGGCAGTTACAATCGATAAGAGTAGGCCATAATATGGTCGGTGCCCAGGCCAAATTATCATCAAAACCTACTCACAGGGTGGATCCAGTGCCGTGCTACAGAGTTCGTGCACATGGGCCAAGATTCTGCTCGAATTTTCTCGAGAAGTTCGAGGGGGATATCGGAGCACCTATAGATTAGCCCGGTGTGCAGTGGTGATGATCCTAACAACAAACTAAAGGTTTGGAGTAGATGGAGAAAGCCAATCTCACAAGATACCCAGATGGCGATAGACATAACAAAATAAAATAGTGGTAAACAAACATCTTTGTAACATCTGACAGAATTACCCAGATGGCGATAGACATAACAAAATAAAATAGTGGTAAACATACATCTTTGTAACATCTGACAGAATTACCCAGATGGCGATAGACATAACAAAATAAAATAGTGGTAAACAAACATCTTTGTAACATCTGACAGAATTACCCAGATGGCGATAGACATAACAAAATAAAATAGTGGTAAACAAACATCTTTGTAACATCTGACATAATTACCCAGATGGCGATAGACATAACAAAATAAAATAGTGGTAAACAAACATCTTTGTAACATCTGACAGAATTACCCAGATGGCGATAGACATAACAAAATAAAATAGTGGTAAACAAACATCTTTGTAACATCTGACAGAATTACCCAGATGGCGATAGACATAAAAAAATAAAATAGTCGTACGTTGTCTGCTTCTGCGTCAAACCAATTGCTACTTATTTTCTAGCTCGCCGTATAAAAGGCGTTAAGTGGCGGTAGATGCGATATGTTGTAGTTTACAGCAAGCCGTTGTTCTTTTCTTGGCTCTTTGCAACCCAACACATCCGACGTAATAGGTATTTTTGTTACCGAGCTGCCTTCCCTCTTTGACCAGAAATTCCTTGGCCAGACGGTTTCCTGGATCAACACCTGGGGTGGGAAGGTGGGGTAGAATCTCAGTCAGTTTTGGTTTGCTGATCCTTACGGAAGCAGTCAGTTATGAGGTACTATAAACTTTCAGCCCAGCTGCAATTGGGAGACATTGACCACATCCGTCTATAGATTTCCAAAGGCCGGCGAGCAGAAAATAAAATCAGAAAATCGTCCGACTAGCGTGACGTTATCAGCTACAAGAGCTATGGACGGCAGACGTCTCTCTACCCACAACTGCTGAAGACGCCACGCCATTTGGAGGTTTACCGGGAACTTCCTGTCAGCCTGCAGGTCTTTGTACACTAACCTCACACAGAGAGTAGTGGCGGAGCGTGATCGCCAATGCCAGAAAGCAAGAAACTAATGACATCGATATAATTAAAACATAACAATGATCATTTGTTGACATTTTGTATGTATTTAATGATTAGAGAATAAAGAGCAAAGATAACTTGCAACATAGCAACAGGTTTTTTTCTTCTCTTTCAAATTTGCTAACATTTAAAACTGCTGATACTGCAGCACAAGTCACCTGCAAACACCTGTCACACATAATTCATGCAGCCGTATACATCTGACATCGAATTCACTTAATTCAATTTCACACAATCACATTGACAGTTTCCAGAAATATAAGCAATTTGTGTGTGTTGCATCACCTGGCAAGGGCGCGAGTAATTTCACTCTTACTTGACAGTTATAAAGTTATTTCACTTATTAGTGGTAAACAATTCATGTAATCACACACAAGTCTAAAATAAATATCAGGAATTACTTGGCACTCATGCGATTGCCATTACACTTCAAGACAAATGCAAGTAAATGTAACCTGGCATACAGAATTATACCTGTCAGTGGTAAAAGTACCTGCCTAACCGGTACAATAATTCTGTATTTCTTTTTTTTTTTCAAGGGAAGACATAAACATAATTATTTCATAAAATTTCAGGTTTTGAAAAGTACAGTTAACGTGTTTTTAACACAAAAAAATATTAATGCAATTAATGTGTTTTAACATAAACAAACAAAATTTATCTACAGATATAATTTGTCTTTAGCCAGGTGAAACAGAATGCACCTGTTGATGACATGAAAACAGAGGTATACCACACTGAAACACCATCATTAATGTCCATTAGGCAGATAACAATAAATATTTGACAGAAAAAGATATAATTAGTCTGTCATTGACACGGATTCTCATACAAAATGTCTGACATATTGAAACAAAATTAACATATCTCTCACACAGAACGACAATCACCCTATCTATACCACTTAAAACACATTTAATAATTCTGTAAAACTCATATACATATTATGTTTTTGATATCTAATGTAATGTGGTTTTGTTACGCAATTACACAGTTAACTAGTCTACTTCACACATCGACACGACATGACATTTCTAAATACAGACTTAATAATTCGGTCTGTGTCAATTTCAGCCAGAATCAAACTACCAAACACAACACAATAATTAGGTGTAATTCAAAATAAAAAAAAAGCAATGAACTTGTCTATGTTAACACACGAACACACGAACTCTGTTATGCTAATTTTAGATACAAATGATAAATGCAACAGTCGATAAGGAAGCGGTTTAAATAAGATACGAACATGTTAGTGTTAAATGTAGACACAACGAGAATGTATATGCCAAAAACAGGCACAGTTGTACGGTCTGTGTCAAATACACGCACAATTAACGTGTATACCATATGTTATACTTACTGATAATATGTAATCAAGTTATGTTAATTACCTACAATGATAAAGTAAGAGAAATGTGCGTATAAACAACACATACAAATCGCTTGATTATAGCGCACTCATATACAAGTATTTTGAATAAAGATACACAACTTCAATCTGTCTAACAATGTAACACACCAAGATACGAGCAATTTGAGAAAACTACACACTCAAAGACAAAGCAATTTGGCAATACAGATTACATGCATCAGAAGTATAACGTGGATAAATCTCATATTGGTTTTTGCTTCTCATCCAAAATATAAGAAATGCTCAAGAAAACTCAGTTGTAAATATGTACCTGACTCAGAGATTTATGAAAAATGCGACAACAAGAAATAAAACACTGGTCACTTCTGTTTTCGACGGTTAGATGTGTTCTTTCTGGTCCTCTACTGACAGGATCAAAACACGTCACAGAACAATATCCGTATATGCGAAACGGCTACCTCTACATTAAAACATACACATATTAACAATATGGATAGACCACATAATAAAATAATTAACTTGAGCACACATAAATAACATAACAACACTTTTACATTCATTTTAAAAAATGTGTAGACCACAAAAGAGAAGTAAAATTGAGCACACGTAAATAACATAACAACAACAAACGTTATGTTTATGTTATGTGAGGATTATCACTACAGCACACAGGACATATGCTTTGTGCTCCAATCTTCTAAGAGTACCCATCAGCACACAGGACATATTCTTTGTGCTCCAATCTTCTAAGAGTACCCATCAGCACACAGGACATATTCTTTGTGCTCCAATCTTCTAAGAGTACCCATCAGCACACAGGACATATCCTTTGTGCTCCAATCTTCTAAGAGTGCCCATCAGCACACAGGACATATCCTTTGTGCTCCAATCTTCTAAGAGTGCCCATCAGCACACAGGACATATCCTTTGTGCTCCAATCTTCTAAGAGTACCCATCAGCACACAGGACATATCCTTTGTGCTCCAATCTTCTAAGAGTGCCCATCAGCACACAGGACATATCCTTTGTGCTCCAATCTTCTAAGAGTGCCCATCAGCACACAGGACATATCCTTTGTGCTCCAATCTTCTAAGAGTGCCCATCAGCACACAGCGACTAACTGTGCTAGTTCGGTGTTTGTTGATAAATCAGCTCCCTTATTGTTCAGAAATGAGCTCTGTTCTGATAATCCCCAGTTCACAGTTTAGATGGTCATATATTTATGCATCTGTTAAAGTTCTTTGTTCTACCCATCTACCTTAGGTTGTTAATGTTATCTGCCCGATCGAGTGGCTGTCCATCAGCTAATATTGCCAAATCGGTAAGTCTCTCTGTTCTGTCGTTACCTTCACCCCAGCATGGGCAGGGACATAGATGAAGATGATACTGCACATATAAGATCTCTGTATTAATCCTAGCCAATACCGACGAATTAAACTTGTCTACTTTGCAGACCATGTCCATTGAGTCACTCGGCACAAACGCATAAGTACACTCTTGAGTCTCTCCAACCAATCAAATGCCTTCGCCACCCCCATCACCATCAAACTACTGGTCGTCAGTGCCTAGACGCCGCTATCCTGGTGAGTTGTTCTGTCATTGGATCAGGCAGTGAATGCCTAGACGCCGCTATCCTGGTGAGTTCTGTCATTGGATCAGGCAGTGAATGCCTAGACGCCGCTATCCTGGTGAGTTGTTCTGTCATTGGATCAGGCAGTGAATGCCTAGACACCGCTATCCTGGTGAGTTCTGTCATTGGATCAGGCAGTGAATGCCTAGACACAGCCATTCTCATGAATTGTTCTATCATTGGAACAAGCAGTGAATGCCTATACATCGCTATCCTGGTGAGTTGTTCTGATTGGATCAAGCAGTGAATGCCTAGACACAGCTATCCTCGTGAATTGTTCTGCCATTGAATCAGGCAGTGAATGCCTAGACACCGCTATCCTGGTGAGTTGTTCTGTCATTGGATCAGGCAGTGAATGCCTATACATCGCTATCCTCGTGAATTGTTCTGTCTTGGATCAAGCAGTGAATGCCTAGACCTCGCTATCCTGGTGAATTGTTCTGCCTTTGAATCAGGCAGTGAATGCCTAGACACAGCAATTCTCATGAATTGTTCTATCATTGGAACAAGCAGTGAATGCCTAGACACCGCTATCCTCGTGAATTGTTCTGCCATTGAATCAGGCAGTGAGTGCCTAGACACCGCTATCCTGGTGAGTTGTTCTGTCATTGGATCAGGCAGTGAATGCCTATACATCGCTATCCTGGTGAATTGTTCTGTCTTGGATCAAGCAGTGAATGCCTAGACCTCGCTATCCTGGTGAATTGTTCTGCCTTTGAATCAGGCAGTGAATGCCTAGACACAGCAATTCTCATGAATTGTTCTATCATTGGAACAAGCAGTGAATGCCTAGACACCGCTATCCTCGTGAATTGTTCTGCCATTGAATCAGGCAGTGAATGCCTAGACACTGCTATCCTCGTGAATTGTTCTGCCATTGAATCAGGCAGTGAATGCCTAGACCTCGCTATCCTCGTGAATTGTTCTATCATTGGATCAAGCTGTGAATGCCTAGACACAGCTATCCTCGTGAATTGTTCTATCATTGGATCAAGCAGTGAATGCCTTGACATTGCTATCCTCGTGAATTGTTCTATCATTGGATCAAGCAGTGAATGCCTAGACACAGCTATCCTCGTGAATTGTTCTATCATTGGATCAAGCAGTGAATGCCTAGACACAGCTATTCTCGTGAATTGTTCTATCATTGGATCAAGCAGTGAATGCCTAGACATTGCTATCCTCGTGAATTGTTCTGTCATTGTATCAAACAGTGAATGCCTAGACACCGCTATCATCGTGAATTGTTATGCCATTGTATCAAGCAGTGAATGCCTAGACACCGTTATCCTTGTGAATTATGTCATTGTATCAAGCAGTGAATGCCTAGACACCGCTATCCTCATGAATTGTTCTATCATTGGATCAAGCAGTGAATGCCTAGACACTGCTATCCTCGTGAATTGTTCTGTCATTGTATCAAGCAGTGAATGCCTAGACACCGCTATCCTCGTGAATTGTTCTGTCATTGGATCAGACAGTGAATGCCCACACACTCCGTTATGATGAGACCACATAATTAAACTCTCAACTCCAGAACACAACATACCACACATACATACTATAACAATACCGTTACAATTACTAGCAATATAACAATACCGTTACAATTACTAGCAATATAACAATACCGTTACAATTACTAGCAATATAACAATACCGTTACAATTACTAGCAATATAACAATACCGTTACAATTACTAGCAATATAACAATATCACCCGATACAGTATAAACGGAAGCTAACACCAACCCTCTACCTTTGGAAATAATTGGAAAGTTTCTAATCCCAACTTCCATGAAAGCGTCGTCTATAATCTCCACAGAAAATATAGAACTTTTATATTCATACTCAGATCTAAACACAACAGATTTCAGTGACACAAGTTTCAGAACTGAATCTTTCACCCTGTGGCCATTCTCTAGACTAGCATATTGAACAAACCGGTTCCGAACAAACCGGTTCCGAACAAACCAGTTCTGAACAAACCAGTTCTGAACAAATGATGTACTTCTGGTATGGACTTTGATTGATTGACAGACGATTTTTCTACTGAAACCGTCACCAATGTCAAAAAACATTAACATGAGATAACAAGGAAGAAACCAGAAGAAACAAACAGACCACATAATACAACACTCAAAGTAATCGCACACGATTATCATGTCTATACCATGCCGTTAGTAATCAAATATTAAATTATAATAATTTTATAACAAATATACCATCTTTATTATATAAAACTGTTATCATGATAACTTAATATTAACATATGCCTTATAACAGCCTGTTTAGATAGTTAATGTTAAGACACCGAAGGTTTTAAATGATAAGGTTAAAATATGTAAGGCTAATAAGCTAACAATGAAGCACCAAAAGTTAAGGAAATGAATTTTAAGTTATATATGATGAAAACATAGTAAAATGTCAAGTTACCAAGGGTTACATTTGGCCACTTTTATATTCACCAAATTGTAAAAAATATTGATATAAAAGGCGTACATTGCTGGACTAGTGATGCTAGAATATAGAGGACTCAAACTGACACGTTTAAGATTTGTAAATGAAAGATCAACGACACACCTCAAGTGTGTGAAGAATGTGCTATAAAAGTAGTACAGTACCCCCGTCACGCCAAGCGGTGTATAGGGAATATGGTGTTAGTGACCATACATTTTACAGACTCTCGGCACATGATTTTTGGGGTAATGTGGTCGGTATTACGCCCGTGCCGCTTTACTTTCCCAGAAAAAATCCGGTACCCATTTAAGGCTGGGTGAACCCGGAAGCCGTCGGTTGGGATCGAACCCTACCTCTTGTCCTTTGTAGCCCAGTTCACTAACCACTGAGCTATCGCGGCTCCAATATGGTATTAGTGACGTTGGTATTGGTGCTGATGATGTTGGTGCCGGCGTTTTCGATAATCGACACATGTTTTAGGGTAAGTTGTCAGCACTACATCAGTGCCGTTATTATTTTCCAGTGAAACATAATATGGTACCAATTTACGGCTTGATGAGCTAAAGAACCAGTGATCGGAGGTAAAATTGGATTTAATGTCTCCAGTAAATCAGTTCACTAACCACTTCTCTACAGCGACTTTTGACGTTCAAATAAAATGCAACAGAACGGCATCAAATGTCATGAGTAAGGTTTCAGAAAACAATTAACAAGATTTTATTTTTTGTTTTTTCTTAGAACCACCTCGCTATATTCTAATAACGTCCTTTATCATTATGTCGTCTTTCCTGATGATATAAATATCTCAGCGCAGAGCACAAACTCCATCGTACAGGCGGGGTTGCCTGCTTCTCCCTCAGGTTTTTTTTTTTTTTTTTGAAAAGTAAATTATTGTGAAAATTGTAGAAATATAAAATGAAACTTTTCGTTCTTTGACATTTAGCCCAGCAATTCAAAAGAACCTTTTTTTTTATCCAAAATGTCGTAAGTTCTTTTATATGTCCAACTTCAACAAGCAAAATTCCTTTTTTGTTGTTCCTTTCCGATAGGTCTAGGTGCAGATTAATGATGTTAATGTTGAATATGTTGAACTGGCAACATATTGCCGGTTACAGTGAGGTTTATTATGGCAACATATAGCCGGTTACAGTGAGGTTTATTATGGCAACATATAGCCGGTTACAGTGAGGTTTATTATGGCAACATATAGCCGGTTACAGTGAGGTTTGTTATGGCAACATAAAGCCGGTTACAGTAAGGCTTTTTATGACCACATATAGCCAGTTACAGTGAGGTTTATTATGACCTCATATAGCCGGTTGCAGTGAGGCATGTTATGACCACATTTAGCCAGTTACAGTGAGGCTTGTTATGACCTCATATAGCCGGTTACAGTGAGGCATGTTATGACCACATTTAGCCAGTTACAGTGAGGCATGTTATGACTTTATATTGCCAGTTACAGTGAGGCTTGTTATGACCACATTTAGCCAGTTACAGTGAGGCTTGTTATGACCTCATATAGCTGGTTACAGTGAGGCTTGTTATGATCACATATAGCCAGTTACAGTGAGGTTTTTTACGACCTCATATAGCCGGTTACAGTGAGGCATGTTATGACCACATATAGCCAGTTACAGTGAGGCTTGTTATGACCTCATATAGCTGGTGCAGTGAGGCTTGTTATGACCTCATATAGCCAGTTACAGTGAGGCTTGTTATGACCTCATATAGCCGGTTACAGTGAGGCTTGATATGGTCACATATCGCCTGTTACAGTGAGGCTTGTTATGGCAACATATCGCCAGTTACAGTGAGGCTTGTTATGACCACATATAGCCAGTTACAGTGAGGTTTATTATGACCTCATATAGCCGGTTGCAGTGAGGCATGTTATGACCACATTTAGCCAGTTACAGTGAGGCTTGTTATGACCTCATATAGCCGGTTACAGTGAGGCATGTTATGACCACATTTAGCCAGTTACAGTGAGGCTTGTTATGACCATATATAGCCGGTTACAGTGAGGCTTGTTATGACCTCAAATAGCCGGTTACAGTGAGGCTTGATATGGTCACATATCGCCTGTTACAGTTAGGCTTGTTATGGCAACATATCGCCAGTTACAGTGAGGCTTGTTATGACCATATATAGCCGGTTACAGTGAGGCTTGTTATGACCATATATAGCCGGTTACAGTGAGGCTTGTTATGACCATATATAGCCGGTTACAGTGAGGCTTGTTATGACCTCATATAGCCGGTTACAGTGAGGCTTGATATGGTCACATATCGCCTGTTACAGTGAGGCTTGTTATGGCAACATATCGCCAGTTACAGTGAGGCTTGTTATGGCAACATATCGCCAGTTACAGTGAGGCTTGTTATGACCATATATAGCCGGTTGCAGTGAGGCATGTTATGACCACATTTAGCCAGTTACAGTGAGGCTTGTTATGACCTCATATAGCCGGTTACAGTGAGGCATGTTATGACCACATTTAGCCAGTTACAGTGAGGCATGTTATGACTTTATATTGCCAGTTACAGTGAGGCTTGTTATGACCACATTTAGCCAGTTACAGTGAGGCTTGTTATGACCTCATATAGCTGGTTACAGTGAGGCTTGTTATGATCACATATAGCCAGTTACAGTGAGGTTTTTTACGACCTCATATAGCCGGTTACAGTGAGGCATGTTATGACCACATATAGCCAGTTACAGTGAGGCTTGTTATGACCTCATATAGCTGGTGCAGTGAGGCTTGTTATGACCTCATATAGCCAGTTACAGTGAGGCTTGTTATGACCTCATATAGCCGGTTACAGTGAGGCTTGATATGGTCACATATCGCCTGTTACAGTGAGGCTTGTTATGGCAACATATCGCCAGTTACAGTGAGGCTTGTTATGACCACATATAGCCAGTTACAGTGAGGTTTATTATGACCTCATATAGCCGGTTGCAGTGAGGCATGTTATGACCACATTTAGCCAGTTACAGTGAGGCTTGTTATGACCTCATATAGCCGGTTACAGTGAGGCATGTTATGACCACATTTAGCCAGTTACAGTGAGGCTTGTTATGACCATATATAGCCGGTTACAGTGAGGCTTGTTATGACCTCAAATAGCCGGTTACAGTGAGGCTTGATATGGTCACATATCGCCTGTTACAGTTAGGCTTGTTATGGCAACATATCGCCAGTTACAGTGAGGCTTGTTATGACCATATATAGCCGGTTACAGTGAGGCTTGTTATGACCATATATAGCCGGTTACAGTGAGGCTTGTTATGACCATATATAGCCGGTTACAGTGAGGCTTGTTATGACCTCATATAGCCGGTTACAGTGAGGCTTGATATGGTCACATATCGCCTGTTACAGTGAGGCTTGTTATGGCAACATATCGCCAGTTACAGTGAGGCTTGTTATGGCAACATATCGCCAGTTACAGTGAGGCTTGTTATGACCATATATAGCCGGTTACAGTGAGGCTTGTTATGACCATATATAGCCTATTACAGTGAGGCTTGTTATGACCATATATAGCCGGTTACAGTGAGGCTTGTTATGGCAACATATCGCCTGTTACAGTGAGGCTTGTTATGGCAACATATCGCCAGTTACAGTGAGGCTTGTTATGACCATATATAGCCGGTTACAGTGAGGCTTGTTATGACCATATATAGCCGGTTACAGTGAGGCTTGTTATGACCATATATAGCCGGTTACAGTGAGGCTTGTTATGACCATATATAGCCGGTTACAGTGAGGCTTGTTATGACCATATATAGCCGGTTACAGTGAGGCTTGTTATGACCTCATATAGCCGGTTACAGTGAGGCTTGTTATGACCATATATAGCCGGTTACAGTGAGGCTTGTTATGACCATATATAGCCGGTTACAGTGAGGCTTGTTATGACCATATATAGCCGGTTACAGTGAGGCTTGTTATGACCATATATAGCCGGTTACAGTGAGGCTTGTTATGACCATATATAGCCTGTTACAGTGAGGCTTGTTATGGCAAAATATCGCCTGTTACAGTGAGGCTTGTTATGGCAACATATCGCCAGTTACAGTGAGGCTTGTTATGACCATATATAGCCGGTTACAGTGAGGCTTGTTATGACCATATATAGCCGGTTACAGTGAGGCTTGTTATGACCATATATAGCCGGTTACAGTGAGGCTTGTTATGACCATATATAGCCGGTTACAGTGAGGCTTGTTATGGCAACATATCGCCAGTTACAGTGAGGCTTGTTATGACCATATATAGCCGGTTACAGTGAGGCTTGTTATGACCATATATAGCCGGTTACAGTGAGGCTTGTTTTGACCATATATAGCCGGTTACAGTGAGGCTTGTTATGACCTCATATAGCCAGTTACAAAGAGGACACGTTATGGCAGCTCCAAGAAATGAATTCAATGAACAGCATAATCTTCATTTTAAACGTGGTTTAGAAAGATGGAATGAAACACTAGAAGTTTTCAGCTGAATCACGTGCTCACGAAAAAAAAAAACACACTGTGATTCATCAAAACAAATATAAACAGTGAATCTGTATTCTTATAAATGAAATATTTCTTGCAACAATTTGAATGAAATTATAATGAATTCAAGGCTCAAAAGCAACAATATGGTAAATAAGTTAACAAATGTGCATGTATATGTTATTGTGAATGTATAGATAAATACAAAAATTATAAGCTACACGTGAAAAAGGCACAATTTATGGAGCAACATATTCATATAAAATATATCTAACATCATACGCCAAGACTCGCAAAAAAATAAGAAAATAATATCAGCGTTCTACTTTAATTCTTATTCGACCTTCTGGCATTGATATTAATATATCAGACACAATCATCCTTTATTTTTTATATATTCACTTCGTCTAGTCTTCCAGGGGAACTCTAATATAATAAAAGAGAAATAGCTTTTATAGAATGTATCTTGTTCAGTTGGACTATCTCATCTTCAATGTTCATGTCTAGGTGCATCACATCTTTATTTATCTTGTTCAGTTGGACTATCTCATCTTCAATGTTCATGTCTAGGTGCATCACATCTTTATTTATCTTGTTCAGTTGGACTATCTCATCTTCAATGTTCATGTCTAGGTGCATCACATCTTTATTTATCTTGTTCAGTTGGACTATTTCATCTTCAATGTTCATGTCTAGGTGCATCACATCTTTATTTATCTTGTTCAGTTGGACTATCTCATCGTCAATGTTCATGTCTAGGTGCATCACATCTTTATTTATCTTGTTCAGTTGGACTATCTCATCTTCAATGTTCATGTCTAGGTGCATCACATCTTTATTTACTTTGTTCAATAGTAAACACTTTTCATCTGAAGAGTATAAGAAGGTGTGTTCTCAATTTCCAGTTTCTTTAGTAAATATAATTTCTATATTTTCAATTACATTATAATTTACAATTTCTATATTTTCAATTCCATAAAAATATACATTTTTTATTATTTTCAATTCCCATTACAGCAATACGTTTTTCATTTACTTCTACGTTTTCTTCGTTTATTATTCCCGCTAAAATAAAGCTTTCTTCTCCTTCTTCAATGTTTTCTTCTACTTCTTCAATGTTTTCTTCACTTTACTATAATTTCCATGGTAACAATGTTTTGTCCCTTAAATGTATCTTTCCATAGTAACTATTTTAAACAAAATTACAATTCGTGTAACAACTGTATATTCTTCTCTTTACCATCTATTTATCTATCTATCCATCTATCTATCCATCTATCTATCCATCTATCCATCTATCTATCCATCTATCTATCCATCTATCTATCCATCTATCTATCCATCTATCTATCCATCTATCTATCCATCTATCTATCCATCTATCTATCCATCTATCCATCTATCTATCCATCTATCTATCCATCTATCTATCCATCTATCTATCCATCTATCTATCCATCTATCTATCCATCTATCTATCCATCTATCTATCCATCCATCTATCCATCTATCTATCCATCTATCTATCCATCCATCTATCTATCCATCTATCTATCCATCCATCTATCCATCTATCTATCCATCTATCTATCCATCTATCTATCCATCTATCTATCCATCTATCTATCCATCTATCTATCCATCTATCCATCCATCTATCCATCTATCTATCCATCTATCTATCCATCCATCTATCCATCTATCTATCCATCTATCTATCCATCCATCTATCCATCTATCTATCTATCTATCTATCCATCCATCTATCCATCTATCTATCCATCTATCTATCCATCCATCTATCCATCTATCTATCCATCTATCTATCCATCTATCTATCTATCTATCCATCCATCTATCCATCTATCTATCCATCCATCTATCCATCTATCTATCCATCCATCTATCCATCTATCTATCTACTGTAATTTCGAGCCGAAGACAGCACATCGGGCATAACCACAATCTCAAAAGCAGAAACCTTGCGTGCCAAAATGGCATATATTGCAGAGATCACTCCTTCTAAAATCAATGGCTCTGTTTCCGTAACAATACTTTTTACAATGACAGCTTGTCAAGTTATCAATCAACCTCCTTAGCCGCCTCTTACGACTCGCCTGGAAGGTCACAGTGTCACTTATTCAAATATATAAATTTTATACCCATCCCCCCCCCCATAAATATGAGCAAATCTCATAACAGAAACATGAACTAACCTTAAGATATAAACGTGAAATAATCCCAAGATAGAAGCTTGAACTAATCTCAATTTAGAAATATGAACTAATCTCATTATAAAAACATGAACTAATCTCAATATAGATATATGAACTAATATCATTATAAAAACATAAACTAATCTCAATATAGAAATATAAGCTAATCTCATTATAAAAACATGAACTAATCTCAATATAGAAATATGAACTAATCTCAATATAAAAACATGAACTAATCTCAATATAGAAATATGAACTAATCTCATTATAAAAACATGAACTAATCTCAATATAGAAATATGAACCAATCTGAATATAAAAACATGAACTAATCTGAATATAAAAACATGAACTAATCTTAAGATAGAAACATGAACTAATCTCAATATAGAAACGTGAACTAATCTCAATATAATAACATGAACTAGTCTCAATATAAATACATAAACTAATCTCTAGACAGAAACATGAACTAATCTCAACATAGTAACATGAACTAATCTCAAGATAGGAACATGAACTAATCTCATTATAAAAACATGAACTAATCTCAATATAGAAACATGAACTAATCTCAATATAGAAACATGAACTAATCTTAAGATAGAAACATGAACTAATCTCAATATAGAGACATGAACTGATCTCATTATAATAACATGAACTAATCTCAATATAGAAACATGAACTATTCTCTAGACAGAAACATGAACTAATCTCTAGATAGAAACATGAACTAATCTTTAGACAGAAACATGAACTGATCTCTAGACAGAAACATGAACTAATCTCTAGATAGAAACATAAACTAATCTCTAGATAGAAACATGAACTAATCTCTCGACAGAAACACGAACTATCCTCTAGATAGAAATATGAACTAATCTCTTGACAGAAACACGAACGAACTTCTAGATAGAAACATGAACTAATCTCTAGATAGAAACATGAACTAATCTCTAGACAGAAACACGAACTAATCTGTAGATAGAAACATGAACTAGTCTCTTTGACAGAAAAACGAACTAACCTCTAGATAGAAATATGAACTAATCTCTAGACGGAAACATGAACTAATCTCTAGATAGAAACATGAACTAATCTCTTGACAGAAACACGAACTAACTTCTAGATAGAAATATGAACTAATCTCTAGACAGAAACACGAACTAATCTGTAGATAGAAACATGAACTAGTCTCTTTGACAGAAAAACGAAATAACCTCTAGATAGAAATATGAACTAATCTCTAGACGGAAACATGAACTAATCTCTAGATAGAAACATGAACAAATCTCAAGAAAGTCATCGCCTGGCCCACCAGTAAAATAAAACTTTGCACTCGCCAATCAATTATAAAATCGTAAACATTTGTGTTCAATTACCTTTCAGACGAGTACAATCATTTGAAACGAGTACAATCATTTCGCGTACATAATAAACATTACATTTCTTGACTGAAAGCAAAATATCCCTTGCGCCATGTCTTTCTTTTATCTTCTGATCTGTTTTTCTGGTCATGAACTAAATTCTATGTTGTCATTTGATGAAAACTCATATCCAGTCAGTTTTTTTTTTTTTTACATTTTAGATTCCAACTTTTTAGATACCAACTTTTCAATACTTTAGTTTTGTCGACCTGTCAACCTCGATTCAAGTCGGACAAGTCTGAAAGTATTTCACGTGCACACCACACAATCTTAGTTCGTGTTTCATATTTCTATCTAGAAGTTAGTTCATGTGTATCATCCGTGTTGATCATGCTTCGATATTCCAGTGGTTTATAATGAATGATGATATCGTATGACAGGGAACAGTTGGCTGTGTTCATTTTCTGTGTGGTTTCGCTTTATGTCTTTTGGCGTGTGCTGAGACTTCTATGATGGGGACTACAGCTACCCTTCTTTGTTTTGGAGATGAGTTAGTAATTCGGATGATTCCACTGGCACGGACGGTTGAGCAATTATGGATTTTAATTCGTTTGCAGTGATACCGAGGCCTTACATAACCATAACCATAAGTCTAAAAGTGCTCAGATCTTCTCTTAAGTATATCCATCAACGAGCAGCAACTACAAACGTTGTGAGAACAACAGACCCAAGGGTCGACCACGAAAAAGATGGATCGATGGAATATTAGAAGCACTAGGAAACATAACAGCAGCAGAGGCGAACATAAGAGCAAAAGACCGCAAATTATATCTCCCCCCGACGCTGAAAGGCAGATGAGGAAGGAAAGAAGAAGAAGAAGAAGAAGAGCAGCAACTAACGACACTGATGTAATGTTTGTTTACATTCCATTTCCGGCGTCCCTCAAAGCGTTCTCGCCTGGCATCTCCTACCTTGACACGATATTCCTTGAATATGTTCACATCTGCGGATTTAGACTCATTTTTTTTAGTCGGTATTTTTTTGGTCCAGTTTCCCTGAGAGCATTCAGAATGTCAACTCGGAGCCTAAAATAAAAATTGGCGAAAAATGTTTCGACCACAAAAATTTTCTGTGGAAAAGAGTAGAGTTTTATTTTTTTTGTTTTTGGTATGTAAATTAATTAGCTACGATTAACAAACTATAGTTCGTTCAGAAATTCGTGCCCACAGAGTTGATCAATTATCTCGGAAACTGTTTGATGAATTTATGTCATTCTTTTTCATGAAATCTTATTTTTTCACCGACCTTCAGATTCTATAACATTTAAGTACAAAGGTAGTCTGAATTTTGTACAAATCGTTTTTTGTTATATAATTTTTGGAAAATATCAAACCGTGAGCTCCAAACATTAGATTTTACTGTAAATTATGTTAATTTTCTAACAGTGCAAACCATTTAGAACACTGCAAACCTTGGAGTGGCGCGCGTCTTGCAAGTTAAGAGTGCAAAACGGTGCTAAGATTGTGTGGTGTGCACTTGAAATTTGCCTTTTTAATTGGTGAGTTGATTACAACAAATGTGGGTATTGTAAAATCCTAAATTTTAGGACAAGCCACAAAATCTTATCTTTATATCCCTAAAATAAGCAAAAATCTTTCCTAAATGCATGACAGTAGGGCAACAAATAAGACTGAAGGTCGGTGAAAAAATAAGATTTCACGAAAAAGAATGACATAAATTCATCAAACAGTTTCCGAGATAATTAATAAACTCTGTGGGCACGAATTTCTGAACGAACTATAGTACAGCTGTTATCGCCTACAGCCAAATGAAATGTATAACAGCTTTTTTTATGGTAAACATTACCACCTTTACAGAAGTTTGACCCTGCATTATTTCCAAAATGTTGACCCTGCATTATTTCCAAAATGTTGACCCTGCATTATTTCCAAAATGTTGACCTAGCATTATTTCCAAAATGTTGACCCTGCATTATTTCCAAAATGTTGACCTAGCATTATTACCAGAAAGCTGACCTAACATTATTTCCAGAAAGTTGATGTGGTACTATGCCCTCCATGAAGCTCTTTTCAAGGCCAATCACGTCGGCCGACACAGAAAGCAAAATCACAATTAGTAGCCCTCAGACTATTGGATAAAAAAACCAAATGTATTTAACCTCTAGACCAATCACAAATTTCCTACAATGTTCATGTTCATCCTTTACTTGATATCCCAAGCATTTCATTACTGAAACCTAATGAGAGAATATAACCACACACCCCCTCCCCGAGCAACTAAGAATCATCATCATCATTGAGTGCCGTCTCCGCAACGAAGGTTGGCTACCATGGAGCGCCATTCCACTCTGTCTCTTGCTTTGATGGTGCAGATTGTCATAGGCTGACTTGAACTAAGAATAAAATCTATAAATAATGTTGAGTGTTCGGCTGTTGCGAGGCCATGTTTGTATTGTTTGCATATAAATACAATAAGGCTTTTTAAATAATCGATCAAAACACATGTATATGTTTGTATGTAAGCTGATAAAAAAAGACACAAACAACTAAAAATTGCTAAATGTTGACTGTAAGCAAATGTTAAGAGAAAGAAAAAACACAAAGCATTTATATAACAGGAACATTGCTTTAACAAAATAATGTTATTCAGATTTCTTTTTTTTTTAAAGAAGGCAAATAAATTTAGCTGATAACATAGCTATAAAGAACGTCCAGGAAACATAGTGATATCTGGAAATATCGAGGACAAAGGTTAACTGAGGAAGACAGAAGGGAAAGATTTGGGACGGAATGATAAAGTTGGTTTGGAATACAAAGATGATTCGAAATGTTGAAATAATCATGGCGGTCGGTGTAACGAAATAACTAGGTCGTAAACACGGATCATGGTAATGATTACACAAAATAATCACTACGTTGTTTTTTTTTTTTTTATATAAACAAATCCCACAACTGTAAACTATGACTGGATATAGCCTTAAAGGCAACAACATCAATTACTTTTCCGAAACACAAACCATAGTTTCGTTCGTCGTAGACTAAATGTTTCAATGACGTTATAGCTTTCATTTGTTTCACATACCAAGAACATGTGAAGAACATACAAAGAACATGTCAAGAACATACCAAGAACATGCAGATTTTATTTATGTAAAAAAAAAAAAGTAAAGTGCCCCCGTCACGCCAAGTGGTGTATAGGGAATATGGTGTTAGTGACCATACATTTTACAGACCTTCAGCAAATGATTTTTAGGGTAATGTGGTCAATATTACGCCCGTGCCGCTTTACTTTCCCAGAAAAAAAACCCGGTACCCATTAAAGGCTGGGTGAACAGGGAAGCCGTCGGTTGGGCTCGAACTCTTGTTATTTGTAAGACTTTATTTATGGCATTTATATTATTGTGAAGTTGTAAACTAAAGCTGACGAGGTTTCTGTCATTCCCACACATTGAATAAACACCAATAGTTTGTAAGAACATATTCATTCCTTCCTCGTTCTTAACTCAAACCTTGCCCTCCTTCATTCCTTCCTTCCTCGTTCCTAATTCCAACCTTGCCCTCCTTCCTTCCTACTTCGTTCCTAATCCAACCTTTCCTTCCTTCCTTCCTTCCTTCCTTCCTTCCTCCAACCTTACCCTCCTTCTTTCCTTCCTTCCTCCAACCTTACCCTCCTTCCTTCCTCGTTCGCCACCCCCCCCCCGCCCCCCCCTAACCTTCTATCAACTCCATAATGAAACTCTACAGCAACATTAAAGGACAATGACTGAGAAAGCCAGAAGAACGAAATCAGAACTTTTGTAACACACTCAACACTTGAAGCAGCACACAAGATAATCATCAGGAAAATAAAGTTGTACACCAACCATGTTAACCCCCTTCTCTTCACTGTACACCAACCATGTTAACCCTCTTCTCTTCACTGTACATCAACCATGTTAACCCTCTTCTCTTCACTGTACGTCAACCATGTTAACCCTCTTCTCTTCACTGTACACCAACCATGTTAACCCTCATCTCTTCACTGTACACCAACCATGTTAACCCTCTTCTCTTCGCTGTACATCAACCATGTTAACCCTCTTCTCTTCACTTGTTTCCCCCTTCTACTATGACTGATTTTACTTTTTCACTCTTACTTTTCCGTTTTCTTTCTTCACTCCCTTTTCTCTTTTTTTTCTACTTTTCCTGTTACTTGTCACTTACTCCTCCACCTTCCTATTCTCTTTTTTATACTCCATCTTCTTAGTCCACTGCTTCATTCGCCTAACGAATATCGTACCATTATGTTGTGAATCCCATTGCCAACTGCATCTATCATCATCATCGTTATCATCATCTCACTTATATGGGGCTGCTTCCCTAGCCTGTGGTTGTTTTGTTAACTTGAAGGCCTTGGCTTCACAAAAGAGAAGAAATGAGATAGTGACCAACCCTAGCAGCAACCACGTCAAGAAAATGAACTGTGGCGTGAGCAGATGAGTCACGTTAAAAGAGAACTCACTGTGTTGGTCTATAGAAGTAAACAAACAATGGAGTAGACGCCCCTGTAACACAATATAATAACAGATAACTGGTTCAGCGATTTTATCTAAGGGGAGACTATTTCATTGTGCATTACAACGTCTTCTTAGGGAATACGAAATAGACGACTAGCCATTGCCATGCAAGGCCAGCGACTCATAGGTTATCAAGACCTCATTCGATCATCTCGATAAGATCAGTGGTAACGGTCTGTGTCAAAACAGAGGGGCTAACGAGATCAATATACCCGTGGTCTCAGTCGTCCTCGGGAGTCTCCGTAGTCCTCGAGGGTCTTCGTAGACCTCGAGTCTCCGTAGTCCTCGAGGGTCTTCGTAGTCCTCGAGGGTCTCCGTGGACCTCGGTAGTCTCCGTTGTCCTCGAGGGTCTTCGTGGTCCTCGAGGGTCTTCGTAGTCCTCGGTAGTCTCCGTTGTCCTCGAGGGTCTTCGTGGACCTCGATAGTCTGCGTTGTCCTCGAGGGTCTTCGTGGACCTCGAGGGTCTTCGTGGACCTCGAGGGTCTTCGTAGTCCTCGGTAGTCTCCGTTGTCCTCGAGGGTCTCCGTGGACCTCGGTAGTCTCCGTTGTCCTCGAGGGTCTCCGTGGACCTCGGTAGTCTGCGTTGTCCTCGAGGGTCTTCGTGGACCTCGGTAGTCTCCGTTGTCCTCGAGGGTCTCCGTGGACCTCGGTAGTCTCCGTTGTCCTCGAGGGTCTTCGTGGTCCTCGGTAGTCTCCGTTGTCCTCGAGGGTCTCCGTGGACCTCGGTAGTCTCCGTTGTCCTCGAGGGTCTCCGTGGACCTCGGTAGTCTCCGTAGGTGTGGGATATGTTGATATATAACTAGTAGCAGCGCAACAGTATCTCTAAAAGTGGCAAGATACAACTTCTCCAGCACAACCCCAGAAATAAAGAAAGCCATTCCATCCCGCAACATCACTTTTCTAGGTCTAAAAGGTTCACATCGACCATATAGCATTAAGACCTCCATCAATCAAGACTTCCGGTCAATATGGCGGATAGGCGCAGGAACCATTGAGGCTCAGTCTGAATAGTGTCCCTTGTTGCAGTTTCCTCATATTCCAAGTCCGGTTTGCTGCAGGAGCTACTGAGTTTAGTGCTCTGTGTACATCATGAGCTGTGTTTTTTTTTTATCCGGATCGTGTTTCGATATTCCGATTGTTTACGATGAATGATGATATCGTATGACAAAGGACAGTTCTGCTGCGTTCGCTATCAATGCGGCTACGCCTTATGCCTGTTGGTGTTTACTATGGCTGTTATGATGGGGACTGCAGCTGCCTTTCTTTGTTTGGATCCTTCAATGAGATGAGTTTTAATTTGAATGATTCCACTGGCACGGGCATTTGAGCAATTATTGATTTTAATTCATTTGCAGTCATGGCGGGGCCTTCGAATAACTATAACATTAAGACCTTCATAATTAAATCTGCTTCTTATCAACCTTGAGCCATTAAGACCTTCATCGTTAGATCTGCTTCCTATCAACCTTGAGACATTAAGACCTTCATCGTTAGATCTGCTTCTTATCAACCTTGAGCCATTAAGACCTTCATCGTTAGATCTGCTTCCTATCAACCTTGAGACATTAAGACCTCCATCTTTAACATATGCTTCAATTTTGTGTCAGGATTTGGGTGTAAGAGGGGAAAGAATGAAGTGACAGACTCTCTTAGCTGCTGTGGTGAGCTGACAGGCGATGGACCAGGATGACATTCTAAGTACCTTCACAAAAGGAGGACAACGAGTAAGTGATTCGTCCAATCAGTGTGAAGTTACAACCTTGAACATACTACAACAGAATCACATCAGAAAAGATGGTTCCAGACAAGAACTCTGCGATGAGAGACATAGAAGATTGGCGAGCCAATACAGACTTGGGGTTGTCTGTCGATACATGTAGAACGAAGTATTAATGAGTGGATGTGAGCACTTATGGAGTTTTTTTAATTTGCAGTGAGTATGATTTGTTGACTAACAAAGATCATCATCATCATCATCATCATCATTATCATCATGATCATGGTTTTTTGCACGAATTAACGATATAAGCTTAGAATAGTATCTCCAGTTTCCTGTTTAATTTCATACATCATGTGGGGCATTTTAATTTTACAACAATCAAATAACAACAAACATCAGCTTTCATTTCCAATGGAGATTAGTGTGATCGAGCAGTCATTAAATGAAACCTTTAGATATATGCATCTAATAGGTAACAGGTGCGAGTCGGCGTCATAGCATAGATAACAATACCATTTAGTGCTCTGAACGGCGTCATAGCATCGGTAACAATACCATTTAGTGCTCTGTGCGGCGTCATAGCATCGGTAAAAATACCATTTAGTGCTCTGAACGGCGTCATAGCATCGGTAACAATACCATTTAGTGCTCTGAGCGGCGTCATAGCATCGGTAACAATACCATTTAGTGCTCTGAGCGGCGTCATAGCATCGGTAAAAATACCATTTAGTGCTCTGAGCCGCGTCATAGCATCGGTAACAATACCATTTAGTGCTCTGAGCGGCGTCATAGCATCGGTAATAATACCATTTAGTGCTCTGAACGGCGTCATAGCATCGGTAACAATACCATTTAGTGCTCTACCTTTCAGCAGGTAGGTGACCTGAAACTTTCCGACTGGCATCGCCTTCATCACAAACTTCCTAGCGATGGCGCCATACATCGACCTTCCCCGCGCGAGCTGGCCTACAATTTTTTTTTACAGTTAGGTGGACCACAGAAGCTATTTGCAAACTTCGAGTAATCCAACTACCGCGAGCGAAAATCGAACGCGAGCCCCCTGGTCCAGGCCAGGGGTTTTCCCAACTGCACCTTTATTTACACGACAGGTAATCCCCACAGGTGGTTATGATACATCTTTACTTTGGAAAATCATTGACGCTGGCATCATTTAGTATGAACACACACACGCCACAAGGACTAATAATCGAGAAATAACAACCCCAGTCTGAGAGAATATATTCAAGAAGTTGAAAACTGGTTCAAATAGGCAACGAATATTTTGTTGCTATATGTAAACAAAACAAAAGTTTACAGACGTAATATTTGTTTATGTCAATTAGGAGAAATAAACAGTCAAGCTGGAAAAACGATTTGGCGCTTAATGAGTTATCTCCCTCTCTCTCTCTCTCTCTCTCTCTCTCTCTCTCTCTCTCGCTCTCTTATTAACAAATAAACTGTAATATTATGTCAAACTATTTGGGTAGTTCTAAGGTAAAATAACTGGTGCCTGCGTGGCTGGTTGTTGTTGATGCGCTGGTCGCTGTTGTTTACCGTTGTTGGCAGCTAGAGGTGGGGGTGGTTCGTAAGGCTTCTCTGGTAGCGCTGTAATGTCGTCATAACCCGAACCGGATGCATAAAGGTTTCTATAGTTACCAGCCACTTGGAGCTCTGGGCTCTCGCTGCCGCCTCGTTGATACCCCGGGGAGCAGCGGGGTTACCTTCCACGAGGAGTGGTTTATTCGCGTCCCCTGGTTTGTCGTCCAGCTCGTTAGGGAAGATGATAGGTTTCCCTTTGTTGATGAATGTGTTCTTCTCTTCGACATTCATCTTACCTTTCCTCTTCCGTCGGTAAACAACACAAACGATAACGATAATGATGATTATGACAACGACTACAACAACCACTGAAACAACAATCGTTATCCAAAGAGTATCTTTGTCATCTACTCCCTTAGTACCCTTAGCAGCATCTTTGTCATCTACTCCCTTAGTACCCTTAGCAGCATCTTTGTCATCTTTCTCGCCGTTCAAAGTTGAAGTATCTCTTGGCTTACTGACGGTTACCGGAAACTGGGGATCATCTTTGCAGTCTCCTGCAGGTTGAGCTGCGGCGCTCAACAGAACAAATGGTTTCAACCTCTCTATGGCCCCGTCACTCAAAGTGCCATCCTCGTTAACGAGCTTCCTGACCAGCCCTTTGATCTCGTCGGTCGGACAACCGTTACCTGACACACTTGAGTTCGTCCAGCCATAAATTACGGAACCTTGCTCAATCTTCGTTATTACCAGGTTACCAGAGTTACTGTCACCATAGACGCCAGCAATTTGGTTAGCCAGTTTGACCTTGTCTGAGACACTGACCTTGAACTTTTCATAATTATAATCTACAGTTACACTCAGCTCGTGGTTGATCTCCCTTTCCATGGCGTCCTTAACGACAATTGTTACTTCAGTACTGGCTGACAATGATGTGGACTTTCTACCAACCAGATTAAACCGGTATGTCCCAGGATCTTGGCTCATTGGCAGCCCTATAATCCTTTGGATCCCTGATTCAAACTGCAGGAAAAAGTCTGGAGGTAAATTCGACTTTCCATCTTTGAACAGTTCAAGCTCTAACCCTGGAGTATCACCAACCTCGCAGTCCTCAAACGTGTCTTCTGGAATCCTGATATCGATGATATCTCCCACTTGATATGTGTACTCTGGAAGCGAATTCTTCACAGTTGGATTTTTACCTCGCTCGCAAGAGTCACTAATTAAGTGCACACGCTGTGTTGGTTTAATGGGCGGCATATCTGTAGTTGTGGTGACAGGTAGCAGCACCGGCAGTGTAGTCTCAGTTGGCATCACTTTGCCTGGCTTGCCATTCACACCTCCAGGTGGTTCTACAACAAACGGCTCATCAGTTTTACCTCCTGATGTCTGTGTGGCTGTGGGTCGGATGTAAGTAGGAGACTGACCTTCAACGATTTTGTGTGTCATCTTGTCATCCAGCCTGCTACCTGTTTTAGTTGGCATAATTGGCGTGACTTGCGGTGTGGCCGTCACATGGACCTGTCTCTTCTTTCTAGTCGGTGCTTGGAAGCGACTGTTGGTCACCTGCCAGGCAATCACTGAATGACCTAAGGTTTTGGCCATCTTCCCACTGCCGGAATCATCATCCAACTTCTGGAGCGCAGGAAAATGTCCCTCTTTGACTTGGCCACATCCAACCGGCCACGAGACGAAAAGTCCGGACGTTTTAGGAGACTTGATGTCTCCAGTGCCAGAAACTAGAGCAGACGCGTCATGCAACGGAGAATTTCCAACAGGTGTCATCTTGACCATTTCTTCATGTAGCTCCATGTGTGAGATGAACTTCTTGAGCAGTGTCAGCCGGTCTGCCACTGGAAGGGCATCAAAATCGACGTCCAGTATAACTGTAGCCACAGTCTCTGACTCCGTGGGTTTGCACCAAACAAACTCGGGTCCTGAAGATTTAACCTTAAGTGGAACTCGAGACGCGTGCGAGGGTTCATCTCTGACATAAATTGTGCTGCTCACTGTGGCATGGCTGTTCTTGCCGTGAGCTGTGATGTCTATAAACAGTTGTCCGGCATCTGACGGAGCTGGAATGCCTCGGAGAACATGAGTTTTATTGTCAAACTCAATCCAACGTGGCAGAGGCGACCCATCTGAGTTGTGTACCTGGAAAGTAGAAAGCAAAACGTGTTTGAAACAGCAGATGACAAAACAGTGTCGCTAATTGGCTACACAAATGACATCACTTGTCTGCTAAAGGATAATAGAAAGGTAAAGTCCTAGCCCTTCTTCTCCTTTCTTTCCTGAATTGCATTTGAACGTCGAGGGGAGATATAATTTGCGGTCTTTTGCTTTTCTGTTCGCCTCTGCTGCTGTTATGTTTCCTAGTGCTCATTATATTCCGTCAATCCATCTTTTTCTTGGTCGACCCTTGGGCCTGGTATTCTCGCAACGTTTATTGAAGGCTCGTTGTGTTAAGTTTTGATTACTCGTCCTTGTCACCTGAACAAACCATTTTATCTGTTGTTTCTTTATATATTCTATGACAGGGGTTATTCCTAGCTTTTTTTCTGAGTTCTTCATTTTTGATCTTGTCTCTCAGGCTGTTTCCTGTCATTTGTCTAACACATTGCATTTCAGCAGAGATTAAGTCCTAGTTTAGGGACATAAATGATTTCAGTTCGGAAGAGTACCGTCCCCTTAACTTTATTCAGTGATTTTTTAATCTGTCATTAGAAGACCCATAATTGTAGGTTACAGAGAAGCAGCGCAACGGTAAAGGCCTATATTTCCAAACTCTAACCCCAAACCAAAAAAAATAAATTGCGTCAGTGGAGAAAATAGAGATCATTGTATTTGAGAGCCACTGTAGTTTTGTTGTGATGCCAACTAAGGGGAGATCACTTTAATTACTATTAAATCATGAATGGTAATTTTTTTAGAATTACTTTTTGATTAATAAACAATCTAATTAACAATTAATTAGATCACATTAATTTATGTCCTTAAACTATGAATTTACCAATATAAATATGCTCAGTATTTGTAAAAAAAAAAAAAGATAAGTGCTGATGTAAGGGAGACATCATGTTATATAGCTCGTTTCAAATCATGTGCCCAACTTCAAAACGCTATTACTCTCTAACCGTTTGTTAAAAACTTTTGAAATTTTCCAAATGTTATTAGAATGCAAAAGACCCTTTAAATGTATATTTAACAAATATCTTGCAGCTGCAGTTTTCTTAAAGCGGCGATACTTCTTTGATGTTTGTCAAAATTGTAAATTGTGAAGCCCTAAAGAATAGAAATTACCGTAGTTGCTGGTCTATGATTAATTTTCACTAGGTAAAGGCGTGGCCGTAATGGGGAAATAACTGGATAAAACAAAACATCAGGAGAATTATTGTCTGCTCAGTTCGAGGACGGACGATAATATCAAGGTATACCTGTATGTCCAATTTTCATAGTTGTGTGGTCCTGAAAAGGACCGTTTGTTGAACTAATTTAAGGTAATATAGGGGCCAACATTGTGGGGGCTATATACTTTCATTCTGAATCAGACGAGTCTAAAAGATTAATAACTGTTTGGGGTTGAACATTCCACAAACCATCATTTTTCCAATATTCCTCTTCCTGTTTTAAGACGTGGTCTTCACATTTAGCCCAATAATCTTTGTCTATATTTAATAAAGCGAGATTAGCAAGAGTCTTTACATCGCATATTTTGAATGTTGTATTTTCATCTGCCACTTGTCCTTTTAATTTTGCCCAGATTAGTTCTATTGGATTTAAATGAGCATGGTAAGGTGGCAGCCTCAAACTTATATGACCGTGCTCTTGGATAATCTTATCTATTTGAAAAATCTTTGTCCTCTGTTTTTGCTTTACTAGAGATAGTAATTCAGGTTTTAAGTACATGTTATTAAATTGTATGTGCTCCTTTGTGAGCCATATCTTAATAGCATCTTTTGTACTGGATGACGTCGGGACTTTATCTTCAAGTGCAACAGTGTTGTGGTACGCTGCATTGTCCATTATTAGGCAAGATGGTCGATCTAGTGATGGGAGAACAAAATTTTCAATGCAATGTCTAAATATGTGACCATTCATCTCAGAGTGATAATCCCGATTGTCTATGGATTTTGAAAGAAAAATGAGCTCTGCATTCTGTATTAGTCCATGTTGTCGACTACCTGCATGAGCAATTATCAAGCGCTGTCCTTTGCTGCTAGGTATTAATCTCTTAATCTTTCCATCTGATGACTGCCATTCCCTTTGGTTAGTGTGGTGAGCGTTGATCCATGTTTCATCCAAGTACACAATATCATAACCTTGCTTGCGCACCTCTTTTACTTCACGTAAGTACTTGCTTCTCATGACTACTATATGTGGCTTCTCACAGATGATGTTTCGTCCATTGGAATACTTTCTGAATGTAAAGCCTGCAGCTCTCACATTCCTCCACAATGTAGACTTTGATATTTCAATACTGTTGTTCTTTTTCAGCGATACTTTTAATTTTCTTATTGTAACAGTTTCATTCATACCCAACATTTTGCGAATTTCACTTCTAATAAGTTCACTGTCGAAATTATCCAACATTTTTGCTCTTCCTTGTGATTTTGTATATTTGGAACATTGACGGTCACGTGCTTGAATCCAGCGATTAAATGACCGTTTAGATAAATCCAAAATGTGTCTTGTCCTATTCTCAGGGTTTTCTAAAGAATGAAATAATCTTCCTCGTTTAGCCTCTTTGCAAAAATAGTCATACATTTTTATTGCGATGTTTTGTAAACTGCATAATTTCATTTTAAGACTCATGATAAATGTTATTGTTCCACGTCTCCACCTATGAATGAACGGAAATGGAACACACAATGCCTCGTGTTTTCTACAAGTGTCTAATTGTGTCAGAAAGCCGACGTGGAATGCGTGCAAAAACGTCAATTGTACCGTGTATAGATTTTTAATCGCTATTTTTAACTTAAAATACTGTAAACATTAAGTTTTGACTACATCAATGGGTCGTTATAAATTTATATAAATCAAATAAGCAACAATAATAACCAAATGTTTTTTTTAATGAAATTAATTCCCTGTTGGGTTCTAATCATTATAACTTTACATGCAAATTTTGAAAAAATTACAAAAAGAGATTAAAAAAGATATCGATTTTAAAAGTTGGGCACATAATTTGAAACGAGCTATAGCTCCAGAGACAGGTGTGCAGTGATGATGACCCTATTAACAACAACGTATCCTAAATCTACCACATCTCTAAATTCACGAAACACGTATTCGATAGGAGTGGTTTAATTATTTGACCCCACACAGGAATATCAACATGTTCACTTAATGGTTATCTGTGTTGGTGATAGTTTTAGTAACATGGAGAGTATGATTACCAACATCCTTTGGGATCAACACATTACTCAACACATTACTCAACACATTACTCAACACATTACGAACAAAGAAGTAGCTAGATCGCTAGAAGAGTAGGCATTAACAACATCAATCAAGAAGTGAAAAAGAAGACGTTGGAAATGGCTAGACCACGTTCTACGAGTGGAAGTAACCAGGCATATACACCAAACATTAACAAGGACATCACCTGGAAAAATATGAAGAGGCAGACCACTGGAGACATGGCAACGAACCATACATGATTAAATGTTAGAGGGTGGCAGGTCCTGGCGAGAGTTGTCCATGCTTGCTCAAGATTGAATTGGGTGGATAGCTCTTGTAAGTGCCTTATGCTCTGACCGGAGTTCAAAGGATGAAGAAGAAGAGGAAGAGGAAGAAGAAGAGGTAGAGCACATAAGAACAACTTTTTGTAAGATTGATAACTTTAACACATTTTGTAAGGAGATATTCCAGCTTCAAAGATAAATGTTGGTAACACTGACGCTATAGTTTCTTATAAACAATTCCAATGAAGCACATTATGAACACATGAAACTTGATCTAAATAGAAGAATGATATAACACAGCGAAAGGCGGGATAATTAGAACAAGAGACATCAATGGAATACAGGTATCTCAGTGGGTTTTATCTAAATAAACAGAAATACCAACCGTCCTGGGAAATTCGACATTAAAAAACAAAAAATCACGACCGCAATGATTATTGAGACATCAAGATTTAAAAGGTCATGACCTCAGTGATTACTGGCAGGTCAAGATTTTAAAAGGTCATGACCTCAGTGATTACTGGCAGGTCAAGATTTTAAAAGGTCATGACCTCAGTGATTACTGGCAGGTCAAGATTTTAAAAAGTCATGACCTCATTGATTATTGACATACCAACATTTAAAAAAAAAGTCATAACCTCACCCACAGCCTGTTTGTCCCATCAGGGATCTTTGAAACCAAACCTTTAAATTCAATAAGACAAAATGACTGGTATAGACACCAATAGTTAAATAACTATTTACAAAGAAAGAAAAACAAATGATTAAAACACGCTCACAAGAGGAAAAGAGAAACAATAAATGATCATGAAAGCGATATAAACAAAAGACTCACACACACACACGCACACACGCATGCACGCACGCACACACGCATGCACACACGCACGCATGCACACACACACCCACACACACGCACACAAATGAACGAGAAAAGAAAAGAAAAACACAAACAGAAGTAAGCAAGAAATACATGCATAGTGAATGAGAAACAAAAATCAGATAGGAAGATCTCTCTCTGCGATCAAGACTCAGAGTAGGATTCCAGACTCTCGCATGAAGACAGCTGTCTGTTTAAGTGAATTGATCGACCCCACAGACAGAACATCACAATTAGAGTCTGTTAGATCCACTCCGACCGAATACCTGTTAAAACGTTGCACTGTGTTCTGCGCCAGTGGCCAAGTGCATCCGATTTCAGCCAGCATTTTATTCAGGTTTGCTTTCCTTAGCCTTTGATTGTCCCCAATCTTCCTGCAAGGCAGCAGATTGTCTTTTCTGTAGGGGGATTCTGCCCTTAGATGGTCGGCCCTCCCAGGTTTACGAGCACTATCTGCTCGAGTCACTAGAGGTGACTAACACAGACATGCACACACAAAGATAAGACACATAACTAACATAGATACACACTAAGATATGAAATATGACTAGACACAGACACACACAAAGATATGAGGCAAGAGTAACACGGACACACACCAAGATATGAGATATGACTAACATGACACACACCAAGATATGAGCCATGGTTAGCACACAAACACACACACACACACACACACGCTACGCATGTGCCATGACTAGCACTGAAACACACTAAGATATGAGCTATGGCTAGCACAGAAACACACTAAGATATGAGCCATGGCTTCACGGAAATACACCAACATATGAATCATGGCCAGCACAGACACACACCAAGATATGAGCCATGGCCAGCACATACACCCACCAAGATATCAGCCATGGCTATCACAGACTCCCATTAAGATATGAGCTACGACTAGCACGGATATACACCGAGAACTGAGCCATGGCTATCACAGGCACCCACCAAGATAGGAACCATAGGAATCACATACAGACACACAGAGATATGAGCCATGGTTAGCATAGACAACCACCAAGATATAAGCCACGACTAACATATGAAGATAGAGTACAATAATATAAAATATAAAATACAGGAACAACCTAAAAAAAAAATAAAAAACAGAAAGCCTCAAGCAAAACGTTAGGCGAACAGGTAATTCATGCACCGACTGATGATTTCACCTGTATGAAAGGTAACTCACCTTTTATTCAGCCCCAGGTGCAAATATTTAATCTGGCAGTAGGTTCCCCTACCTCTAAAGCATGAACTAATACGCCCACTTAGGTGAGTCTTCCAAGAATATATCAAACACCGAGTGTTGCGCTAACCCCGGGTAAAACCATCAAGTATTATACGTCTATAGTGTTCAAAATAGGACTTCAGATCAACAGGGATAAAGCAAAAATAATGAAATACAACAATACGCCAGAGGACAATATATATCTCGGTCGCCAGGCATTGACGAAGAGTAGACCACATTTATAACTTGCTAGTAAAATAGATCAAGAAGGTGAACACATAAAGAGATCAGAAGCAGAAGAGGAAAAGCAGCAGAGCTGTTTAAAAAACTTGGACAAAATATGGAAATCAGAGATCCGGTAGCAAAGCAATACAGGCAAGACAATGAAATTTTGAAAGTTAATGAAAGTAGCAGAAAGTAATCGGAACATTAATGAGGATTTGTATTTTAAGACTAAGTAATTGTGGCAGTGTTCTCCCACACACGGACAACACTGTTAAACACACTTTTAGAATTGTTACAAACACAATATTCGCTGTTACATCCACGTTTGTGATGCTACCTACGCGGTCAGCAGTGTTGCACATGCGTATAGTACTGTAACATAACACATATCGGTGTTACACACATATGTCACATTGTTACACATACATTTAGCAATATTACAGACATGTGCTAAATCATACTCACACATTTACCATTTTGACGAAACAGTCAGCACTGTGACACACGTCATCCACTGGTAGGCACAAGATTAGCACTTTTAAGCGAGATAAGCATTCTTTTACACTCACGTTTTTGCAGTTACACACATCATTGACTATCGTCATTGTTACACACATCATTGACTATCATCATTGTTACACACATAATCAACTATCATCATTGTTGCACACATCATCGACAATCATAATTTTTACACAAATTATTGACTATCCTCATTGTTACACACATCATTGACTATCCTCATTGTTACACACCATTGACTATCCTCATTGTTACACACATAATTGACTATCCTCATTGTTACACACATCATTGACTATCCTCATTGTTACACACATAATTGACTATCCTCATTGTTACACACATCATTGACTATCCTCATTGTTACACACATTATTGACTATCCTCATTGTCACACACATAATTGAATATCCTCATTGTTACACACATAATTGACTATCCTCATTGTTACACACATCATTGACTATCCTCATTGTAACATACATTATTGACTATCCTCATTGTAACACACATCATTTAAAATCTTCATTGTTAACTACATAATTGATTATCCTCATTGTTAACCTATTAACACAATTAACTATCCCAATTGTAACACACATTATTGACTATCTTCATTGTTACAGACATCATTGACTATCTTCATTGCTACACATATAATTGACTATCCTCATTGTAACACACATCATTATGTATCCATATTGAAAAAACACATCATTGGCTATCCCCATTGTTAACCACATAATTGACTATCCTTATTGTTACACACATCAATGTCTATCCTCATTGTAACCACATCTTTGACGATCCTCATTGTAACGCTCATCATTGACTATCCTCATTGTTAACCACATAATTCACAATCCTCATTGAAACTCACATCATTGACTATCCTCATTGTTAACCACATAATTCACAATCCTCATTGTAACACACATAATTAATTATCCTCATTGTAACATACATCAGTGACTAGTTAACCACTTAATTGACTGTCTTCATTGTTACAACACACATCATAGACTATTTTCATTTTAACACACATCATTGGAAACCCTCACTGATACACACGTCATTGACTATCCTCATTGTACTATACATTATTAATATTCCTCATTGTTAACCACATAAATGACTATCCTCATTGTAACACGCATCATTGACTATCCTCATTGTAACGCACACTGCTTACTATTTTCATTGTAGCGCACATCATAGACTATCCTCATTTTTAACCACACAATTGATTATCCTCATTGTAACACACATCATTGACTATCCTCATTGTAACACACATCACTGACTGTCCGCATTCTTAACCACATAATTGACTATTTTCATTGTTACACATGTCCTTTATATCCTAATTGTAACACACATTCATTTACTATCCTCATTATAAGACACATCATTGACTGTCCTCATTGTAACAAACATAATTTACTATCCTAATTGTAACATATATCATCGACTATCCTCATTGTAACACACATATTTGACAATCATCATTGTTAACAACATAATTGACTATTATCATTGTTACATACATCATTGACTATACTCAATCTAGCGAACATTCCTTGACTATAGTAATTGTAAAACACATAAATGACTATAATCAATGTAACACACATCATTGACTATACACATTACAACACATCATTGACTATACACATTACAACACATCATCGACTATCCTAATTGTAACACATATCATTGACTACTCTCATTGCTACACACATCATTGACTCTTTTCAATATTACACACATCACTGACTATCATCATTATTACACACATTATTGACTATCCTCATTGTTACACACATAATTGACTATTCTCATTGTTACACACATGATTTGACTATCATCATTGTTACACACATCATTGACTATCTTCATTATTACACACATCACTGACTATCCTCATTGTTACACACATAATTGACTATTCTCATTGTTACACACATGATTTGACTATCATCATTGTTACACACATCATTGACTATCCTCATTATTACACACATTATTGACTATCCTCATTGTTACACACATAATTGACTATTCTCATTGTTACACAAATGATTTGACTATCATCATTGTTTCACACATAATTGACTATTCTCATTATTACACACTTTATTGACTATCCTAATCGCTTCACACATGTTTGATTATTCTCATTGTTACACACATCATTTACTATCCTCATTGTTAACACCATAATTGACTATCCTCATTGTTACACACATCATTGACTATCTTCATTGCTACACACATAATTAACTATCCTCACTGTTACACACATTAATGAAAATCCTCATTGTAACACACATTATTGACTATCCTCATTGTAACACACGTAATTGACTATCTTCATTATTCCACACATCATTGACTATCTTCTTTGTTAACCACATAATTGACTATCCTCATTGTTAACCACATAATTGACTGTCTTCATTGTTACACATCATTGACTATCTTCATTGTTACACACATCATTGACTATCCTCATTGTTAACCACATAATTGACTATCTTCTTTGTTATCCATATAATTGACTATTCTCATTGTAATACACATCATTGACTATCCTCATTGTTAACCACATAATTGACTATCTTCTTTGTTATACACATAATTGACTATCCTCATTGTAACACACATCATTGACTATCATCATTGTAACACGCTTCATTCACTATCCTCATTGTAATGCACATCATTGACTATCTTCATTGTAACGAACATCATAGACTATCCTCATTGTTAACCACCTAAATGACTATCCTCTTTGTAACACACATCATTGACTATCCTCATTGTAAGACACATCATTGACTATTCTCATTGTAGCACACATTCCTTAACTATCCTCATTGTAAAACACATAATTGAATATCCTCAATGTAACACACATCAAATGACTATGCTCATTATAACACATCATTGACTATCCTCATTGTAACACACATCATTGACTATCCACATTGTTAACCACATAATTGACTATCCTCGTTAACACACATCATTGACTATCCTCATAGTTAACCACATCATTGACTATCCTCATTGTAACACATATCATTGTCTTTGCTCATTGCTAACCATATAAGAGACTATTTACATTGTAACACACATCTTCGACTATCCTCATTGCTAACCACATAAGTGACTACCCTCATTGTAACACACATCATTGACTAACCTCATTGTAAAACACATCAATGACTATCCTCATTGTGACACAATTAATTGACTATCATCATTGTAACACACATCATTGACTATCCTCATAGTTAAACACATCATTGACTTTTTTCAATATTACACACATCACTGACTATCCTCATTATTACACATATAATTGACTATCCTCTGGATTACACACATTATTGACTATTCTCATTGTTACACACATCATTGACTATCCTCATTGTTACACACATAAATGACTATCCTCATTGTTACACACATCATTGACTATCTTCATTGTTACACACATCAATGAGTATCTTCGTTGTTACACACATAATTAACTATCCTCGCTGTTACACACATTAATGACTATCCTCATTGTAACACACATAATTGACTATCCTCATTGTTACACACATCATTGACTATCTTTATTATTAAACACATCATTGGCTAGCCTCATTATTACACACATCATTGACTATCTGTATTATTTCACATATCATTAGCTACTCTCATTGTTTCACACATCATTGACTATCTGTATTATTTCACACATCATTGGCTACTTTCATTGTTTCACACATCATTGACTATCTGTATTATTTCACACATCATTGGCTACTCTCATTATTTCACACATCATTGGCTACTCTCATTGTTTCAACCATCATTGGCTACTCTTATTATTTCACACATCATTGGCTACTCTCATTATTTCACACACCATTGGCTACTCTCATTATTTCACACGTCATTGGCTACTCTAATTATTTCATACATCATTGGCTACTCTCATTATTTCACACGTCATTGGCTACTCTCATTGTTTCACACGTCATTGACTATCTTTATTATAACACATATCATTGACTATCTTTATTATTACACACATCAATGACTATACTTATTGTTACACAAATCATTGGCTATCTTAATTGTTACACACATCATTGACTATCCTCATTGTTACACTCATCATTGACTATCCATTGACTGCAGCTTAAACAAGATAGGAAAACAGAATGGAGGGAGATATATTGAAATTATGAACCAGAACATGATAGCTTAAACAAGATAGGAAAATAGAATGGAGGGAGATATATGGAAAATATGAACCAGAACATGACAACTTAAACAAGATAGGAAAATAGAATGGAGGGAGATATATTGAAATTATGAACCAGAACATGATAGCTTAAACAAGATAGGAAAACAGAATGGAGGGAGATATATGGAAAATATGAACCAGAACATGACAGCTTAAACAAGATAGGAAAATAGAATGGAGGGAGATATATGGAAAATATGAACCAGAACATGACAACTTAAACAAGCTAGGAAAACAGAATGGAGGGAGATATATTGAAATTATGAACCAGAACATGATAGCTTAAACAAGATAGGAAAACAGAATGGAGGGAGATATATGGAAATTATGAACCAGAACATGATAGCTTAAACAAGCTAGGAAAACAGAATGCAGGGAGATATATTGAAATTATGAACCAGAACATGATAGCTTAAACAAACTTAGTAGACATGGGCAGACCAAGATATTTCGACTCAAAACATGTCATTGTGGCCTCAGAGGACATCTACAGATATGACTCGGTGACGTTGCAACATCTGACTGCGGAGCATCCAGACAATACTTCAGATAATATCCTACAGGACTGCAGCACTCTCACAACCATAATAACACAAATATAGCCCACAGAAACAAACCTAAATTACAAGTTATGGGGAGACGGTGAGGACATCAAACACACTGTTAGTGACCCAAGCTGGTCTAAATATCTAAATGCTTTTTGCTGAAGAATAAGAACGACCACATACAAATGTCCTATGAGGTCAAACATATGTGTGGAATCTCTGTGACAAGTTATATATTGAGTACACATGAATTACTATGCAATCCATTTTTGACAATAGAAACAAGAGAAAGAGTTCTTAAATGTTATGTAGAGCCAGCCTTAACATATGGATGTGAATCATGGACAATCGGACAACAGACAAGAAAATCACTGGAGTCTGTAGCAAAGTGGTTTTACAGAAGAATGTTGAGAATACCATGGACAGCTAAGAAGAGTAATGAAAATGTTCTGAAAGAGGTCAAAGCAAGAAGAGAGCTAATTTCCAATATTATGAAGAAACAAACAACTGGAAAAATTGAGGGACGAAGAGATAGAGAGAAGCAAAGAGAAAAAATACCAGACAGCTTAAGAGAATGGCTTGTCAGAAGGTCAACAACAGAAATGTGGAGATCGAAAGCTGTAGAGAGACATGATCACGTACGCCAGCAGGCCCGGGTACTGATGATGATGATGATGATGATGATGATGACACACGTATTAGTAATCTCAAATATTTATCTGAATCAATTTAGACATGAAAATTGTACATAAAAAACAGGTGAACGAGCAAACAGAAAATATGTCAAAAGTCTACTCACCGTGTAGAACAGCACTGGTCCTTTGAAAGCATCGATTGGCACGTGAAAGAAAAATAGTTTGCCCGCGACAGCCGTGCTGTCAGGGACTCCCATTTGACTGCCACCACATCACTGTCAGGCTGTTGTCCCGCTGCAAGAAATGTCATAGAGGGCAGCACTGAAACTACCACAAGAAGTCTGACAACTAAATCCAGTATAGCCATTTTTAATCCTGAAGTTAGATACATTACGTGTCTAATTACAATCCAGAATGTATCACTCCTTGAGAGTCATCAGGAGACTCTCACTTTAAATCTAATAATCACAGCGATAATTTCACAATTCCAAGATGCACCAATATCCTGGGCTGGCCATAAATAAATATTTCCAATCAAAATTAGAAATGATGAACGTCCAACAAAGTTAGAACCTGCGGTACGAGTCTCTGACAGTAGGACTGATGGTTCGAGACTTATAAGAAATCAGACTAGGCAATCTTGACAAAACTCAACGTAACTTGCCAACTGTTAAACACGGTCTGTGTTCGAGCAGGCCAGGTGTGTAAAATAGTCCCTCGTTCCAATTTGTGATATATGTCAAGTCAGCGAAACTCCACGAGCACTACCGAGAACTTGTCCTATTCAAACAGGTGAAAGAAATATGTTTCCACGATGGCACATACCGCTGGACGCTCCAGACACTCACTGTGCACTGTCTAAGCCAATAAATTATTTGTTTTTTTAAGTCGATGTCTTCAGCCACTGTGGCACGCACTCAGCTCCTATTCTCTATCCTAATTGGATAACACGAAGGTCACCACAACACTAGACACTGATTTTCAGGTAGTTCCAAAATAATTCTGGCAATGCCCAACGTTTAACTTAACCTAACGAAAGTATTTACCTCTATATTCTCTAGACTTCTTTATTTATCTACAAAACCACTGGCTGGGAGTCAAAAATGAATGTTGCATTCGTTCTCTCGGGTGCTTTCAACATGACGAATTTCTGAAAAAGAAAAAATAATTTGAAATTTTCCGTATCTCTAAAGATTGGAAAAGTAGCTATACCTTTTCTTAAGACGCAAATGCTCAAGTGAATCACTTAGTGGGTAAATCTTTGTTTGATTGCGAAATAATCATGTTCATACTCTCTTAGTTCATAAAAATTTCTTCTAGAGGGAAAGACGGTTTATTCGCAAAGAAAGTAATCGCAAGGCATCCACATAAAACATACAGGGATTCTTTAATTCTGTTTACCAAAACAGAGTCTTAATTATGCTCTTTAAAAGGAAGGCTTGTATTGAAATCTTGGTCACGTTTAACAGCGTGGTTGGGTTATCCTTGTTGGGTTCAAGTCTTTCAAGTCGCAGAGCTTTCCAACAGAGCTGCAGGAATGCAAGGGCAGGTAACTACAGCAAACAAGGCCCTGTATTTAATCACCAGGCTCGTTTCGGATCTGCCTAGCAAGAATGTCCGGCAAACCCAGGCTATCGGCTACATCTGAAAATAGACCAGGGAGAAAATATCTGCATAAAGTCGGGTCTGTCAATGACGCACGTGGGATGTGATTTCAGAGACAATGTCTAGTCTCTGAGCTGTGAGTCTCGATCAACGATAAAACACAACTTGTTGCTGTTATTCTTCTACATTCTTGATGCGGCTGTCTGTTTCTCCTTTAGTCTGTCGCTAACAAGACATATACAACAATCATGTTGAATATTGTGAGTGGTTTAAAGTTGCATTCAAAAACACAAATAAATGCGTCGAGACACAAGGAAAAACTATGCATCACCACATACAAAATACCTACATGAAGGACCAAGGCAAACTCTAAATGAACATCAAAATGTGTACATGTTATAAAAAGTACAAAAGTCTTATTTTTTTCATTGGGAGGACATAATTTGAGAGATTACATCATCTATTTTACTGTGGGAAGACGGCATTTGAGAGATTACATCATCTATTTTACTGTAGGAAGACGGCATTTGAGAGATTACATCATCTATATCACTGTGGGAGGGCAGAATTTGAGAGATCACATCATCTATTTTACTGTGGGAGGGCAGAATTTGAGAGATCACATCATCTATTTTACTGTGGGAGGGCAGAATTTGAGAGATCAAATCATCTATTTTACTGTGGGAGGACGGCATTTGAGAGATCACATCATCTATTTTACTGTGGGAGGACGGCATTTGAGAGATCAAATCATCTATTTTACTGTGGGAGGGCAGAATTTGAGAGATCAAATCATCTATTTTACTGTGGGAGGACGGCATTTGAGAGATTACATCAACTACTTCACATCGGGAGGACATTTGAGAGATCACATCTAGGCGATATAGAGATGATACCAGAATAAGTGCACAATTTGTACATATTAGCATGTTATTGTACACAAGTGAGTGTACGTGAACTTTACTAAGTTATTTAAATGACACTCTTTACATTAACTGTGCTTTCATATTACTGTTATGTACAAATTGCACCAGCACGAAACTGTATTACTGTACAAAATAATCTCGAAACTACATTACTGTACATAATTATCCCAAAACTACATTACTATACATAATTACCTCTAAACTACATAATCGTTCATAATTAACTCAAAACTATTACTGTACATAATTAATTCAAAACTATTACTGTACATAATTAACTCAAAACTATTACTGTACATAATTAACTCAAAAATATTACTGTACATAATTAACTCAAAACTATTACTGTACATAATTAACTCAAAACTATTACTGTACATAATTAACTCAAAACTATTACTGTAAATAATTAACTCAAAACTATTACTGTACATAATTACCTCTAGACTATTACTGTACACAATTACCTCTAGACTATTACTGTACATAATTACCTCTAAACTACATTACTGAACAAAAGTGTACCTCTGCCTTCATGTTTAACCCTTACTTTATAAAAGACACCTATACATGAAGTGTCGAGAAATAAATTAAAACCAGTATATTATGTTTCTATACTGAATTCATGAAGTGCCAATGGTGGGCGGCAGGCTTGGAGGCAAAGCTAACGTGGATTTAATCTATGGACACATCTTAGTCGACACAGCTGAAACAAGAGTACCTGGTAGTTCGTTGAGACGGTAGACAACAGCTGCGCGGAAAAGGACTGGCTCCTCTCCTCCAAACGCGCTAAGAGCTAGTGCCACGAATTTTAAAACGTCAGCCTTGAACGATATGATAGATGTTACAGTGTATCTGACCATCACATAAGTAGATCTCCACTTTTATACCACTTCACTGGAGAGCAAAAGCCACCTTTTCCATAACTCTGCCCACTCGTGACGTGTCAGTGTTAAATACTAAATCCCAATGGAATGTGACAATGTTTGTATGATTCCATGTCCGTACATACAAACAGTCACCTAGAGGTTCTATAAATGACTTCACTGGGAGTGTTTGCCGCTTGTGACACCTGCAACATTTCTTTCTCTGATTTATTTTATTTGTGTATTTATGGTGGTGTTTTGTATGAAACAAAAATACAAATTCAATCAATTATAGTAATACCGATCGTTCTATGAAAACATTCTGAACGAGGCCAAAACAAATAGAGAGCTAATTTCCAATATTAAGAAGAAACTATCATAATTTTTTGGCCGTGTAATGAGAAGGGAACAGCTGGAATATATTGTGACAACTGGGAAAGTTGAGGGACGGAGAGATAGAGGGAATCAAAAAGAAAAGATACCAGACAGCTTAAGAGAATTGCTTGGCAGTAGGTCAACAACAGAAATTATAAATAACTGTCGAGATCGAAAGTTGTGGAGAGACATGATCACCTACGCCAGCAGGTATAGTACTTAATGATGATGAATACCGATCGGCACAGAAATGTGCCGATAGATGTCGCCTCTGTTCCCTTTTCTGAGACAATATCTCCTGGACTAAAATGAAGATCTACAAGTCACCATGGACCCTTCTGTGTCATGGTCTTCAACTAGTTCTTTAACTTTAACCAGACTTCCGGGCAACATGGCGGATAGGCGGCAGGGAATCGTTGAGGCACTCGTTGCAGTTTCCTCATATTCCAAGTCCGGCTTGTTACCGGAGATTCTGAGTAGTGCTCTGTGTACACCGTGAGCTGTGTGTTTCTTCCGGATGGTGTTTCTATATACATAATGCTTACGATTAATGATGATATCGTATGATGAAGGACTGTTCAGATGCGTTCACCGTCGGTGCTATAATACGCGTTATGTCTTTTGGCGTGGGCTGTGTTTGCTACGATGGGAACTACAACTGCCTTTCTTTGTTTGGATATTCGATGAGATGTTAATTCGGATGATTCCACTGGCACGGGCGGTTCAGCAGTTATGGATTTCAATTCGTTTGCAATGATACCGGCGCCTTCGAATAACCATAACCATAACCATAACCATAACTATAGTTCTTTAAGCAAATTGTGTCAAATAAAGAAATATCGTTGAAGATGATATATAACATTTTAATCAATTTGCAAAAAATATAACATGTTATGTAACAGAGTAACTATTTATTATAGGAAAACATATCAACACAGAAACGGCTTTTAGAAAATAAAATGTGTTATATAACAGTAAAAACGTGTTATATAACAGTAATATAATTTTTCATAAGAAACATGCTATATAATAGTAATAACATTGCAATATTTATTTTGCGTTCGCCAGCTTTTTGACCTCTGACGAAGTCCCTAGAGACTAGGAACTGACATTTGAGTGTTAATGCATTTTTCCCTGGCAGCCTTGTGCACACGGGGTGCCTCGCAACATTGCAATATGAAAGTATGTTATATTAAAAGAACAAATAATAGTAAGAAAACTTGTTATATAACAGTAAAAACGTGTGATAAGAAACGCGTTATACAACAGTAATAATTTGCAATGTGTCAGTAACAACTAGCAATAATAAAATGTAGGCCTATATCAGGCGCAAGTCTAGACAATTTGTGATAACGTGAAATGCTTCTACTAGACTTGTGCGTTTACATGTGAGACAGGTGAGGCAGGTAAGATAGGTGAGACAGGTGTCAAGGTGGTTGTAATTTCAGACAATGTTCAGGGTCGCTCCATTATTTCAACCAAATAGAAAAGAAAGAATAAATCGGTAACAGTTTAACAGTTTGACAGATGTAAGCCATGTACACAGCTAAAGAAGGGAAATATTAGAGTTGGATAGGTCACGTACGAGAAAGAACAGAACCACGACAAGAAATGCCATGTTGTGAGCTGCAGATAGAATGTAAACATGGAGGGTAATCAACGACAGAAACATGCTACCTGGGCAAGACTTGGGGCATTCCTTAAATGGTGGTTATTAATTGGCAAAAAAAAAAAAAAAAAAAAAATTGTATATATGTTCATTATCAGAGCTTGTCAAATCATTGAACAGCTATTACTATTATTGTCCGGCTTGTTGCAGGAGCTACTGAGTTAAGTGCTCTGTGCACACCGTGAGCTGTGTGTCTCATCCATTTTGATCATGTTTCGATACTCCAATTGTGTACGATGATTGATGATATCGTATGACAGGGAACAGTTGGCTGTGTTCACTTTCTGTGCGGTTTCGCTTTATGTCTTTTGGCGTGTGCTGAGACTGCTATGATGGGGACTACAGTTACCTTTCTTTGTTTGGAAGATGAGTTATAATTCGGATGATTTCACTGGCACGGGCGGTTGAGCAATTATGGATTTTAATTCGCTTGCAGTGATACCGAGGCCTTCCATAACCAATAACCAATACTATTATTGTCCAAGAAGAAAATAACTCTAGAGGCCAAACCGGCATTCTACAATACAATCATCACCCCAACGTTGTGCTACAATGTCAGTCTTGGACTCTAGATGCAAGAACAATAAGAAATATGACCACAACTGAGGTTAAATGTGTCAGATGAGTGACAGGAAACACCCTGAGAGATAATATCAGAAATGAAGAACTGAGGGAAAAAAAAGCTAGGAATAATTTCAGCCATAGAATACATAGAGAAACAACAAATAAAATGGTTTAACCACGTGATAAGACAGAAAAATGAAAACACAACGAGCCGTTAATAAACGCTACGAGAATACCAGACCCAAGGGCCGACCACGAAAAAGATGGATTGACGGAAGTTGAAGGAAAAGACATGGAGACAGTTCAGAGCTACAACTACCTTGGACATATTATAACCAGTGATAGAAAATGTACAACTGAAATAAACAAAAGAATAGGAATGGCAAAAAGTAATTTTAATGCCACGAAAAGTATACTAACAACAAAACAAATAACAGCAGGACCGAGGGCTAAAACTAAGAATAGCAAAATGTTACATCTTCTCAATATTCCTATATGGTGCAGAAACATGGACATTAGACAAGAAAACAGGACAGAAAATTGAAGCCTTTGAAATGTGGATTTATACAAGAATATGAAGAATTAGATGGAAATAAAAGAGAACAAATAATGCAGTTTTAAAACAACTAAAATTTAAAAGAGAACTACTAAACATAATTAGAACAAGACAAATGACATTTTTGGGGTATGTTAGAAGACACAACATCCTACTAAAAGTAATATTGGAAGGGAAAATACATGGTAAAAGAGATAGAGGTAGACCAAGACTAACATGAACGATTAACATCATAAGATGGACAAGACAGCCTATGACAACCTGCACCATCAAAGTAAGAGACAGAACGGGATGGCGCTCCATGGTAGCCAACCTTCGTTGTGGAGACGACACTCAATGATGATGATGAAGAAACATAAACAGCAGCTGAGGCGAACAGAAGAGCAAAAGACCACAAAGTATACCTCCCTTTGACGCTGAACGGCAAATGAGGAATGAAAGAAGAAGTAGTATTTGCTCTGGCACTAAGTATGACTCTGGCAGTAGGAACAAACAAAACGGATATTTTAAAAAGACGACTGAAATAGCAACAAAATATGGCAACCATTATTACATTTAAATAAAGCCATTAAAACAGCCACAGCCGTTAACAGCATGCAATTAAAACAAAAAAAGTTATGTTACTTATATCAGAAATAATATCTTAATTTCATTCGTTGACGGCGCATTAAAGTTTTGTAAGAAATCAAAATAGATTGAGTATTTATTTATTTTACTGAGCCTGACCTAAGTCTAACTAGGAAGTCACAAATGAGAAAACATTTTCTCATATTACGTTTCATTAAAGTGAAGAAAAAAACCGTGATTCATTGAATTTAACCTTTAGATCATCTTGCTTAGCTGTAACGTCATCGTACTTGGCTTAGCCATAAAGTCATCGTACTTAACTATAGCGTCATCGTTCATGGCTTAGCTATAACATCATCGTACTTAGCTTAGCTGTAACGTCATACTACTTGGCTTAGCCATAACGTCATCGTACTTAACTATAGTGTCATCGTTCTTGGCTTAGCTATAACATCATCGTACTTAGCTTAGCTGTAACGTCATACTACATTGCTTAGCCATAACGTCATCGTACTTAACTATAGCGTCATCGTTCTTGGTTTAGCTGTAACGTCATCGTACTTGGCTTAGCTGTAACGTCATCGTACTTGGCTTAGCTATAACGTCATCGTACTTGACTTAGCTGTAACGTCATCGTACTTGACTTAGCCATAACGTCATAGTACCTGGCTTAGCCGTAACGTCATCGTACTTAACTATAGCGTCATCGTTCTTGGTTTAGCTGTAACGTCATCGTACTTAGCTTAGCTGTAACGTCATACTACTTGGCTTAGTCATAACGTCATCGTACTTAACTATAGTGTCATCGATCTTGGTTTAGCTGTAACGTCATCGTACTTGGCTTAGCTGTAACGTCATCGTACTTGGCTTAGCTATAACGTCATCGTACTTGACTTAGCTATAACGTCATCGTACTTGGCTTAGCTGTAACGTCATCGTACTCGGCTTAGCCATAACGTCATTGTACTTGGCTTAGCTATAACGTCATCGTACTTGGCTTAGCCATAACGTCATCGTACTTAACTATAGCGTCATCGTTCTTGGTTTAGCTGTAACGTCATCGTACTTGGCTTAGCTGTAACGTCATCGTACTTGGCTTAGCCATAACGTCATCGTACTTAACTATAGCGTCATCGTTCTTGGTTTAGCTGTAACGTCATCGTACTTGGCTTAGCTGTAACGTCATCGTACTTGGCTTAGCCATAACGTCATCGTACTTGGCTTAGCCATAACGTCATCGTACTTGGCTTAGCGATAACGTCATCGTACTTGGCTTAGCCATAACGTCATCGTACTTGGCTTAGCTGTAACGTCATCGTACTTGGCTTAGCCATAACGTCATCGTACTTGGCTCAGCCATAACGTCATCGTACTTGGCTTAGCCATAACGTCATCGTACATGGCTTAGCTGTAACGTCATCGTACTTGGCTTAGCTATAACGTCATCGTACTTGGCTTAGCTGTAACGTCATCGTACTTGTCTTAGCCATAACGTCATCGTACTTGGCTTAGCTATAACGTCATCGTACTTGGCTTAGCCATAACGTCATCGTACTTAACTATAGCGTCATCGTTCTTGGCTTAGCTATAACATCATCGTACTTAGCTTATTTATAGTCATCGTACGTGGCTTAGCTATAACGTCACCATACACGACTTTGTTAAAGTCACTGTACTTGGCTTATCTATAGTCATCGTACTTGACTTAGCTATAAAGTCACCGTACGTGGCTTACCTATAACGTCATCGTACTTGGGTTAGCTATAACGTCATCGTACTTGGCGTAGTTATTACCTCATCGTACTTATCTATAACGTCATTGTACTTGGCTTAGCTATAACGTCGTCATACTTAGGTACAACGGCATCATACTTGGCTTAGCTATAACGTCATCGCACTTGGCTTATCTATAACGTCATTGTACTTGGCTTAGCTATAACGTCATCGTACTTGGCTTATCTATAACGTCATTGTACTTGGCTTAGCTATAACGTCATCGCACTTAGCTTATTTATAGTCATCGTACGTGGCTTAGCTATAACGTCACCATACACGACTTTGTTAAAGTCACTGTACTTGGCTTATCTATAGTCATCGTACTTGACTTAGCTATAAAGTCACCGTACGTGGCTTACCTATAACGTCATCGTACTTGGGTTAGCTATAACGTCATCGTACTTGGCGTAGTTATTACCTCATCGTACTTATCTATAACGTCATTGTACTTGGCTTAGCTATAACGTCGTCATACTTAGGTACAACGGCATCATACTTGGCTTAGCTATAACGTCATCGCACTTGGCTTATCTATAACGTCATTGTACTTGGCTTAGCTATAACGTCATCGTACTTGGCTTATCTATAACGTCATTGTACTTGGCTTAGCTATAACGTCATCGCACTTGGCTTATCTATAACGTCATTGTACTTGGATTAGCTATAACGTCATCGTACTCTGCTTAGTTATAACGTCATCGTACTTATCTATAACGTCATTGTACTTGGCTTAGCTATAACGTCGTCGTACTTAGCTATAACGTCATCGTACTTGGCTTAGCTATAACTGTGTGTATTTGCTCTGACAGCAGCAAACGCAGGAGTTTGACGGGCCAGGTCCACAGAAGACATCCGGACACAATCACATAGGCTGCCATCATGTAGACTGTTGAGAAAAGGCAATGGAGATGTAGATTCAAGAGAAACTTGCAAACGAATCGAAGATACACAGTGTGAGCCAGATATAGGGTAGCATGAAAAGAGTGTTCTTGTGACGAGTAAAAAAAAAAAAACTATAAGAAATGTCGACCACTGACTTCTTTGTCCATGAAAATCTTTTTCCTCTTTATTCAACCTTCACGCGCGTGTGTAAATGTTGTGTCGCTACTAGTAAATGACAAGTCGCGATATCTGCGCATTTCGGCCCGACACATCCGACTTCAGCGCGAGGAGATTTTTATTTGCTTAACATTTTTGCCAGGCAGCAACAACATTTTAATCTACTCTATTCAATTCTCAACTGTCAGTGATTCTTTAGCGTGCGCACAGCACACACGAGACCTGTTTTTTCTTCGCTATCGTGTGCTAGATATCAGATCTCACCACCAGAGACCGGAGGGCGGTAAAGCCACCAAGAAATCACGGTTTCCAAGTTACAAATTTCCACCGTCTATGGCTGGGTTCCAAACCGGGACCTTCTTGTTCAAAGGCTCATGCTTTATCACTAGGCACCCTACCCCAGAAGATAAGGAGAATAAGAAGACAAAGAAGATGACTTCCGTTTTCAAGATGGCGGAACTAAGTCACGTTCTCTCTATCGCTGCAGATATTGCTTTGGAACCTTATCAATTTCGGGTTTCCGTTGCAATTTTCTGCATTCCAGTCGAAATGATGTTCTACTTGTCATATCTGCGCCATTGAATTGGCGTTGCACGCACGGCAATACTCCGTTTTGACAAATCAAGTGTTGTGAATGCGCCTTCCACTATATAATGTTGATCTGCATTTTACGTCACACTGAGTACTGTTCAATGACCGGTTGATGGAGATGTTTGCCGCAAATTATTTACAATTTCCAACGCATTAATGTGGTGGGCTCCGTCAAATCAGCCGCAGTTTTATCTCTTTGGGAAGTTTGCACCATGTTTCGCTCGTTGTAGACTGCATTCACTAGAGTAATCATGAATACATGGGCGCAGCCATATTGTACGTGCTACGTCATCATAATGGCTCATCGTGTGTCCCAAGACCGACCATGCGCTAATCTTGCGATCTGTTGTTTGGTGTGCAACCGGGATAATCTGACGACGAACTGTGTTTTGTATGTTCGGAGTTGGAGTCAAACACGATGTCCTAATATCATCAAGCGCCATACATTTAAATACTATGACGATCATCATTTTCAGGAGGACGTGATCTTCCGGCAATGTGGTGGATAGGCGGCAGGAACCAGTGAAGGCTATGTCTGAAAAGTGTTCCTTGTTGCAGTTTCCTCATATTCCAAGTCCGGCTTGTTGCAGGAGCTACTGAGTTAAGTGCTCTGTGCACACCGTGAGCTGTGTGTCTCATCCATTTTGATCATGTTTCGATACTCCAATTGTGTACGATGATTGATGATATCGTATGACAGGGAACAGTTGACTGTGTTCACTTTCTGTGCGGTTTCGCCTTATGTCTTTTGGCGTGTGCTGAGACTGCTATGATGGGGACTACAGCTACCTTTCTTTGTTTGGGAGATGAGTTTGTAATTCGGATGATTCCACTGGCACGGGCAGTTGAGCAATTATGGATTTTAATTCGTTTGCAGTGATACCGGGGCCTTCCATAACCAAAGAACCCAAGAAGATGACAATGAACAAGAAAGGAAAAGAAAAGAGGAAGAGGATTATGGAAAAAAATGACATAAAAGAAGAGAAAGAAGCAATCGAAAAAGAAGAAGAAGGAAAAGTAAGGACAGAGATATGAAGATGAAGATGGCGTATTTCTGATGCGCAATAGAACCAGCCATTTTCAAGAATAATGTGGTTAAGTGGAGGTAATTGTGCCTTCACATAACACGGTTGCATACACGAGTTATAATAATTCTAGAGCTGCAACTAAGTGGATATCAAAGTGGAAGGAATAGACCTGGAGACAGTCGAAAGCTGCAGCTAACTTGGACATACTATAACCAGTGATGGAAATTGTAAAACTGAAATAAGCAACATAATAGAAATGGCAAAAAGTAATTTTAGTTCCATGGAAAATATACTAACATCAAGACAAAGAAAAGAGAACAAAAAAATTAAGCTTTTGAAATGTAGATTTATAGATGAATAGGGAAAATTGGATGGGAAAAAATAAAAAAATTATGAAGTCTTAAAACAACTAAAAACTAAAAGACAACTACTAAAAAAAAGACAATTCAAACAAAACAAATGAGATTTTTGGGGCATGTTAGAAGACACAGCAGCCTTTTAAAGGTAATCTTGGAGGGGAAAATACACGGTAAAAGAGGCAGAGGCAGACTAAGACAAACATGGACAAGTAACATCAACAGTTGGACATGTCAGTCTATGACAACCTGCACCATCAAAGCAAGAGTCAGAGCGGAATGGCAATCCAAGGTTTCCAACCTTCGAGGCGGAGATGGCACTCAATGATGATTGTGTACTAAAATTGCTACTTTACGGTGAAACAAGCAGTTGTGCCGTGCCCTAGAACCAGTACACCAGAAACACAGACTGAACAGATCACGCCTGGTTCCGCCTTTCACAAACTTAAAAGCCTATTGAAGCCCAGGTGTCAACAGTTAACTTCTGACCTTTTCTTCTAGATAGCTTTGCCATTTCACTTCAGTCAGGACCTGTAACTTTTCAAAGAAAACTTGCACACAAAATGTCTGCCAGTCTGCCTGCTACTTAAATGTGGTAATTTGATACGCAGAGTTGGACATGAGATGTTCCAGTAATGTTTCAATGACAAACTAAAAGTGATTCAATAGGAAACCTCAACTTTGACCACATCCCATGACACTGGAGTCGTTTAGACAGCACTGACAGACTTCGTCAACCTTCGCCATGTTTAGACAGCACTAACAGACTTCGTCAACCTTCGCCATGTTTAGACAGCACTAACAGACTTCGTCAACCTACGCCATGTTTAGACAGCACTAACAGACTTCGTCAACCTACGCCATGTTTAGACAGCACTGACAGACTTCACCAAACTTCGCCATGTTTAGACAGCACTGACAGACTTCGTCAACCTTCGCCATGTTTAGACAGCACTGACAGACTTCGTCAACCCTCGCCATGTTTAGACAGCACTGACAGACTTCGTCAACCTTCGCCATGTTTAGACAGCACTGACAGACTTTGTCAACCTTCGCCATGTTTAGACAGCACTGACAGACTTCGTCAGCCTTCGCCATGTTTAGACAGCACTGACAGACTTCGTCAACCTTCGCCATGTTTAGACAGCACTGACAGACTTCGTCAACCTTCGCCATGTTTAGACAGCACTAACAGACTTCGTCAACCTACGCCATGTTTAGACAGCACTGACAGACTTCACCAAACTTCACCATGTTTAGACAGCACTGACAGACTTCGTCAACCTTCGCCATGTTTAGACAGCACTGACAGACTTCGTCAACCCTCGCCATGTTTAGACAGCACTGACAGACTTCGTCAACCTTCGCCATGTTTAGACAGCACTGACAGACTTCGTCAACCCTCGCCATGTTTAGACAGCACTGACAGACTTCGTCAACCTTCGCCATGTTTAGACAGCACTGACAGACTTTGTCAACCATCGCCATGTTTAGACAGCACTGACAGACTTCGTCAACCTTCGCCATGTTTAGACAGCACTAACAGACTTCGTCAACCTTCGCCATGTTTAGACAGCACTGACAGACTTCGTCAACCTTCGCCATGTTTAGACAGCACTGACAGACTTCGTCAACCTTCGCCATGTTTAGACAGCACTAACAGACTTCACCAAACTTCGCCATGTTCAGACAGCACTAACAGACTTCGTCAACCTTCGTCATGTTTAGACAGCACTGACATACTTCGTTAGTGTGTGGAGTGTTGTAGTGTGTATGAAGTGTTGTAGTGTTTGTGAATTGTTGTAGTGTGTATGCGAAGTGGTGTACTGTGTATGAAGTGTTGTTTTGTGTATGCGAAGTGTTGTAATGTGTATGTAGTGTTGTAGTGTGAATGCGAAGTGTTGTAGTGTGTATGCGAAGTGTTGTAGTGTGTATGCGAAGGGTTGTAGTGTGTATGCGAAGTGTTGTAATGTGTGTGTGAAGTGTTGTAGTGTTTATGTGAAGTGTTGTAGTGTGAGTGTGAAGTGTTGTAGTGTGTATGCGAAGGGTTGTAGTGTGTATGCGAAGTGTTGTAGTGTGTATGCGAAGTGTTGTAGTGTGTATGCGAAGGGTTGTAGTGTGTATGCGAAGTGTTGTAATGTGTGTGTGAAGTGTTGTAGTGTTTATGTGAAGTGTTGTAGTGTGAGTGTGATGTGTTGTAGTGCGTATGTGATGTGTTGCAGTGTGTGTGTGGGAAGTGTTGTAGTGTGTATGTGAAGTGTTGTAGTGTGTATGTGAAGTGCTGTAGTGTGTGTGCGAAGTGTTGTAGTGTGTATGATGTGCTGTAGTGTGTATGTGAAGTGTTTTAGTGTGTGTGCTAAGTGTTGTGGTATTTATGTAAAGTGTTGTATTGTGTATGATGTGCTGTAGTGTGTATGTGAAGTATTGTAGTGTGTGTGCTAAGTGTTGTAGTATTTATGTGAAGTGTTGTAGTGTGTATGATGTGCTGTAGTGTGTATGTGAAGTGTTGTAGTGTGTGTGTGCGAAGTGTTGTAGTGTGTGTGCGAAGTGTTGTAGTGTGTGAAGTGTTGTAGTGTGTATGTGAAGTGTTGTAGTGTGTGGGGGCTGTATCTCCGTTGTTGACAAAAACATCATGCACAAGTGGATAGATGAAGGCAACACTGCATTTACTTGTAGCTAATATTCATACTCATAATTAATACATTGGGTGCCTGTCTCTGCTATATTCGTTTCATGACCTCTCGCTGCGTATAGTAACTTGGATGAGTCTCATCAATTTACACTTTACAATTCTAGGTCCAGTTACTTCGTTCATTATGTCTCTCTCGTGGCTGTCACCTGACAGCAGCTTTACGTTATCATGAAAGTATAGCTACTCTTTACAATCAGTCGAGTAACATCTTCTCTGCTTATCTGTTTCAGTTGCCTGGTTATCTTCTAGTCTCTCTCGTGTTTGTCAGAGTCCCTGGATGTACTAAATCTGTTCTTGGTCTTCAAGTATGAATGTAGCTCCGCGTCCCAGTCTCGATCTGATCTCTGTCAGGTCTAGTTCCCCCCATCTAGGTCTGATTACCCTTGTACCTCGATTCACCCATTTATGATTTGTTTCATCGTCATCATATTCTCTTAGGCAAAAGAGCTAGCAAAAGTTCGTTTCAAAACAAATCAGGAAGTTCCGATTGCAGACTCAAGTCAATGTTCGTAACTAGAACGAAGTGAGACAGGTTATCAATTTCTATATATTGACCTTTCGAGTCGTGGCCGGCCCATCCGAAATAGACCCAGACACTCTTCCTCTTTTCTACATTTCCTTTCTAGCAGTCTCAATCCTTACAAAGATCTTTTATTAAATCTCGCCATTTGTCTCTGTTCTAGGCAAGTATCTCAAACTCGCTGAGGGAGCTGATTCCTACTGCTTATGCCAACTGTTCAATGTTCTTCTCAGTATTTCTCTTTTCCTCCTACCTGTTATTTCCCACTTAAGGGCTTGCTTTGCTATTCGGTTATTATCTCCTTATCACATGTCCAACATATGTCCAACGTCTTTTCTTGATTACTGGTGATATTAGTGGTTAATTGGCGATCTCTCTAAGTAATGAGGGGAAATTATAACAGTTCTTTGCTCATACATTTTAGCAGGGGTGAGCCTCCGCTGAATATGGTGGGTAGGCGGCAGGAACCATTAAAGGTTATGTCTGAAAAAAGTATTCCTTGTTACAGTTTCCTCATATTCCAAGTCCGGCTTGTTGTGGGAGCTACTGAGTTAAATGCCATGTGCACAAAGTGGGCTGTGCGTTTCATTCGTTTTAATCGTGTTTCAATATTCCGATTGTTTACGATGAATAATGATATCGTCTGACAAGGAACAAGCGGCTGTGTTCACTTTCTGTGCGGTTTCGCCTTATGTCTTTTGGCATGTGCTGAAACTGCTATGATGGGAACTACAGCTACCGTTATTTGTTTGGGAGATGAGATAGTAATTCGGATGATTCCACTGGCACGGGAGGTTGAGCAATAATGGATTTTAATTCGTTTGCAGTGATACGGGGCCTTCCATAACCATAACCGTAACAATTTAGCGGAGTGTTTTACAACCGACTTTTCATATGGATGGATGGATGGATGCGTTCGCCCGATGATTTGAGGTATTCTAGCGGATACGAACCGTAGACTTCCTCCTCGTCATCCGCCCTTAAAAGGACGTTAAGTGGACGTAGTTACGTTGTGTTGAAGTTTGCAGTGTAACACTGTGATATCTGCGCCTTTCGGCCCAACACATCCGACTTCAGCGCGACTTTTTTGAGTACCGGGTTGTCTTCCCTCTTCGATCCCTGCTCGCTTGGCCAGACTAGACAGGTTAGTCTGTTTCTGGAGGCACTGCGGAGAGGTGTAGCAGGGTCTGGATGGTTTTGGTTCACCGATCCTGGAGCAAGCCGTCAGCTATGAGTCGCTGACAACTTCCAGCTCTGGTGCTGGGGGGGGGGGGGCGCGCCTTCGCCTCCGACTTTTCATATTAAAGTGCATTATTATCAACAAACATCCTAGTAAACTAAATTGGAACTTAGTAGAACCGTAGGTTCTTTGTTCTACAAACATTTCTACAACTCTCTTCTTGCAAGAGCCACTCCTGAACTAACTACCATCATGTGTCTACCTTTTTTATCTGTGCCTAACCAGTAGTTTTAAATATACATTTGTTAGCAAAGCTATTTTCTATCTGCATTAGTTGGGAATTCTATTCTCTAAGTTAGTTAGCAATTCTATTTTCTTTCTACATTAGTTAGGCATTCTATTTTCTGTCTACATTAGTTAGGCATTCTATTTTCTGTCTACATTAGTCAGCAATTCTATTTTCTGTCTACATTTGTTAGGCATTCTATTTTCTGTCTACATTAGTTAGGCATTCTATTTTCTATCTACATTAGTTAGGCATTCTATTTTCTTTCTACATTAGTTAGCAATTCTATTTTCTGTCTACGTTAGTTAGCAATTCTATTTTCTGTCTACATTAGTTAGGCATTCTATTTTCTGTCTACATTAGTTAGGCATTCTATTTTCTGTCTACATTAGTTAGCAATTCTATTTTCTGTCTACATTTGTTAGGCATTCTATTTTCTGTCTACATTAGTTAGGCATTCTATTTTCTGCCTACATTAGTTAGGCATTCTATTTTCTGTCTGCATTTGTTAGCAATTCTATTTTCTGTCTACATTAGTTAGGCATTCTATTTTCTGTCTACATTAGTTAGGCATTCTATTTTCTGTCTACAATAGTTAGCAATTCTATTTTCTGTCTACATTAGTTAGCAATTCTATTTTCTGTCTACATTAGTTAGCAATTCTATTTTCTGTCTACATTTGTTAGGCATTCTATTTTCTGTCTACATTAGTTAGGCATTCTATTTTCTGTCGACATTTGTTAGCAATTCTATTTTCTGTCTACATTAGTTAGCAATTCTATTTTCTGTCTACATTTGTTAGGCATTCTATTTTCTGTCTACATTAGTTAGCAATTCTATTTTCTGTCTACATTAGTTAGCAATTCTATTTTCTGTCTACATTTGCACCTAAATCCATATCGGTAAAATAAAGCGACAGGTGATCAGTGCCACAGAAGATACCTGAGTTGATTACATTATGCACACTGTTAACGCTCATACTTTATGAGAGTGGTTCCAATTTGAGACACCGTGTAGGTTATGAACTGTCTATTTTTATTTGTGCTCTGGAAAACATGTAGTGCGTTCACTGTCATGAGAAGAAATATTCCCAAATGTCTAATTTGACAATTTCTAGTGCAAAAGAATTCAATATTCCAAATGTAATAAAGAAGTAAGTAATAGCGTTTTCGAATCTTCTTCTTAGCGCTCATCCGTTAAATGGGCGTGGATGCGTTGTGTCGCTATTTTTGTCGGACAAGTAAAAACTATCCGATTATAACTCATAGATAAATATTTGCTTGAACGAAAAATTACGTTTTGTGTCTGGTGTCACAAATTTGAACCACTTCCATAAAAATATCAGTTTTATGAATGAGTGGAATGTACCACGTTCGCCACATCGTTATTCATAAACTCATCTAACTTTCTGACACTGGAACTAAAATGTCACTTTGAGGTGCAAACAGACAGCCGTGTACATCCACAGCCAACTAAAGAGACGGCCTGGGCGCATACCCACTGTCGTGACGTTATCAGCTTGGAGAACAGGGTCAGTTATGGCTAGGATTATGTCAGCCGTTTATAGCTCGCAAAGTTGTGCCTTGACAGATGATGTCACACTAGTGGGGTTGTGCTCAGGCCTTCTCTGTAGCTGGCACACAAACCACCACTCAAACCAGTAAAAAAGTGAAGTAAGAATTACTTCACGACATTTATTATTTCCAAGGATAGATCACTTCACGTGAAGAACAAATCGAGAGAAATGTATGCTCTTAAATTGATTTTGTATGTCGGTTTACAGTGTAGCTTAATATTGTATGTGACTGATGTATACCACATCAGTAATATGAGACTGCGCATTTTGTGCCGACAATTATCATATGTACCATATAACCAGGACTGAAATGACATGTGTTATATTTTACAGGTGAATGACAGGAAACATCCTGAGAGACAAGATCAGAAATGAAGAACCGAGAAAAGAACTTGGAATAACTCCCGCTACAGTATATATAAAGAAACAACAGATATTATTGTTTGGCCATGTGACAAGGCAGAGAGATCAAAACTCAACACAACGAGCCTTCTATAAACCAGACCCAAAGGTCGACCACGAAAAAGATGAATCGAAGGAATACTGAAAACACTAGGAAACATAATAGCAGCTGAGGCGAACAGAATGGCAAAATACCGCAAATTATATCTCCCCTCGACGCTGAAAGGCAAATGAGGGAGGAAAGAAGAACAATTTTAATATATTAGAGTTATTTGGTTATGGAAGGCCCCGGTATCACTGCAGACGAATTAAAATCCATAATTGCTCAACCGCCCATGCCAGTGGAATCATCCGAATTACTAACTCATCTCCCAAACAAAGAAAAGTAGCTGTAGTCCCCATCATAGCAGCCTCAGCACACGCCAAAAGACATAAGGCGAAACCGCACAGAAAGTTAACACAGCCAACTGTTCCCTGTCATACGATATCAGCATTCATCGTAAGCAATTGGAATATCGGAACATGATCAAAACGGATGAAACACACAGCTCACGGTGTGCACGGAGCACTTAACTCAGTAGCTCCTGCAACAAGCCGGACTTGGAATATGAGGAAACTGCAACAAGGAACACTTTTCAGACATAGCCTTCACTGGTTCCTGCCACCTATTTACCACATTGCCCGGAAGATCAAGTCTTCCTGAAAATGATGATCGTCATAGTATTTAAATGTATGGCGCTTGATGATATTAGGACATCGTGTTTGACTCCAACTGCGAACATACAAAACACAGTTCGTCGTCAGATTATCCCCGATGCACACCAAACAACAGATCAACAGATAAGCGCATGGTCGGTCTTGGGACACACGATGAAACAATATGATGACGTATCACGCACAATATGGCAGCGCCCATGTATTCATGATTACTCTAGTGAATGCAGTCTACAACGAACGAAACATGGTGCAAACTTCCCAAAGAGATAAAACAGCAGATGATTTGACGGAGCCCACCACATTAATGCGTTGGAAATTGTAAAGAACTTGTGGCAAGCATCTCCATCAACCGGTCATTGAACCGCACTCAGTGTGGCGTAAAACGCAGATCAACATTAGATGGTGGAAGGCGCATTCACAACACTTGATTTGTCAAAACGGAGTATTGCCGTGCGTGCAACGCCAATTCAATGGCGCAGATATGATAAGTAGAACATCATTTCGACTGGAATGCAGAAGATTGTAACGGAAACCCGAAATTGATAAGGTTCCAAAGCAATTTCTGCAGCGATAGAGAGAACGTGACGACATGAGATTAGTTGATAATTTAGTTTAATTGAATTTAGTTTAGTTTAGTTTAGTTTAGTTTAGTTTAGTTTAGTTTAGTTTAGTTTAGTTTAGTTTAGTTTAGTTTAGTTTAGTTTAGTTTAGTTTAGTTTAGTTTAGTTTAGTTTAGTTTAGTTTAGTTTAGTTTAGTTTAGTTTAGTTTAGTTTAGTTTAGTTTAGTTTAGTTTAGTTTAGTTTAGTTTAGTTTAGTTTAGTTTAGTTTAGTTTAGTTTAGTTTACCCATTGATTAAAAAAAAGGCCAACCCAAATCATCATCAACAGTAAAAAACTTGAAATTGTAACAAAATATGAATATCTGGGATCTGTAGTAACTAACAATGGAGACTGTCAGAAATAGGTCAAAAGAAGATTAGCAATAGCAACACAAAAATTAAACGCCATGAAGAACATGTGGCACAATACCAGTCAGGCAGTACATTTAAAATTACTGAGGACATGTATCTTCTCAAAAGCAACAAAGTTGTGAATCATGGATAATCTTACAAACAGCAAGGGAAAAAATCGATTTCTTTGAAAGAAAACACTACAGAAGAACACCCTTAAGATACCTTGTATAATAAAATATTGCAATGAAATGTTTAAAGATTGAAACATTAAAAGAACTGACTTATAAACGCCATTCAGAGGAAAATAAAATACTATGACCATGACAATAGACACAGATTGCTGGAAAGAATAATAATGGAAGGCATGGTTCCTGGGCGACTCATCAGCGGCAGACCAAGAAGAAGGTGGTTTCAAGACATCAGGGAGACCTTGAATATGACAACATAAGAAGTAGGAGATCTGGCTACATAGAGATTCTTTCAGACGGGCTGTGGTGAATGCAACGTTCTGCAAAGATCATGCGACTTGATGATGATGATGATGATGCTGATGATGATGATGACGATGATAGGAGACTATATGAAACAAACGTATGGGACAGGCGTAACCAAACATCAACAAAATGAGAACAGATATAAGAAGGTGAAGCTGGAATGACATCCATTAAGATAATCATTTGATTTTATGACAAGGCGACGCATGAAGAGCAATCAAGAGAGAGAGAGAGAGAGAGAGAGAGAGAGAGAGAGAGAGAGAGAAGAACACAGAAAATATAATAAATATTAGCACTAACTAAAGGGAGCCGGAAGGGAAAACATGAAGGCTGAGAGGAAAGCAGATAATGGGACAAGATAGGATTGGTTTGTAGGAAATGAATGCTTCACCAGACAGTTAAATAACGGTAGATGAAGATGAAGATAATCGTGGTGAAGATGATAATGAATCGGTTTTACTGTCATCATCATGCACCGTCTCCGCAGTGAATTTCAACTTCTATGCATAAACATTTAATCATATACCCTACATTAGTGGTACATTCTATAACCGATCTCAGTCTACATCTTGATATTGTCAGTCCATTTGAATCTGTGTCTGCCTTTTGTTTTTATATGCCTCCATCATACTGTATTTGGAACAAAATCACTGACTTAGAATTATAGAAAAGTACCAGCCAAATACCAGTGGGCAAAGAGATACAACGAAGACGATGGCGTTGGATCGGACACACTCTGCGGCAGCCAACTGAGAATATTATGCGACATGACCTTTTTAGCAGTACGAAGTGGAAATTACAAAGAGGAAGATCAACATATTCTTGGAGAAAACAGATGGAGGCAGAGATGGGGAAGACTTGGAATGATTTTAAAAGATTAGCAAGAAACGGAACAGCTCGAAAAGTGTTTGTTGAAGATATAAGCTCCACAGGGAGCTGAAAGGTAGAATAAGATACTGTAGTCACTAATTCTTTCTTTTTAATTTCAGTTCAATCAGAAATCCGCCCTTTCTTTTCTACAAAGTCACCGTAAATATCCCGATCAACATTTATATTGATTTGATGTTAAGCTTTTTTATTGTTCTTTTTACCTTATTCATAGTGTTACTATTTATTTTCCTTTTTGTTTCAAGAAAATCACTGGAGTCTGTAGAAATGTGGTTTTACAGAAGAATGTTGAGAATACCATGGACAGCTAAGAAGAGTAATGAAAACGTTCTGAAAGAGGCCAAAGCAAAGAGAGCTGATTTTCAATATTAGGAAGAAACAATCATCATTTTTTGGCCATGTAATGAGAAGGGGACAGCTGGAATATATTGCGACAACTGGGAAAATTGAGGGACGAAGAGATAGAGGGAAGCAAAGAGAAAAGATTCCAGACAGCTTAAGAGAATGGCTTGGCAGAAGGTCAACAACAGAAAAAGATAAATAACTGTCGAGATCGAAAGTTGTAGAGAGACATGATCACCTACGCCTGCAGGCATGGTACTTGATGATTATGATAATTATAACTGTGCCACATAACAATGTTAAACAAACATAACATCACCAATCTATTTTGTATTCGGTGACTGTATTTTATTAGAAAATATAGAAATTAATTATATGTGATAAAAAAAAGAAAGCCCCATATATATATATATATATATATATATATATATATATATATATATATATATATATATATATATATATATGGGAATGCGTTTACGTGAAAGTGTGTGTACACATAGAATTGCTTTAGCACAGAAATAAGCTGCTTATGCCAAACCCGACCTAGACTCTGTGTCGCGCCGACTCACGCGTGTGATATTGCCCCATCAATAAACGTGCTAAATAAAGCAACACGTTGCACACGGTCATGATAACAGCAGACACTATAGCTTAACAGTTCGAGCACTCATCCAGGGGGGTGAGCTGGGAAACATCGCAGAATGTGGGGAGCTGTGGGTGAGCTCTACAGTGTAGGCATACAATTCATCTTCAGTTACCATGCCTGCTGGCGTAGGTGATAATGTCTCTCCACAACTTTCGATCTCGACAGTCATTTATCATTTCTGTTATAGACTTTCTGCCACGCCATTCTCTTAAGCTGTCTAGTATCTTTTCTCATTACTTCCCTCTATCTCTTCGTCCCTCAGTTTTCCCAGTTGTCGCAATATATTTCAGTTGTTCCCTTCTCATTACAGGCCAAAACTGATGATTGGAAGGCAAGCAATTGGGAATTATAAAAACAAAGTGTGTGGCTTAGATCTAGGGCACTCTGCAATGAATGGACATGTTCTTGACAAGGTTAAGAAAGTTTGCAACTGCTGATCGAAACACAACAACGCTGATCGAGTGAGCACTGGCCACATTGAGGATTCTCCACCGCTTCTGCTGCGATGACGTTCGTTCTACGAAAACACCATCATCATTACTCGACCTTTAAATGACGCTAGTCGGCTTAAATGCGTCGAGTTGTGGCTTATATAGCAAGTTGCGATACTTGTCTCTTTCGACTCAAAACATCTGTCTTCATCAGGACAATTTTAGATAAGGTACTGTCTTTCCTTTAGATCAATACTCGTTTGGGCCAGACTAGCTATTATGTTGCAAGAGTCACATCAAGAAGATAAGAACTTGATCAGTTTTTTTTTTAAACTGATTCTGACTCAGTCTGCTGTGACTTCAGCCTAAATGCTGGCTGTCCATTCTCTCATCATCAGTGATCAAAAACAACAATTTCAAAAGTTGAAATGATTCTCTATTCACATGGAGAAATGAAAAGCCTGGATAATGCAAACATCTAATCACTTTAATATAATAATATGTAGCGTGTCTCGTTAGATTTTAAGGGATCGTTAGAACACAGACGTCAATATAATAAACTATACCATGTCTTGTTATATGTTAAGGGATTATTAGAACACAGATTTCAATATAATAAACTATACCATGTCTCGTTAGATGTTAAGAGATCGTTAGAACACACTGTCAATATAATAAACTATACCATGTCTTGTTATATGTTAAGGGATTATTAAAACACAGATGTCAATATAATAAACTATACCATGTCTTGTTATATGTTAAGGGATTATTAGAACACAGATGTCAATATAATAAACTATACCATGTCTCATTATATGTTAAGGGATTATTAGAACACAGATGTCAATATAATAAACTATACCATGTCTCGTTATATGTTAAGGGATTATTAGAACACAGATGTCAATATAATAAACTATACCATGTCTTGTTATATGTTAAGGGATTATTAGAACACAGATGTCAATATAATAAACTATACCATGTCTCGTTATATGTTAAGGGATTATTAGAACACAGATGTGAACAACTAGCATCCTCTACTTCTGTCTGCCTTCCAAATTTCCTGAGACTAAGAGAAGCCAAGATTTCTTATTTCTTTGATGTTCTCTTCCTACTTCCTTCTTCTCGTGTCTTTTCCTCATTTTTCCCTCCCGCTGCTATTTCTTAACATAGAATAAAAAAATCAAAACAGAAATGAAATGTGTTAGACGCATGGCAGGAAGCCGTGTGAGATGCAGAAGTGCAGAATCAAGAAAGAAAAAACTGGGAACATCACTACTCGTTAATAAATACATAAAGAAACAGCTCACAAAGTGGTTTGGTCACGGAATAAAAATAGAAAAAAAGTGACATAAGCCATCAGGAAACGAAAATACTATGTCAAAGGGTCGATAACCGAACAAGATAGAGTGATGGAGAGTTACCTGAATCACAACAGCAGAAGAGGCCAAGATAAGAACATAACGCTGCAAAATGTATCTTCCCTCGGCGCTGGAAATAAATGAAGACGCAAAAACTTAGTGACGTAGAGTAAGCAGATGTCGCCCGGTCCAAGATAAGTATTGCGCCACCTACACTGATACCTGTTTTACTCATTATTGTATTTATCTTCTTTTGAAAGTTTACGCCCTTTAGGAAATGTTGCCATGGGCAACCGATCCTCAGGTTTTCCCTTAGGCTGTGCAACGCCACCTATGTCTCAAAGCGAAAGGCTGAGAGGGTTTTCCTGAAAACACCCAAAGCTTGTGACGTCTTCAACTATTCGAGCTATAGATTGCTGACGTTATTTCACCCACACCCGCCACATGCGCGAAATGCTGAAAACGTCACAGTCTTTGGGTGGGCTCCCTCAGCGGGCGGGCTTTCGTTATCGTAGGGTCAAGGCGAAGAAATGCACACAATTGCGGAGACACAGTGAGTGTGTGAAAAAGTGCAGTTTTTATTAATGTTCATTCTTTTTAAAATGTTAAATACATACTCGTATGTGTGATGTATGTTTGTTCCTGCTGAATTGTGCCGAAACGTCGATCTTGTTTATGTTGTCCACATATTACGTGAAGCTTTAGCCATACCGTTATTTTTTCTATATTTTTTCTATATCTATTTTTTTCTATATATCTATTTTCTTTTATAGCTATTTTTTTCCCAAATCTATTTTCCCTATATCTATTTCTTTCTATATCTATTTTTTTTATATATCTAGTTTTGTTTTTTTCATTTCTCCTTTCCGACTAGGTGACGTTGTGCTATGCCAATTACAATAATATGTTTTCCTGCGATATTGTTTGATGAATAAGTACGGGAAAGAGCGCCTCAGTTTTTTCTTCCCACAGAGTTAATCCGCAGCCAGCCATAGTAGTAAGGTTAGCGTGCAGAAAGGAACAAGCCAAACTTTGTGATGTTTTCGGTTTCGCAAGCAGGAGCGGGGTTGTGTGTAGAATGTTTGCAGCCCTCTATAGCTGGAACAACTGAAGATGTCATGATTGAGGGATTTTCTGGGATGTCCTTCTCTGCTCGCTGGCTATACTACTATAAATTTCTGCCGTGATATATCCATGACTGAGGACTGCAAATAAGTCATGAATCATTCATCTCTATGTCTAATGACTGCACACAGGTCAGAAATCATTCATCTCTATGTCTAATGACTGCACACAGGTCAGAAATCATTCATCTCTATGTCTAATGACTGCACACAGGTCAGAAATCATTCATCTCTATGTCTAATGACTGCACACAGGTCAGAAATCATGACTCTTTATGACTAAGGACTGTATACACGTTAGAAATCATGACTCTTTATAACTAAAGACTGCACACATGTCAGAAATCATGACTCTCTATAACTAAGGACTGAATACAGGTCAGAAATCATGACTCTCTATGACTAAGGACTGCACACAGGTCAGAAATCATGACTCTCTATGACTAAGGACTGCACACATGTCAGAAATCATAACTCTCTGTGACTAAGGACTGCACACATGTCAGAAATCATAACTCTCTGTGACTAAGGACTGCACACAGGTCAGAAATCATGACTCTGTATGACTAAGGACTGCACACAAGTCAGAAATCGTGACTCTCTATGACTAGCGAGCCACTTCTACGTGATGTTTTATAGTCTTTAACTCATACTTGTGCGCTCTCTATTAACTGTTCTGTGTAGAGTTAATTTTTGTGTTCCTTCTTTTCTTTTGCCCGGCGGTGTCCACATTAAAGCCTGATGCGGGAGTCTTCTTTCGTCCGTTTTAAGCAAATGATCTCTTAGTTTCAGTGTCTTTGTATAGAGCATTATACGTTTTCTTGATTGATTCCTTCTCTTATAGCTTCAATGTCTTCTAATAAAGTTTGATGCATATTTTTCTTTGATGTCTTCTCTTGCAGTTTGATTTTGTGTAAATTGTCTGCAATTTGTGTTTAAGAGTCTGCGGAAACATTTATTTTTCAAGATAGTCTTTTTTTCTAGAGCTTAATTGATTTTCCAGGGCTGGCACTCATATTATAGAACAGGTATTACGCAAGAGTTGAGCTGTCTGATTTTCGTGTAACTTGCCAAGTATTTTTGATCGTCACATACTTGTAGATTTATCACGAAGTGATAGGAAGATTAAAGTAAGTGTGTACACTCGAATGGAAATATGTGTACAAAGTAGAGTATAATCTTGTTGCTGTTGTTGTTGTTGTTGTTGTTGTTGTTATGATCATCATCAGTACACACCGGACGAACCCATAGGTGCCTCCATATCACACTATAGAATCTGGAGAAGATCCGAGGAGAATCCCGACCCACGTGCACGAACTCCGTAGCACGGCCTGGGATCCACGGCGTGGGTAGGTTGTTGCTGACAAGTTTGCCCGGGCAGCGGCCGCATTTATGGCCTACTCTTTTCGATGGCAACTCTCGAGAGTTGTTTAACGTGCGCGAGTGGACACGGGACCTCCTGTTTATTGCCGTTACTTGAGAGGGCTAGACGCGGGATCACCAATACCCAAAAGATCAGGGGAGAGTAACGTTATAAAGGAACAACAGATTCATTTTTCCTATTTTTGACAAATCCCACCGCTTCCGGTGGGCTTTGAACCCGGAAATACAAACTGTGGAGATGAAATGATTCAGTTGTTTAACAACTCGACACAGAAAGACATTTCAATGGAATATGAAATGATTTAGTTGTTTAACAACTCGACACAGAAAGACATTTCAATGGAATATGAAATGATTTAGTTGTTTAACAACTCGACACAGAAAGACATTTCAATGGAATATGAAATGATTTAGTTGTTTAACAACTCGACACAGAAAGCATTTCAATGGAATATGAAATGATTTAGTTGTTTAACAACTCGACACAGAAAGACATTTCAATGGAATATGAAATGATTTAGTTGTTTAACAATTCGACACAGAAAGCATTTCAATGGAATATGAAATGATTTAGTTGTTTAACAACTCGACACAGAAAGACATTTCAATGGAATATGAAATGATTTAGTTGTTTAACAACTCGACACAGAAAGCATTTAAATGGAATATGAAATGATTTAGTTGTTTAACAACTCGACACAGAAAGCATTTCAATGGAATATGAAATGATTTAGTTGTTTAACAACTCGACACAGAAAGACATTTCAATGGAATATGAAATGATTTAGTTGTTTAACAACTCGACACAGAAAGACATTTCAATGGAATATGAAATGATTTAGTTGTTTAACAACTCGACACAGAAAGCATTTCAATGGAATATGAAATGATTTAGTTGTTTAACAACTCGACACAGAAAGACATTTCAATGGAATATGAAATGATTTAGTTGTTTAACAACTCGACACAGAAAGACATTTCAATGGAATATGAAATGATTTAGTTGTTTAACAATTCGACACAGAAAGACATTTCAATGGAATATGAAATGATTTAGTTGTTTAACAACTCGACACAGAAAGACATTTCAATGGAATATGAAATTATTTAGTTGTTTAACAACTCGCCACAGAAAGACATTTCAATGGAATATGGAATGATTTAGTTGTTTAACAACTCGACACAGAAAGCATTTCAATGGAATATGAAATGATTTAGTTGTTTAACAACTCGACACAGAAAGACATTTCAATGGAATATGAAATGATTCAGTTGTTTAACAACTCGACACAGAAAGACATTTCAATGGAATATGAAATGATTCAGTTGTTTAACAACTCGACACAGAAAGACATTTCAATGGAATATGAAATGATTCAGTTGTTTAACAACTCGACACAGAAAGCATTTCAATAAGATTCTACAGGGGAGGAGGAAACACGCCAGCAGCTAACGTGTCCTTCATGTCCTAAGGCTAACATCGTAACCCTCGACCACACAGCTCCCCAGATTACTAACGCCAACGCACACACACAAGCACAAATGGAAGGATTCACTTTCTAAGCACTTCCTTTGTAAGAAGAAGAAGCTGAGGTAGCGAAGTGATTAGTGAGCTTGTCTGCTAAGCTCTGGGTCATGGTTCTAAAACACGGAACTGACATTCTCTCACTAACCGCCATGATTGCTGAGCTCACTCAGGTTCTAAAATTGTGTTTCCTGATATTCTCTTTGAGAATTTTTAGTTTGGATTATGTGTGTAATTTATATAGTTTTCTTTGTTATACTCGATAAAGGCTATTGTCGAAACGTTGTAGTTTGTCTTGACTTTCTATTAGTTTACTTGCTTTATACCATTATATATTTATTGAATTTATTGTCTCTGAGAATTTCTGACTTGGATTTATGTGTTTAATTTATATAGTTTGTTTTTTGTTAAACCCGATGAAGGCTTTAGTAGAAACGTTGTAGTTTGTTATGTCCTTCTATTAGTTGAGTTGCTCCGTACCATTGTATATTTATTGTATATATTCTCTCTGAGAAGGAGGTCGTTCTGTCGTGATACTGACCACAACACCCCACTCCCCAATATATGAACCGAAATTCATGATGGATGTGGACAATAACAAACAGAGACGGTCCTATGATTGTTGGCGCCCTGTGCAAGCTGAATTTCGATGCCATTTCTAATACAATATCTATTATTTTCATTTTTACTTTTTTATTGAGGATTTTGATTGCGCCCCTCTAAACACAATGGGCGCCCGGGCAACAGCTCGAGTTTCCGGTACCTTGAGCCGGCCCTGATAACACAATATTTCCTAAAAGTCACAAAGTATGACGGGTAGCCTTTCTGCAATGGCCAATTCCGGTCAACTAAAAAACACTTACAGGAACATAAATATGGTTTCCAAAAGAATTCTCCACATAACCGTTTTGTTATGTTCTCTTGTACTTCAGAAACGGAGGAAATGGACCGCCCTTGTCAAGGATCGATTTGCTTTGTTTTGAACATAAATCGTGTGTGTATGTGACATTTGACATTTCGCTAATTGATCTCTTGGATGCTGAAGAGACGAGTCGGAACGATTTCTTGATATTATGTTATTGTTGCATTTAACACATAAGGCTTGTTATGGGATGATCTTTGCTGGTAGAGAGAAATCATAACCTCCAACTATTCAACTGTTAATGCTTGCTAATGCATGTTGTTCGTTGATGAAGCCAGGTTTGTATATTCAAACCATTCACTTTCTTTTGACGAATACAACTTTTTGACGCCTGCTCTGTCGGATGTCTTTGTTCGTAAGTCTTGTCTCTTCTCGCTACTTTGATCATCTTTCAGAGACATCTCATTTTGCTATACACCCACTTTCTTTCATCTTTCCCTGTAAGTGTCTATCTTTAACAATGACATCACCATGTTGGAAAAAGACTATGTTGCATATTGCCTGTTTTATATCTATCATTACATGTTTATTTGTTAATGATCTATGTTAAATGTTACATCTTTTGCTTTGATTCGCTAAATGTCTACTTAAACAACTCAAAAGCAAAGATATAGTAACAAACTATATCTCTCCTCGACGCTGAAAGGCAAGTGAGAAAGAGAAGTAAAGGATTAAGATGATATTAAACAGATGCCACATAGCGTTTATCGTAGATTAGTTAAGTGTTCAACTTTACATATTCTATTTTATTCTATTCTATTCTATTCTATTCTATTCATGGAGTCAGTTTCACTGCAGCCGGGCATCCCCATATCCGCTCCACCGCCCGTCGCAGCATTTCTTGTAGAATATGCAGACTGATTGTTCCTGTAAGGTGTTGATTATAGATCTGTTTTCCCCACCAGGCGCTACGGATCGACAAGATCCTTTATCCACCTTTAGACACCTCAGTCTCTTTATATATACATCGTTGTTCCACCCATTCTCCTCCGAAACATTTCCATAATAAGCCACGTTATCATAAGCCACCGAAAAAAGCCACGTCATCATAAGCCACCGTAACAAGCCACGTCATCATAGCCACAGTAATAAGCCACGTCATCATAGTCACAGTAATAAGCCACGTCATCATAGCCACAGTAATAAGCCACGTCATCATAGCCACAGTAATAAGCCACGTCATCATAAGGCACCGTAACAAGCCACGTCATCATAGCCACAGTAATAAGCCACGTCATCATAGCCACAGTAATAAGCCACGTCATCATAGCCACAGTAATAAGCCACGTCATCATAAGGCACCATAACAAGCCACGTCATCATAGCCACAGTAATAAGCCACGTCATCATAAGGCACCGTAACAAGCCACGTCATCATAGCCACAGTAATAAGCCACGTCATCATAGCCACAGTAATAAGCCACGTCATCATAGCCACAGTAATAAGCCACGTCATCATAAGGCACAGTAACAAGCCACGTCATCATAGCCACAGTAATAAGCCACGTCATCATAGCCACAGTAATAAGCCACGTCATCATAGCCACAGTAATAAGCCACGTCATCATAGCCACAGTAATAAGCCACGTCATCATAGCCACAGTAATAAGCCACGTCATCATAAACCACTGTACAAAGCCACGTCATATGGAGTATGCACCGCAACAGTGACTGATTTTGTTTCACACAGCGTATAGGCCACACTCTATTTCTAAGTCTAATTCTAATGACCTTTCGTCATCCTAACATATTCAGCACATATCAAACATTGTTGCGTTATATTCACGCCTTGTACCAACAATTCTTCCCGAGGTTCAGCTTCGGTCGTTGCGATTGAATACAAAGAATTATAAATGTTGAACTTGTCGGTTACTACCTGCTGAAGAACCTTCTAGGTTCTCTAATGACCCTCTGTGTACCTCATGATTTGTAGAACTGCTTGAGTTTGTCCAATAATTTATAATTAAAGCACACAACACAAACACAGCAATACTCTGAGCATATTCTTCTGCTTGATGTCTAGCTCTCACTAACCATCCGGCAAAAATGACCCGGTGACTGACTCTCCCGACAAAACAACAAACAAATGACACATAATCCACACTGATGTTTGAATATAATCATATCTTACATCCTTCCAACCAATATTGGTACTTAATTAAATTGGTTATGTGTAAAGAGCTCATGCTTCATTGGTGGTGCACCAAAGAGATAACTAGCTCTCCGGCATGACGCAACAGCACGTGACAGGTGAATACATCATAGGCGTACCTCTGAAACTTGAGGATAGGAAACAACACATTCATTATATGTGTCGACTACAGGCTATTAAGCTGGGATTAAACCCACATTGACTTTATTGCCAGGCCTTCCTGCAAACCACTACACAGAAGAAACCTGAGCTTATTAACTAAATCTGTAATTCCATTACAGGGGAAACAAAACCAAGAAATCTACGAAAAGTAGAACGACATAAAACATTAGGCTCTCTACCTTGAGAAATATATTCATGGGTCATAGGTCACTTAACATTGAACCAAAAGTTGGTTGTGGCTAAATATGTATATTCTAGAAAAATAGTCACGACCTCATATAGAACAGATTTATTGTAGGAATGATGTGGCTAGTTTTGTTATGTCTTCTTTCTTGCCACGTGTTTGTCTTATTTTTTTTTTTGTCTCCGGTCTTTATGTCTTTCTTTACCACTGCACGTAATCTCTTGTCAACCTTTTCGCGGGTTTCTTTATTGTTACTGTCGATATTGACCTGATTCGTGTCACTCATGCCGTGTTTTTAAATAAAAGTGCTTGGTGGCTTAAAGTTCGCATGTGTGTTACCAGCTCACTGTACAGAATATCCTTTATAATTCTGTCTTATTCAATACGGGTAACGTGTCCACGCGACGTTGGCTTTTAAGGCTTGTATCCTGTGTGAATTTTCTGCATTAATTAAGAACATCAATGCTGAGCATACGATATTACCATATAACGCACAGAATTATTCTTAAACTGAGCCATAGAAAGCATAACATTTCCATACAACACGCTGTGACACGGAGACGAATGTTTTTCCCAGTTCATAGAATCCCGCATTCGATCTGGTAAGTTCACTTCCAAATTGGTCCCGCGTGTGTATCTTTCAGTCGCCGGTTGTCTGCCCCGTGTGTGTATCTTTCAGTCGCCTGTTGTCCGTCCCGCGTGTGTATCTTTCAGTCGCCGGTTGTCTGCCCCGTGTGTGTATCTTTCAGTCGCCTGTTGTCCGTCCCGCGTGTGTATCTTTCAGTCGCCGGTTGTCTGCCCCGTGTGTGTATCTTTCAGTCGCCGGTTGTCTGCCCCGTGTGTGTATCTTTCAGTCGCCTGTTGTCCGTCCCGCGTGTGTATCTTTCAGTCGCCTGTTGTCCGTCCCGCGTGTGTATCTTTCAGTCGCCTGTTGTCCGTCCCGCGTGTGTATCTTTCAGTCGCCGGTTGTCTGCCCCGCGTGTGTATCTTTCAGTCGCCGGTTGTCTGCCCCGCGTGTGTATCTTTCAGTCGCCGGTTGTCTGCCCCGCGTGTGTATCTTTCAGTCGCCTGTTGTCTGCCCCGCGTGTGTATCTTTCAGTCGCCTGTTGTCTGCCCCGCGTGTGTATCTTTCAGTCGCCTGTTGTCTGCCCCGTGTGTGTATCTTTCAGTCGCCTGTTGTCTGTCCCGTGTTTTCACTGGCTCGATAGATTTCTTCCCGGCAACCCACGAGAAAATTAACAGTTGGAGAAGGGGATTAATTAACCCACAATGGGAAAATTAACAGTTGGAGAAGAGGATTAATTAACCCACAAAGGGAAAATTAACAGTTGGAGAAGGGGATTAATTAACCCACAATGGGAAAATTAACAGTTGTAGGTCGCTCATTTGCAGTCAATTTTTACTAAGAATAACAAGACTTTCACCATAACTTCGCGGTGAATTTGAAGGAATTAAAAAAACATCGAACACGACTGACTATAGCTTGTTTCATAAGTCGTGCCCAACTTTTAAAATCAATATCTTTTAAACCGCTTTTTGTATTTTTTTCAAAATTTGCATGTAAAGTTATAATGATTAGAACCCAACAGAGAATTAATTTCATTAAAAACAAACATTTGGTTATTATTATTGCTTATTTGATTTATATAAATTTATAACGACCCATTGATGTAGTCAAAACTTAGTGTTTACAGTATTTAAGTTAAAAATAGCGATTACAAATCTATACACGGTCAAATTTACGATTTTGCACGCTTTAAACGTGAGCTGTCTGACACAATTAGACACTTTTAGAAAACACGAGGCATTGTGTGTTCCATTTCCGTTCTTTCATAGGTGTAGACGTGGAACGCTAACATTTATCATGAGTCTTAAAATGAAATTATGCAGTTTACAAAACATCGCAATAAAAATGTATGACTATTTTTGCAAAGAGGCTAAACGAGGAAGATTATTTCATTCTTTAGAAAACCCTGAGAATAGGACAAGACACATTTTGGATTTATCTAAACGGTCATTTAATCGCTGGATTCAAGCACGTGACCGTCAATGTTCCAAATATACAAAATCACAAGGAAGAGCAAAAATGTTGGATAATTTCGACAGTGAACTTATTAGAAGTGAAATTCGCAAAATGTTGGGTATGAATGAAACTGTTACAATAAGAAAATTAAAAGTATCGCTGAAAAAGAACAACAGTATTGAAATATCAAAGTCTACATTATGGAGGAATGTGAGAGCTGCAGGCTTTACATTCAGAAAGTATTCCAATGGACGAAACATCATCTGTGAGAAGCCACATATAGTAGTCATGACAAGCAAGTACTTACGTGAAGTAAAAGAGGTGCGCAAGCAAGGTTATGATATTGTGTACTTGGATGAAACATGGATCAATGTTCACCACACTAACCAAAGGGAATGGCAGTCATCAGATGGAAAGATTAAGAGATTAATACCTAGCAGCAAAGGACAGCGCTTGATAATTGCTCATGCAGATAGTCGACAACATGGACTAATACAGAATGCAGAGCTAATTTTTCTTTCAAAATCCATAGACAATCGGGATTATCACTCTGAGATGAATGGTCACATATTTAGACATTGGATTGAAAATTCTGTTCTCCCATCACTAGATCGACCATCTTGCCTAATAATGGACAATGCAGCGTACCACAACATTGTTGCACTTGAAGATAAAGTCCCGACGTCATCCAGTACAAAAGATGCTATTAAGATATGGCTCACAAAGGAGCACATACAATTTAATAACATGTACTTAAAACCTGAATTACTATCTCTAGTGAAGCAAAAACAAAGGACAAAGATTTTTCAAATAGATAAGATTATCCAAGAGCACGGTCATATAAGTTTGAGGCTGCCACCTTACCATGCTCATTTAAATCCAATAGAACTAATCTGGGCAAAATTAAAAGGACAAGTGGCAGATGAAAATACAACATTCAAAATATGCGATGTAAAGACTCTTGCTAATCTCGCTTTATTAAATATAGACAAAGATTATTGGGCTAAATGTGAAGACCACGTCTTAAAACAGGAAGAGGAATATTGGAAAAATGATGGTTTGTGGAATGTTCAACCCCAAACAGTTATTAATCTTTTAGACTCGACTGATTCAGAATGAAAGTATATAGCCCCCACAATGTTGGCCCCTATATTACCTTCAATTATTTCAACAAACGGTCCTTTTCAGGACCACACAACTATGAAAATTGGACATACAGGTATACCTTGATATTATCGTCCGTCCTCGAACTGAGCAGACAATAATTATCCTGGTGTTTTGTTTTATCCAGTTATTTCCCCATTACGGCCACGCCTTTACCTAGTGAAAATTAATCGTAGACCAGCAACTACGGTAATTTCTATTCTTTAGTGCTTCACAATTTACAATTTTGACAAACATCAAAGAAATATCGCCGCTTTAAGAAAACTGCAGCTGCAAGATATTTGTTAAATATACATTTAAAGGGTCTTTTGCATTCTAATAACATTTGGAAAATTTCAAAAGTATTTAACAAACGGTTAGAGAGTAATAGCGTTTTGAAGTTGGGCACGTGATTTGAAACGAGCTATAATCTGTGCATTCTGCGGTCACAGGCTGGATCAGTTAGGGAGATACAAAGTGGGGGACAAACCTTTACGCCCGGTAAACTGTTCAATTCCACACAAAAATATCTTTTGTCATTGTTACCACGTAGTAGTACTCTTGGGTTAACAGCAGTCATTTTGTCTTTGACGTTTGTCATTTATGTCATTTACATCGTCATCATCGAGTGCCGTCTCCGCAACGAAGGTTGGCTACCATGGAGCGCCATTCTGCTCTGTTTCTTGCTTTGATGGTGCAGGTTGTCATAGACTGATTTGTCCATCTTTTGATGTTACTCGTCCATGTTAATCTTGGTCTGCCTCTGCCTCTGTTACCTTGTATTTTCCCATCCAGGATTACTTTTATTAAACTGTTGTGTCTTTTAACATGGCCCAAAAATTGCATTTGTCTTGTTTGAATTGTGTTTAGTAGTTCTCTTTCCATTTTTAGTTGTTTTAAGACTTGATCGTTTGTTTTCTTTTCCTTCCATCCAATTCTACCTATTCTTCTATATCCACATTTCAAAAGCTTCAATTCCATTTTCAATGTCATTTACATAACTCGTTATAATTCACTTTGGATAACGTTAGAAGGGACTAATAAACGTATACAGCATGCTAGTTCTGAACCACGTGCCATTGTTTGCAGATCTCTGACCTCAAACTTATTGTAGATGCAACCGATAGACTTGTGGGTAAGTCCACAGGAGCGATTTTGCGTAGGTCTCTAGGATAGGTTGTGTGGGCTGGCTGTTCAAACAGCAAGGACCGGCTGTGTGGTGAGACACCGGTCCACATTCCTACACTCTTTTATAATAGCTAGGTCAGAGGGGAGGGTTTGGTGGTAGGATCGATGAAATATATGGCTCAGTTTAAAGTTTATTAATTTTGGCTCAAACAGTTTAAAGTTTATTAATTTTGGCTCAAACAGTTTAAAGTTGATTAATTTTGGCTCAAACAGTTTAAAGTTTGTTAATTTTGGCTCAAACAGTTTAAAGTTTATTAATTTTGGCTCAAACATTTTAAAGTTTATTAATTTTGGCTCAAACAGTTTAAAGTGTATTAATTTTGGCTCAAACAGTTTAAAGTTTATTAATTTTGGCTCAAACAGTTTAAAGTTTATTAATTTTGGCTCAAACAGTTTAAAGTTGATTAATTTTGGCTCTAACAGTTTAAAGTTTATTAATTTTGGCTCTAACAGTTTAAAATTTGTTAATTTTGGCTCAAACAGTTTAAAGTTTATTAATTTTGGCTCAAACAGTTTAAAGTTTATTAATTTTGGCTCAAACAGTTTAAAGTTGATTAATTTTGGCTCTAACAGTTTAAAGTTTGTTAATTTTGGCTCAAACAGTTTAAAGTGTATTAATTTTGGCTCAAACATTTTAAAGTTTATTTATTTTGGCTCAAACAGTTTAAAGTGTATTAATTTTGGCTCAAACAGTTTAAAGTTTATTAATTTTGGGCTCAAACAGTTTAAAGTTTATTAATTTTGGCTCAAACAGTTTAAAGTTTATTACTTTGGGCTCAAACAGTTTTAAGTGTATTATCCTGGCTCTTGGATAAAAACAACAAAGCAAAGACAGAAACACTAACAAAAAATTCATCAGTGGTAGTAATAGAAAGGAGCGAGTGGTGGGTAAAAATCAATCCACAAAAGTAAAGTACATTCCTACAAGCTATGGTGACAGCTTTACAAAAAAGAAACAACAAAATACTGACGTTTCGGCCAACATGTGGCCTGCTTCAGAAATAGAAAACATATAAACGGACAACGGAATGAAGATAAACTCTACTGCATCTAGGATGAGCGGGACGTGTAAATGAAGGAAAAATAAAAAGTGGGATAGGAAATGATAAAATAAAAGGGAGATGTGATACATTATAAGAGAAGAAAAATTGATAATTAATACAAATTCATAAACTAAAAAAATATTTCGAAATAATTAAATAGTAAATAATGCGAGAATTAGCTGAGACTTTATCCAGGAGCATCCAGTGTGTGGATGACTCTTAAGTCAAATGTGGATCTGATGAGAAGTGAGTAAGGGGGAGGGGGGGGGGGAGAAGAGCAAACCAGTCACGTGATAAAACGAGACAATGTTGCAGTAATAGGAAACTCTAAATAACGAGCTTCGCAACATGAGACAATCTGATCATCAGAAGGGGACTTCTGCCGCGCAAGTATTGCGATCATTTAGCTTATGCATATAATATAATATAAGTGGGAGCTAATAGTAAGAGCAGAATAATAAGCAATAATTGTCATGAATATTTTACTGATGGATCTCTTGAGCCAAGCCATGCGTGTTATGTATAAACGAGGCTAAGGCGAGTGACTTAACTACCAAAGACATGAGAGATGAGCGAGTCATCACAAGCGATAACAACCTGATAAGAAATGGGGGTGGGAAATATGGGTGTATGTCACGAGTCTAACGAGTTTAAGTTAAGGTTTGAGTCGTACCACACACACACACTCAAGGTCAAGGTCTCGTGGCCAGCGGTTCCCACGGGAGTTGCCTGATGTAACGTCAATATCGACTTTGGATTTTATTTGTTGGTCTAAACGAGGCAGACCAAGAGGAAGATTGGTTCAAGAGCTTGAACTTGACAACAGAAGAAGTGGGAGATCTAGCTTGAGAGATATTCTTTTAGACGGGCTGTCGTGAATGCAACATTCTGTGCGAGATCTAGCTAGAGACAGATATTCTTTTAGACGGGCTGTGGTGAATGCAACGTTCTGTGGGAGATCTAGCTAGAGACAGATATTCTTTTAGACGGGCTGTGGTGAATGCAACGTTCTGTGGGAGATCTAGCTAGAGACAGATATTCTTTTAGACAGGCTGTCGTGAATGCAACGTTCTGTGGGAGATCTAGCTAGTGAGATATTCTTTTAGACAGGCTGTCGTGAATGCAACGTTCTGTGGGAGATCTAGCTAGAGACAGATATTCTTTTAGATGGGCTGTCGTGAATGCAACGTTCTGTAAAGGACACGAAGCGCGATGATGACGTGGTCTAACATAACTGAAAAGACTTAATATGAGGTTGAACAGATCATGCATCGGCAGGAAGTTAGCAAAACCCCCCAAGACAACAACAACAACAATTTAGATACGAGACAATTTTATGGTAAAACGAGCGCTAAATCAGACCGGGTCTGGACTAGATAGAGCCACGACATTTCGTGTAGGCCTACGTTTGAACTATTACAGGTTGGCTGCATATTCTGGACGATTAAACCTGGACGCGTAGCAAGTATTCATACCCAAACTTGCAGCAGAAGGAAGATACACTACACCCATGACCCAAGTGGGCCCGAAATATATCTCATCACACGTACCCTACCAGAGAAATATATCTCACCCCACGTACTCTACCAGAGAAATATATCTCATCACACGTACTCTACCAGAGAAATATATCTCATCACACGTACTCTACCAGAGAAATATATCTCACCACACGTACTATCCCGTATAAATATATCTCACCCACGTACTCTACAAGATAAATATATCTTACCACACATACTGTACAAACAAATATGAAATAGAAAATAAGAGAGTAAAAGAGGCAGACCTAGAGAAACACTATAAAGAACATCGAGGCGAGAGACAACAGTAGCAGGTGTCCTCTCCCTCATTGTGATTGAATGATGTGCTCTGAACAGAGCCGTGTGACAAGATACAATGCGTGCACATCTGACATAACAAAGATCGTTGAACACGAGTCTAGAATTTCTGCCATATGGCACATATATATGGTCTTCGTTTCGAAAGGACAATAGATAGATAGAAACATATTCTACAACAGAAATATATCTAACCAAACATATTCTACAACAAATATCATCATCATCATCATCGAGTGCCATCTCCGCAACGAAGGTTGGTTACCATGGAGCGCCATTCTGCTCTGTTTCTTGCTTTGATGGTGTAGGTTGTCATAGGCGGGTTTGTCAATCTTTTGATATTACTCGTCCATGTTAGTCTTGGTCTGCCTCTGCCTCTTTTACCTTGTATTTTCCCCTCCAGAATTACTTTTAGTAGGCTGTTGTGTCTTTTAACATGGCCCAAAAATTGCATTTGTCTTCTTTGAATTGTATTTAGTAGTTCTCTTTTCATTTTTAATTGTTTTAAGACTTCATCGTTTGTTTTCTTTTCCTTCCATCCAATTCTACCTATTCTTATATATATATATATATATATATATATATATATATATATATATATATATCCACATTTCAAAGGCTTCATTCTGTTCTGTTTTCTTGTCTAATGCCCATGTGTGTTCTGCGCCATATACAACAAATATATCTAACCAAACATATTCTACACGAGAGATATATCTCACAGGTAATTGAACCAGATGAGCTGTCCTACTCGTAAATACCCGAATGGCTCTAGCATTGCTAGCGCCCGCTTTGAACCATTAATCCTGGCCGTTTTTTCTTTTCTAGACTATCATGTTGGCTGAAGTTTGTACAGGAGCACATACGGTTTGTGGGAAACATAAGATAATGCCAAACGTGTGGGAAAAAGGATAGGTAAGTATGTGACTATACGTGTGTGTCTGTGAGTCGTATACATTACATATATGTGTGTGTAGAAAATCTGACAGACAGAGACACAGACGTACAGGCAGGGAGACAGACAGACATGAGAAAAATAGACACAGATAGATAGGTAGGCAGACAGAGAGACATACAGACAGATGGACGGACGGTTGGCCGACGTACGGACAAACGGAAGGACAGACATACTGACAGACAGTTAGGAAGGTAGGTAAATAGATGGGTAGGTAGGTAGGGTTCTAGGAAGGTAGGTAGATGGGTAGATAGGGATTTATGTAGAAAGACAGGCAGATAGACAGACAGACAGGTGGACGAACGGACGGACAGACAGGTGGACGGACGGACAGACAGGTGGACGGACGGACGGACGGACGGACGGACGGACGGACGGACGGACGGACGGACGGACGGGACGGACGGACGGACGGACGGACGGACGGACGGACGGACGGACGGACGGACAGACAGACAGACAGACAGACAGACAGACAGACAGACAGACAGACAGACAGACAGACAGACAGACAGACAGACAGACAGATAGATAGATAGATAGATAGATAGATAGATAGATAGATAGATAGATAGATAGATAGATAGATAGATAGATAGATAGATAGATAGATAGATAGATAGATAGATAGATAGATAGATAGATAGATAGAAAGATAGGTAGAAGTGGGAAACGAAAACAATGGCAAAGCATAAAAGAAAATGAGATAGCGCAGATAAAGAGAAATTATAAAAGGAGAAAGCGTTATCGATCAAAAGTTGCATGAACTGATCCCAGAGAGTAGCTCTACAGATACAGAAACTGGACAAAAACGAGAGCAAGAGAGACAGAAAGAGAGAGAGAGAGAGAGATGATAAACGTTTCCATAGTATGTTATAACAACATATTACTTGAATGATTTTGAAAGAGTCTGAAATAAAAAGAACATAATGGAAACATGAACAAGGTAGGTATCTACGTATTCCATGCACCTGGCAGCGGTTCATTTCGACAAATCAGGTTTTGCGAATGTGGCCTTCTCCCATCGATATACCGTTGACGTCGTGACAGTGAGAGCTGTTCAATAAACGTTGTCGGATACTTTCTGTGTCAATTACTTACAGATCCTTATTATGGATTGTTCTGTCAATTCAACAGAAGGCTCCACATCAGGAAGTATGCGCTGGCGCTACGGTTTTAAACATACCAACTACCAACAAGACAACAAAAACCACGCTAGAACTCACAAATACTGAACCCAACATCATGAAAGAGGAAATCGAAGAAGTAATCAAATATACACCAAGAAATAAAGCACCAGGGATAGATAACATACCAATAGAAATACATGTAATAGCAGCAGCCCGAGAAACAAGAGTAGTGCAATGGCTGCACAGAATATTTAATGCAGCATGGCACCAACAACAAGCCCCAGAAGACTGGCAACAGGCAATCATCATACCAATATGGAAAAAGAAAGGTAGCAAAAGAGACTGCAATCAATATAGAGGTATATCTCTTCTCAGCCATGTAGGAAAGCTATACGCCAAAATCTTTGAAAAAAGGCTGAGACCAATAATAGAACTACAGTTATGTGATTCTCAAATGGGGTTCCGAAAAAAACAGAGGATGTATTGACGCACTATTCACACTAAAACAGCTTGCAGAAAAAACGACACAACACAATCAAAACTTATACATAGCCTTCATTGACCAGGAAAAAGCATTCGACAGAGTAAACAGAGAACAACTGTGGGAGATACTAACAACATACGGAGTAAGCCAACATCTAACCAACCTTATTAAAAGTCTCTACATCAACAGCAGCTGCAGGGTCAGAAAAGCAGCAGGCTACACAGACCAATTCGAGGTTAGATCAGGTGTAAGACAGAGGTGCGTACTATCCCCCCTACTGTTTATTACATACATGGACCATATATGCAAGCTAGCCAACCCATCAGAGACAGAGGAGATCAACGAGCTTTTATTTGCAGACGATCAGGCACTAATACATGAAACAATAGAAGACCTACAAGAACACTTAAACAAACTCAACATCTCAGGCACAAAATACAACATGAAAATCAACATCAACAAAACAGAAGTCATGAACGTCGCCAAAAATAAACAGAACATCAACTGTCTATAGAAGGCAAGCAACTAAAACAAGTAGAGGAATTCAAATACCTAGGAAGTCAAATGACAAACGATAATTCTCAAACAGCAGAGATAGAATCAAGATGCAACAAAGCTTGTCAAATCATCGGACAGTTATCGTCACTATTGTCCAACAAGGAAATAACTCTAGAGGCAAAACGAGCACTATACAATACAATCTTCATCCCAACGTTGTGCTACCAATGCCAGACCTGGAACCTAGATGCAAGAACAATAAGAAAAATAACCTCTACAGAGATGAAATGTGTTAGACAAATGACAGGAGACAGTCTGAGAGATAAGATCAGAAATAAAGAACTGAGAAAAAAGCTAACAATAGCCCCCGCCATAGAATATATAAGGAAACAACAGATAAAATGGTTTGGCCACGTGACAAGGCAGAAAGATCAAAACACAACACAACGAATATTCGACAAACGTTGTGAGAACACCAGACCCTAGGGTCGACCACGAAAAAGATAGATCGATGGAATATTAGAAACACTAGGAAACATAACAGCAGCAGAGGCGAAAAGAAGAGCAAAAGATCGCAAATTATATCTCCCCTCGACGCTGAAAGGCAGATGAGGAAGGAAAGAAGAGGAAGAAGAAGAAGCTACGGTTTTTCGTGCGTTTTGGCTGCTTTCTATGGTGTTAGACGGGCCTTGAGGGGGCATCCATTGTTGTGTTGTCTGTCATCATGGTCGACAGTCGTATATCCCTAATCCAGGAGTGAACATGAAATGAAGGCCGTGATAATATAGATTTCGATGATGTTCGTGAATCTGGAGCCCTGGTGCTACTCCCAGATCTTCATGTTGTCAAGAGGGCAGATGTTTCGATTCAGGAGAGCCACGAGCACGAGGAGACAGGGGGAGGGAGGACTTATAAACCAGCTGATCGTTTCAAGCTGCGCGATTATTCCCGCGGAATGGAGATCTTATGTGCTGGATGTGCGATAAGGATAAGGCAATAACAGTGACTTACATAAGATGGTTATGTTTAGGTTTGATGGCAAACTACAATATCTGCGTCTTTGATCCAAAATGAACGGAAAATAAGGACATATTTTTCCGGCGGTAGGGGGGTGTCGGCAATAATAATCATCATCATGCAGCATAAAAATATAAGGGACAAATCTGCACAAGTGCAAAAAGAGATGGGAGTTAAGATGGCCACAGTCAGAAACGAGAAACTTAGTGGGCGTGTAAGAAGACTAATCACCAACACAGAACTGGAGTTGTCAATCGCTGGACACTCCGAGACATGTTGACAGAGTTGATCTGAGCACCTATGGACATGTCCGGAGTGCAATGATGAAAACCCGCTAATAACTCAATAACTTTGCTCTACGCCCTTGAGCATCATTTATTTCTTTTTCAAACTTTCTATCGTTGAAGAGTTCCGAACTTCTAGTGCAACAATTTCCTGGGCCTTGTTCCAATAAGTGATGACACCACACAAGTCTGCGATAACTGGACGGCGTGGGCGCCCAATTTTCAGCATCCTGAACAGATGCCAAATGGCTTCTATTACAGACCGGAAGTCTCTTACCTGGCGCTCAGGACGATACTGCTAATGTCAAGGTCGCATGCGATGCTCTGTTCACAGTTATTTGACTGCGCAAATGTGGCGACTTTTGTTCTAGTCATAAAACAAATGTTGCATTTCTTGTGTCTCCTTTTCTTTTTTTGTTCTTCCTTCTGCTGGAAATTGTTGATGGTAACTAGATCCTGTCATGGGTATTTTATTGTTTAAACATTGTGTGTTTGGACCAAGTTATTTTATTGTTTAAACATTGTGTGCTTGGACCAAGTTATTTTATTGTTTAAACATTGTGTGCTTGGACCAAGTTATTTTATTGTTTAAACATTGTGTGTTTGGACCAAGTTATTTTATTGTTTAAACATTGTGTGTTTGGACCAAGTTATTTTATTGTTTAAACATTGTGTGTTTGGACCAAGTTATTTTATTGTTTAAACATTGTGTGTTTGGATCAAGTTATTTTATTGTTTAAACATTGTGTGTTTGGACCAAGTTATTTTATTGTTTAAACATTGTGTGTTTGCACCGAGTTATTTTATTGTTTAAACATTGTGTGTTTGGACCAAGTTATTTTATTGTTTAAACATTGTGTGCTTGGACCAAGTTATTTTATTGTTTAAACATTGTGTGTTTGGACCAAGTTATTTTATTGTTTAAACATTGTGTGTTTGGACCAAGTTATTTTATTGTTTAAACATTGTGTGCTTGGACCAAGTTATTTTATTGTTTAAACATTGTGTGTTTGGACCAAGTTATTTTATTGTTTAAACATTGTGTGTTTGGACCAAGTTATTTTATTGTTTAAACATTGTGTGCTTGGACCAAGTTATTTTATTGTTTAAACATTGTGTGCTTGGACCAAGTTATTTTATTGTTTAAACATAGTGTGTTTGGACCAAGTTATTTTATTGTTTAAACATTGTGTGTTTGGACCAAGTTATTTTATTGTTTAAACATTGTGTGTTTGGACCAAGTTATTTTATTGTTTAAACATTGTGTGTTTGGCCCAAGTTATTTTTCTTTAACTGGTCAAACCTTGGCTAGTACAGTATTGGGTAACTGGTTGTGAGTACAAGTCTCAGCTGCAGTGTTGTATTTTTATTTGTGATTTCTCTCTACAGCAACCACCCCTGGTCTCAACAGTGGGGCCCGGCTTGAAACGTCAATTACTTATCGATTACCTCCGCATATGGTTACCTCCAAATAAGGAGTTATCTGCCTGTGTGGCTAGGGAAACCTGTGCATGGCTGCCAGGGAAGAAAATGGATTAACAGGCAACATTCAGTTCCTAGTCTCTAGGGATTTCGCCAGAGGTGAAAGCTGATGAACGGAAAAAATTAGTACAGTACACATTCTACAGTATGGTGTACATATATGTACAACAACGGATCTATCAATCAAACCTTAATTATGTGTTTAATGAATCTAATATGACCCGTTCAGAACCGGAAGATAATAAATTATCCATGTAGGCCAAGTGTGGAAACAAAAGATAACAAACGATAAAGTTTTAAAACAACTGAAAATAAAAAGAGAACTACTAAATACAATTAAGACAAGACAAATGACATTTTGTGGCATGTTAAAAGACACAACAGCCTACTAAAAGTAATATTGGGAGGAAAAATACAATGTAAAAGAGGCAGAGGCAGACCAAGACTAACATGGGCGAGTAACATCAAAAGATGGTCAAGTCAATCTATGACAGCCTGCACCATCAAAGCAAGAAACAGAGTAGAATGGCGATCCATGGTAGCCAACCTTCGTTGCGAAGAAGGCACACGATGATGAGGTCAAGTGTACGCTAGTCATCATTGACTGTCTCCTCTAATAGACTGATGTGACCCTATTCAGCTAAAACTGGATCTTTCTATTCTGTTCATCTCCCCAGGAATACCTCCACTCTTTTGGCAAATTTGTCTCTCACAGTTGTTTGTTACTGATACTTTAGTTCATTTGCTCTTTTGCCTCTTTTCATGAACATGGAACATCAAAGCTTATATTATACATTCGATGTAATTAGAAGAAGCGGTTTTATCTTAAAAGAACACAAATGTTTGTGTAGCTAACAACTGAATACTGCAGTCTGGACACGCTCAGATTCACTAATTGTTGGTATTTTTGTTACGAACTTACTAAAATATCATCAACAGCCATATATGTTATATTGAATTGAAACCACCCCCATAAAATATCAGTTATAAGATTGAGGGGAGTGTGTTAGACTCAGGACATCTTCATCCATAAATGTGGACAAATATCCAGGATTACAACTAAATGCCACTTTGAGAAAATGTTTGCAAATAAACAGCAATTTTGTTGAGTTGTGTCATCAATCGTTGGGGTTTGCCTATTAATACCGCTTTCACAGCAACAACAAAAACTTTCTGGACTTGCTTCTTATGGACCACGCCCCATTCACCTCAAATGTGAAAACATGTACCTATTTATGCTGAACCTGCGTTAACATAGAGGAAAATCACTGGCCTGTCATTTCCAAATGGTGCCATTTAGTATGTTCAACTGTGTGAAATAAAATCACATATCAATCATTCTATATGACCCATTAAAGTAGTCCAACGTGTCCACCTGTGTTGTTCAATCACATCAGCAAATATAGAAACGAATTATCGCCCGAGCAGTCTTTATTAATAGCATCCGGTGCGAAAGTGAACCAACTGCAGGGAACATGAAAGGTGGTCTCTTTCATAGAGCGCACAGAAGCGTGACGTTTCACACAATCAGGGAACTACACTTTCATTTTTAAATGTGAACCAATGACAACTTTTTCCCTCGCGATTTTGCATTCACAGCTTTCCAGATCACGTGCACTAGCAATCATTTTGAACACCTTGACCTTATTACCACTGAACGTCCAACAAGGAAATAACTCTGGAGGTAAAACGGACACAAGCTACAACACAATCTTCATTCCAACGTTGTGCAACCAATGTAAAAAGCAAAGGTTCCCTTCACACCTTGCTAGGCGTATGGGCAATATGGTGTTAGTGACCATATTTTCCTATAACCTCGGCACATTTTTGGGTCATGTAGTCGGTATCACGCCAGGCCGCCTTTACTTCCCAGAAAAATATCTGGTACCCATTTTTAGAGGCTGGGTAAACCCCGGAGCCTTGTCAGTCCGAAAAAAAATGCAACCAATGTCTTAGACCCTAAATGTAAGAACAAAATGTAACCAATGTCTTAGACCCTAAATGTAAGAACAAAATGCAACCAATGTCCTAGACCCTAAATGCAAGAACAAAATGTAACCAATGTCCTAGACCCTAAATGCAAGAACAAAATGTAACCAATGTCCTAGACCCTAAATGCAAGAACAAAATGTAACCAATGTCCTAGACCCTAAATGTAAGAACAAAATGCAACCAATGTCCTAGACCCTAAATGTAAGAACAAAATGCAACCAATGTCTTAGACCCTAAATGTAAGAACAAAATGTAACCAATGTCCTAGACCCTAAATGCAAGAACAATATGAAAAGTAACCTTTACTGAGATGAAATATGTGAGACGGATGACAGAAGGTAGTTGGAGAGATACGATCAGAAATGAAGAACTGAGAAAACAAACTAGGAATATTTCTCGTCACATAATGTATAAACAACAGGTAAAATGGTTCGGCCACGTGCTAAAGCAGAAAGACCAAACACTACACAACGAGCCTTCAATAAATGTTGCGTTCTTCAATAAACTTTTTAACAGTTCTTCGTTTCAAATGTTTGTATATAATTATCAACATAATATTGTCTAAGTTTCTCTGATCGTCAGCGGTTGCCACTGGAAGAAAAGTTGTTTTAGCAACTGTGTCATTTGGCCTTTCCAGTAGCCCTATATACCTGGTTGTATCTATGAGCTGCTAACAATATATATATATATATATATATATATATATATATATATATATATATATATATATATATATATATCCGATTTTCCCTTAAACAAATCGAGAATCTCCGAGAAAAATCCTGTCTCGTGCACGAACTCTGTAGCACAGCCTGGGATCCATCTCTGTGGATAGATTGTTTTGTATCAGATAAATTGTGTCCTGTCATCGGCAATTTATTGCATAATCTTTTTCGATTGGTAACTGCAAAGAGTGTTTTAACCTGCGTCCACCAGACACCAGACTTTTGCAGCTTCTTTTTTTTTTTTGCCGTTACCCGAGAAGGCTAGAAATCTGATCTCACTACCCAGCTAGAAGGTAGAAGGGGGTGGTGCGAGGTAAGGGGAGGGTAAAGCCACGATGAAACCACAGATTCAATTTAAAACAAAAAAATATAAAATATTCCCACTGGCGGATTGAAAACGGGACCTTCCAATCCAGAGACCGACGTCCTATCTCTAGACCACCCGGCCTCTTTTATATCTCTAAAGTATAAAAGTCGATAAGATATATATATATATATATATATATATATATATATATATATATGCACATGTCTTGTATAAATACTATTTCAAAATAAAATAAGAAAAATTTAAAATACTCAGTGTAAAATAACCCAAATACTCACATATAAGAACTAATATAAAAACTCCACGGCGATGTGATACCCACACGTGAATGGCGGTAGAAGATCTAAGCTCCCTCGTGTCGCGAGTGATATGAAAGCTTGGTCTGCGCTCGGGTCTGGCTGGGCACGAGCTAGTGGATCGATAACTTAACGGGACACACGGCTGGGAGAGTACGGTTTTGTTGAACAATTATGATTGGCTAGGCGTGGCACGTGTTGCTATTCCTGTTGATGATCTTATGGATATATCTGTGTACGAAGATTTGAGTTTTAGCTGGGAGACCAAAGCGCTGTGTTTGCCGGCTCGTCAGTGTCAATAATTAATGAGGAGAAACTCCAGGGACTGTATAAGCAGAAACAATAAACAGACGTTGCAGGTGGTTTATTTCTTCTTGTCCTTGACCGTGAATTAAGACAGCAGGCACTATATAAGAGTTAAGACAGCAGGCACTATATAAGAGTTAAGACAGCGACATTTCATGGCTTGTTTTGTCCTCAATCAGCCTCGGTTAACTTCAAGTCTTTTCTTTTCCCTGCTCCCCACCTTGTTCCGTTCTCTGTTCACCACCTTCCCCCGTTCCCTTTTCCCCACCTTCCTCCGTTCCCTACCTTCGTCCGTTCCCTGCTCCCCACCTTATTCCGTTCCCTGTTCCCCACCTTCCTCCGTTCCCTGTTCCCCACCTTCCTCCGTTCCCTGTTCCCACCTTCCTCCGTTCCCCACCTTTATCCGTTCCCTGTTCCCCACCTTGCTTCTCTCCCTGTCCCCCGCCTTGTTCTGTTCCCTGTTCCCCACCACTAGTAATCCCTGACAAACATCTACGAAATGCTTCTCTTTAATTTTTTAGATTCCTGCATGTAATTTTTTGACTTTAATGTTATGGCTTTTGACATTATTGTAATTTGGCTTATCGCTTAGGAATGCGCGACCTGTCCAACTCCACCGCCTATCTATTATCATGTTGTAAATTTCTCTTGCCTTGAAATGTTCTTTTCTTTTACTTGGAGCATTTTGTTTTTGCGAAAACATATATTTCAGATTAGCACCTTGCAAAACACACCATCAGCAAAATTACTGCTTATTCTTCTTTCCCTTCATAAAACACGGGGTCGTTGGGGCAACACTGACAGACTTAGTCAATCAGAGGGTCGTTGGGGCAACACTGACAGACTTAGTTAATCAGAGGGTCGTTGGGGCAACACTGACAGACTTAGTCAATCAGAGGGTCGTTGGGGCAACACTGACAGACTTAGTCAATCTGAGGGTCGTTGGGGCAACACTGACAGACTTAGTCAATCTGAGGGTCGTTGGGGCAACACTGACAGACTTAGTTAATCAGAGGGTCGTTGGGGCAACACTGACAGACTTAGTCAATCTGAGGGTCGTTGGGGCACCACTGACAGACTTAGTCAATCTGAGGGTCGTTGGGGCACCACTGACAGACTTAGTCAATCTGAGGGTCGTTGGGGCACCACTGACAGACTTAGTCAATCTGAGGGTCGTTGGGAAATCACTGACAGATTTAGTCAATCAGAGGGTCGTTGGGGCACCACTGACAACTTAGTCAATCTGAGGGTCGTTGGGGCACCACTGACAACTTAATCAATCTGAGGGTCGTTGGGCACCACTGAGAACTTAGTCAATCAGAGAGTCATTGGGCCACCACTGACAACTTAGTCAATCTGAAGGTCATTGGGGCACCACTGACAACTTAGTGAATCTGAAGGTCGTTGGGGCACCACTGACAACTTAGTGAATCTGAAGGTCGTTGGGGCACCACTGAGAACTTAGTAAATCTGAGGGTCGTTGGGGCAACACTGACAGACTTAGTCATTCTGAGGGTCGTTGGGGCACCACTGACAACTTAGTGAATCTGAAGGTCGTTGGGGCACCACTGACAACTTAGTGAATCTGAAGGTCGTTGGGGCACCACTGACAACTTAGTGAATCTGAAGGTCGTTGGGGCACCACTGACAACTTAGTAAATCTGAGGGTCGTTGGGGCAACACTGACAGACTTAGTCATTCTGAGGGTCGTTGGGGCACCACTGACAACTTAGTAAATCTGAGGGTCGTTTTGGCAACACTGACAGACTTAGTCATTCTGAGGGTCGTTGGGGCACCACTGACAGACTTAGTCATTCTGAGGGTCGTTGGGGCACCACTGACAGACTTAGTCATTCTGAGGGTCGTTGGGGCACCACTGACGGATTTCGCCAATCTTCTTTCAGTTTCTCTCTTTCTTCAGTCAATCTTTGGAGCTCGCACAATCAAACCTGCCCATTGTTAGATGTTTTAATTCAGCCTCTTATTCTTCCTATCTATCCGTAACCCTCCTGTCACAGTTCATTATTGAATGGCCTTTGTTGGACGGTAACATAATATCATCTACAACAAAAATTAAACTCACAACGAGTACACATATCGCATTCCTGCTACATGAACGAGCGTGACGCGAGCTGGGCTAATACTGAGCTCCTAAACAAGAGCAACCGCTAAAACTGTTGGTTTATTGTTGCTAACACTAAACCTAATAGACTAGGCCATCAAAGGCAATAGCAATGTAGGAGCTCTGTATTGCTACAATTGTTACCGCACTTTGTCATTTATCAAGTATAGATCAAAGAAACAAACAATAGCTATTAACATCACGAGTCGGTTATTGTATCTGATTAAGCTAAATATAGCACATAATTAGTGGGGAAGTCCAGACAGGATATTCATAAATAAGAAATAGACATACGTAGAGTTGTATTTGAGTTAGAAATAGAAATTACTTGTAGGAAACAATCGGCCATATTGTGTGTATCGTACATTCAACTTTCCTGGAAATACCAACATTATTCCCCGGAAAGTTGGAAATTGCCCAAACCAGCGTGGGATGTGTTTTCCATTTAGAATCCAAAGATAGTTGCAACATATTCAAAGAGATATTCCTTTAGGTCTACCAGCTGTACATTAAATGTCTGATTCGCAAACTAGGGAAGACTATGGGAACAAGAGTTATGTTTAATTTGTACTGTTATGATAATACTAACAATTAAGTTATTGTATTCATGCTAATGAGAGCGTAGAGGCAACGCCTTGGCTTGGCCATCAAGTGAAAGAGGATTCAAACTCTGCGCTGATATTATTCAGTAAAGCAGTTTAAAAAAAATTGGTACCTGAGTCATTGAATTGGGGGGAAAGTAATGACATGGTGGAAAAGCACTGACCCCCTACTCTCCTAATGCTGGGCACAGTAGTTTATCATTGATACATTAGTTGACTAGCTCTTTTTTTCAGTAAAATATGCTTGTAACACATGACTATTCATTCATTCAATTTCTTTTCGGATCGACCACGGCACGTATGACAGAAGTCATAGTTCTCCATGATTGACGATTGACAAGTTTTTGTATGTTTTTGTTGTTCCTTAGTCTCATGGTTGAACTTCTGCAGTAATTGTTCTGCGTAGCGATTCTCTTGTCTACCTTATTTTCTTTTACCAAATAGCTTTCACATGAATGCCCGATGAAGGAGTGCTTCTTCATTCATTCTCAGCACATGACCGATGTATTTCCGGCGCTTTCTTTTTCTAAAGCTCGACACGTATTCTTGTTTTGAATAGTCTCTTATCTGTCTATTTGAAATGTGTTCTTTTCAGCTTATGTTTGAGATCAAATGAAGATATTTCTTTCCAAAGGCGTTTAATTTCCTATCCAAAGTCTTGGTAGATTTCCTACTTTCACATCCTATGATAGCACTGGTATCTGACAGAAGTTGAACATTCTAAGTTTTGTTCATTTACTCAGCATTTTCGATCTCCAGATTCTGGTCAGTTTATTTGATGCTGGTGTAATTGTAACCCATTCTTGGTTACGTCAGAATTTAGACCATCACCAGATATATTTTGATAGTAAATATAGACCTAAGCTTGTCCGTATACACACCACGTTTTGGGCAAAGCTTTAACAAACGAAGTGTTTAATATTAAATACGAGATGCTGATAAGGCGGGATGTGAAAGATAAGTTATCAGATAAGATAATCTCTGGCGATGGGATTAGATAAAGGTTATGTAACTCGTAAACTGCCCACTCGAATTTAGTTGTAACTGGCCTAATCGTTTTTTGTTACACATTATTTGGAAAATATCAAACCGTGTGCTCTAAACATTCGATTTTACTGTAAATTATGTTAATTTTCTAACAAACCTCTCAATGGATTGTGTCTTACATGTTACGGTTTAGTGAGCGCGAGATGGTGCTAAGATTGTGTGGAGAGCACGTGAAATTTGCCTTTTTAAACGGTGAGGTGATCACAACAAATGTCGGTATTGTAAAATCCTAAAAATTAGGACAACGAAGAAAATCATATTTTTATATACCTCAAAGAAGCAAAAATCTTTCCTAAATACATGACAGTAGGGGACAAAAATCAGACTTTAGGTCGGTGAAAAAATAATAATTCATGAAAAAGAATTACATAAATTCATCAAACAGTTTCCGAGATAATGATTAAACTTTGTGGTCACGAATTTCTGAACGAAGTATAGCTTATGAATTTGTGTTATTTACTTTGTTACAACATAACATACATCCTGAGACACTACTTTATCTTGAATGATGGTGTCTATATTTTATTATGTTACGACACAACATACGTCATGAGAAACTACTTTGTCATAAATGATAGTGGCTACATTTAAGTTTCCACTTTATTTAACAAACTCTCTCTATTTCTCAAGCGTCTTGCTAACTCCTGATATGTATTTTTACTTTTTATCATCGTTTATCACTGGTATAAATACAAACATCAAGTTGTTTATGCTCTGTTCGCTAATGTAAACTGGTGCACAGTTTTTTAATTACTTGAGAATATTTTTAAACTTGAATTATTTTGCCTCCTTGTGCCACCAAAATCTGGACATTTCTTTTTACAAAAAATCGGGAGGAAAAAGGCAAAACGCTTAACACATGCTCTGACAAAAATGCATGCCTGGCTTGTCTTGTTGAGACAAAGTAACGAACAACGAAGTTCTGGATCCTGCATGAATAGCCATTATTTTTGCTGTCCTCCAGAAACATGGATTAATAATATTTTGGCAACCTGTACAGATTACGATTCCCATAGATATCCTACACAGGGAGACAGGATTTGGCCACCTGTACAGATTACGATTCCCATAGATATCCTACACAGGGAGACAGGATTTGGTAACAGAAAAATATCATCATCATCAAGTGCCGAGCCTGCTGACGCAGGTGATCATGTCTCTCCGCAACTTTCGATCTCGACTGTTATTTGTCTTTTCTGCTGTTGACCTCCTGCCAAGCCATTCTCTTAAGTGCCTGGTATCTTTTCTCTTTGCTTCCCTCTGTCTCTTCGTCCCTCAATTTTCCCAGCTGTCACAATATATTCCAGCTGTTCCCTTTTTATTACATGGGGAAAAATGATTATTCATTAAATATCATCACCATCATCATCATCATCAAGTACCGGCCTGCTGGCGTAGGTGATCATGCCTCTCCACAAATTTCGATCACGACAGTTATTTATCATTTCTGTTGTTGACCTTCTGCCAAGCCATTCTCTTAAGTTGTCTGCTATCTTTTCTTTTTGCTTTCCTCTATTTCTTCGTTACTCAATTTTCTCAGTTGTTACAATATATTCCAGCTGTTTTCTTCTCATTAAATGGCAAAAAATGATGATTGTTTCTTCCTAATATTGGAAATTAGCTCTCTTTTTGCTTTGGCCTCTTTCAGAGCGTTTTCATTACTCTTCTCATCTGCCCATGGTATTCTCAACATTCTTCTGTAAAACCACATTTCTACAGACTCCAGTGATATTGAAATCCCCCTTAACGTTGTTGTCGTGATTTCTATTATTGTGGTGACTCATAATTGTACAAAGAAATTACTACAGTAGTTTTCTGTTGCCTTCCGTCGGCTTGTTTACGGTTGGCTCCGCTAGCCTTTGACTAAAAAGTGTGACCCACAAGACAGTGGGGTTGTTTTACTTTGGGGTACCCTCCCTTAGCCTTTTACTCTCCCGAGCATACTTGCAAGGCAGCAATGCAGGTTGTACTGTTTGTTGCATACAGTAGCAGTATATCAATATATATATATATATATATATATATATATATATATATATATATATATATATATATATATACTATGTAAAGTAAAAAGTAAAGTACCCCGTCACGCCAAGTGGCGTATAGGGAAATATGGCGTTAGTGACCCTATATTTTACAGACCTTCAGCACATGATTTTTGGGATAATGTGGTCAGTATTACGCCCGTGCTGTTTTACTTTCCCAGAAAAAAATCCGGTACCCATTTAAGGCTGGGTGAACCCGGAAGCCGTCGGTCGGGATCGAACCCTACCCCTTGTCCGTGGTAGTCCAGTTCACTAACCACTGAGCTATCGTGGCTCCCATATATATACTGTATACTATATATAATATACACTTTGCATGGTAAGGAATCACACTGCAATCTTTCTATATGGTGAAACAAGTTGATGTGTTGTTTCTGTTTGTAGCTAAGAATTGTTTCAATGTCAACTATTTCTTTTATGACATCATTTCCGATTCCGTGTTTTCTGGTTACTCAAATAATAAATTAATAGATTTTGAAAGGAACATAATGTAAGCAAGAGAGAAAGTATAACAGGAAGTTAAAACATAACAAGAAGTGATCAACTATTGGGGGAAAGCTAACAATAATATTAGCAAATGAAATCTGTAGAAAGATTTTTTTCTCTAAATCTTAGTCCATTACGAGACTAATGTTAAATATTCTGTGGTGAAGGCACACAACGACCAATCACATCCGATCTTCAGACTAGCGTTTTTAGATACTGGATTGGTTTTCCTTCCCAGATTTTGACTTGCCTGTTGAGACTATTATGTTTCATGGGCACCTGCACAAAGTGAAACAATGTTTCGATCCTTTATAGTTCGTTAACCATAAGATCAGGAGAACAACAAAATTGACAATCACGAAGATACAGACTTTCATTAATGGATGCTTACGCGGGATAAAAGGATGGAAATGGCAGGACAAAATCACTAACATAGAATTATAGAAATGTACCAGTCAAACACCAGTGGATAAAGAGATACAGCGAAGACGATGGCGCTGGATAGGACACACACTACGGAAGCCAACTGAGAGTATTACACAACAGGCCCTTTTTTGGAATCCCCAGGGGAAAAGACAAAGAGAAGACCAAGGAATTCTTGGAGAAGACAGATAGAAGCAGAGATGAAGATGATGGGGAAGACATGGGATAATCTTAAAAGAATGGCAAAAAACAGAACGACTTGGAAAGTGTTTTTTGAAGACCTATGCTCTACTGGGAGCTAAAAAGGTAGAAGAAGTAGAAGAACCATAAGACCAGCTTGACTCGCTCTCCAATTTTTTTTGTCAGCCACCAGAAAGGCAGACGATTGCGGACACAAGAAGCAGCAGATATGGCAAACTACAAACTAGGAATATGTGAGACATGATGGTTAGGAGCAGAAAGGATAAAACTAAACACAGGACAGATGATTTTATCATCAGGACACCAGGAACATAGTGCACAACATAGTGAAGGTGTGGCTATGAGGTTATGAAGAGAAGCACAGAAAACACTGATAGAATGGGAAAACATGGACTTGCAGAAATGAATGAGTAGAGAGATATTCGTGACCTTCTGTGCTCTTAATCAAGTGATCCTAGAAGGAACAATATTCCAAGATTAAAAAACGCATAAAGCTACATAGGTGTCGCCAGATTATAGAACAGAGAATCAAATTGATCACATATGTATTAATAATAAGTTTAAGTCATCCTTACAGGGTGTGAAAGTATTTAGGGGCAGATGTGACTTCAGATCATCATTTTCTGCTAGCCAACATTAAACTTAAACTGAAAAGATATACTACAACGAATAAGGGTAGCAAGTATTTCAATGTAGGGTTTTTTAAAGAGTATGGAATTAAAGAGAAATATGCAGCCACAGTATCAAACAAATACCAAGTCCTCAAACAGCTAGAAAATACAATAAACATAGAAGATCATTAGAAACAGGTAAGGAATGCATGGAAAGAGATATGTGAGGAAACACTGGGGAAAAGAGAACGCTGGAATAAAGGAACAAGAAAACGTCAGAATAAGGCATGATTGACAGCAATGACCCTGGAGAAATTAAAGAAAGAAAGGATAAGAAAGCAGACATAAATAAAAGCAAAACGAGAAGTACTGAAGCTAAGGTACGGGTAACTTACACAGAGGTGAACAGAGAAGTGAGAAGATACACTACACGGGATAAGAGGAAATATTTAAATGAACTAGCTAAAGAGGTAGAGGGAATATGAAAGAACTGTGCAACAGAACAAAGAATCTAAGTGGAATATACAAACAGATCAATGCCTTTATTGAAGATAAGAAAGGAAATCTACTTAGTAATATAAGGGAACAAATAAAGAGATTGGTAGAGCACTTTGAAGAACTTTTGAACAGACCCGACTCAAATAACTCTACAGATATACTACCAGCAGAAGAGTTACACGTTAACTGTTGAAAACCAAGCAAAGAAGAAATAATGAAAGCCATCAAGCTTTTAAAAAATGGTAAAGCCTCAGGACCAGATGAAATTCCTTCGGAAGCCATCAAAGCAGATATTAACACCTCTACCAAGATGTTACATAATCTACTAGATACAATTTGGGAGAAACAACAAATACCTACAGACTAGAAACAAGATTATACGATCAAACTACCAAAGAAAGGAAGTTTACAGGAGCGCACAAATTATAGGAGAATTATGCTACTATCAGTGCTAGGAAAAATATTAAGCAGAATCATTCTGGAGAGACTAAAAGAAGCCATAGAGAAATATTTGAGAGATGAACAAGCATGTTTTAGGAAGAACAGATCATGTGCTGATCAAATAACTACTCAACATATAATAGTTGAACAAAGTTTAGAACTAAAATCTCCACTTTATATTGGATTCATAGATTACGAAAAGGCATTTAATATTTTAGACACAAGGATGCTATGGAAGTTCTGAATCATTACGGAATCCCCATAATGTTTATTAAACTGATAAGAACAATGTAAGAAAGGCTGAAATGAAGTGTGCACGAAAGGCAACTCACAGAAACATTTGAAATAAGAACAGGAGTAAGGCAGGGATGCCTTCTATCTCCATTTCTCTTTCTACTGGCCATAGATTGGATTATGAAATAACTCAAAACAGAAATGAAATCCAGTGGTCACTGACGAAGCAACTTAATGATTTAGACTTTGCTGATGACATACATCTCCTATCACGTAATCATCAACAGATGCAAGATAAAATGAGCATACTTGATGAGAGATGACAGCAGCTGGGACTGAAAATAGAGATAAGACCAAAATTATGAGAATTAACGCAGTTGATAATAACCTGTACTACACGTATAATCTTACATGTATCTGGGCAGTAATATAGACAAAGAAGGAGGAACAGAGAATTATACTAAAATAAGGATACAAAAGGCAAGAGAGGCCTTCATTGAGCTAGGAAACATATGGAAATCCACAGAAATTAGTTTAAATACAAAAATAAAAATGTTCAACTTCAATGTTCAGTCAGGCCTATTATAAAACTAAGGTAAAGTACGAGACTTCAATCAGCGGCTTAGCACGCGAGTCTGCACCAATATGTGCTCGGCCGAATATCCTAAAGATTTGGAGACTTCTGAACAGTGTCGCTTCAAGCATCGAAACTCACGATGCGAGGTGGCATTCCTCATCTTCCCAGAGTAATACCCTGGTACCATTTCTACCAGCCGGCTGGGTCGACCGCGGGGGTATTTTTATTTCTAACCACGAGCACAATTCACATTGCTTCCAGCGGGAATAGAACACAGGTTATCCAAACGTTGCTAGCTCGGTCGGGTGGTTTTCCCAATTAGGCGACCGAGGCCATCAGTTCCTATGGAGAACAACAAAAATGACAACCATTAAGATACAGACCTTCATTAATGGATGCTTGCGCACAATAAAAATATGGATAATGCAGAATAAAATCAATAATGCAGAATTATGGAAATGTACCAGTCGAATACCATTGGACATGCAACGAAGCTAACTGAGAGTATTACACAACGAACCCTTTTTGAAATTCCCAAGGAAAAAGAAAAAGAGGAAGACCAAACTATTCTTGGAGAAAATAGATGAAAGCAGAGCTGAAGATAATGGGAAGGCATGGAATTATCTTAAAATAGTGGCTGGAGACAGAAGGGCTAGAAAGTGTTTGTTGAAGACCTATGCTCCACTGAGAGTTGAAAGTGTTTGTTGAGACCTATGCTCCACGGGGAGTTGAAAGTGTTTGTTGGAGACCTAGGCTCCACATGGAGTTGAAAGTGTTTGTTGAAGACCTATGCACCCAAGGGAGTTGAAAGTGTTTGTTGAAGACCTATGCTCCACAAGGAGTTGAAAGTGTTTGTTGAAGACCTTATGCTCCCAAGGGAGTTGAAAGTGTTTGTTGAAGACTTATGCTCCACAAGGAGTTGAAAGTGTTTGTTGAAGACCTATGCTGCACAGGGATTTGAAAGTGTTTGTTGGTGACCTCGGCTCCAGAGGGATTTGAAAGTGTTTGTCGGAGACTATTACCCCATAGAGATTTGAAAGTGTTTGTTGTAGACTTATGCTCCACAGGGAGTTGAAAGTGTTTGTTCTAGACCTATGCTCCACAGGGAGTTGAAAGTGTTTGTTGGAGACTTATGCTCCACAGGGAGTTGAAAGTGTTTGTTGTAGACTTATGCTCCACAGGGAGTTGAAAGTGTTTGTTGGAGACTATTGCCCCACAGGGAGTTGAAAGTGTTTGTTGGAGACTTATGCTTCACAGGGAGTTGAAAGTGTTTGTTGGAGACTTATGCTCCACAGGGAGTTGAAAGTGTTTGTTGCAGACTTATGCTCCACAGGGAGTTGAAAGTGTTTGTTGAAGACTTATGCTCCACAGGGAGTTGAAAGTGTTTGTTGTAGACCTATGCTCCACAGGGAGTTGAAAGTGTTTGTTGGAGACTTATGCTCCACAGGGAGTTGAAAGTGTTTGTTGTAGACTTATGCTCCACAGCGAGTTGAAAGTGTTTGTTGGAGACTATTGCCCCACAGGGAGTTGAAAGTGTTTGTTGGAGACTATTTCCCCACAGGGAGTTGAAAGTGTTTGTTGGAGACTTATGCTTCACAGGGAGTTGAAAGTGTTTGTTGGAGACTTATGCTCCACAGGGAGTTGAAAGTGTTTGTTGGAGACTTATGCTCCACAGGGAGTTGAAAGTGTTTGTTGGAGACTTATGCTCCACAGGGAGTTGAAAGTGTTTGTTGAAGACTTATGTTCCACAGGGAGTTGAAAGTGTTTGTTGGAGACTTATGCTCCACAGGGAGTTGAAAGTGTTTGTTGAAGACTTATGCCCCACAGGGAGTTGAAAGTGTTTGTTGAAGACTTATGCTCCACAGGGAGTTGAAAGTGTTTGTTGGAGACTTATGCTCCACAGGAACTTGAAAGTGTTTGTTGGAGACTTATGCTCCACAGGGAGTTGAAAGTGTTTGTTGGAGACTATTGCCCCACAGGGAGTTGAAAGAGTTTGTTGGAGACTATTGCCCCACAGGGAGTTGAAAGTGTTTGTTGGAGACTTATGCTCCACAGGGTGTTGAAAGTGTTTGTTGGAGACTTATACTCCACAGGGAGTTGAAAGTGTTTGCTGGAGACTTATGCTCCACAGGGAGTTGAAAGTGTTTGTTGGAGACTATTGCCCCACAGGGAGTTGAAAGTGTTTGTTGGATGCCCCACAGGGAGTTGAAAGTGTTTGTTGGAGACTTATGCTCCACAGGGAGTTGAAAGTGTTTGTTGGAGACTTATACTCCACAGGGAGTTGAAAGTGTTTGCTGGAGACTTATGCTCCACAGGGAGTTGAAAGTGTTTGTTGAAGACCTATGCTCCACAGGAAGTTGAAAGTGTTTGTTGGAGACTTATACTCCACAGGGAGTTGAAAGTGTTTGTTGAAGACTTATGCTCCACAGGGAGTTGAAAGTGTTTGTTGAAGACATATGCTCCACAGGGAGTTGAAAGTGTTTGTTGGAGACTTATACTCCACAGGGAGTTGAAAGTTTTTGCTGGAGACTTATGCTCCACAGGGAGTTGAAAGTGTTTGCTGGAGACTTATGCTCCCCAGGGAGATGAAAGTGTTTGTTGGAGACTTATGCTCCACAGGGAGTTGAAAGTGTTTGTTGGAGACTTATGCTCCACAGGGAGTTGAAAGTGTTTGTTGGAGACTTATGCTCCACAGGGAGTTGAAAGTGTTTGTTGGAGACTTATGCTCCACAGGGAGTTGAAAGTGTTTGTTGGAGTCTTATGCTCCACAGGGAGTTGAAAGTGTTTGTTGGAGACTATTGCCCCACAGGGAGTTGATAGTGTTTGATGGAGACTTATGCTCCACAGGGAGTTGAAAGTGTTTGTTGGAGACTTATACTCCACAGGGAGATGAAAGTGTTTGCTGGAGACTTATGCTCCACAGGGAGTTGAAAGTGTTTGTTGAAGACTTATACTCCACAGGGAGTTGAAAATGTTTGCTGGAGACTATTGCCCCACAGGGAGTTGAAAGTGTTTGCTGGAGACTTATGCTCCACAGGGAGTTGAAAGTGGTTGTTGGAGACTTATGCTCCACCGAGAGTTGAAAGTGTTTTTTGGAGACTATTGCCCCACAGGGAGTTGAAAGTGTTTGCTGGAGACTTATACTCCACAGGGAGTTGAAAGTGTTTGTTGGAGACTTATGCTCCACAGGGAGTTGAAAGTGTTTGTTGGAGACTTATGCTCCATAGGGAGTTGAAAGTGTTTGTTGAAGACTTATGCTCCACAGGGAGTTGAAAGTGTTTGTTGGAGACTTATGCTCCACAGGGAGTTTAAAGTGTTTGTTGAAGACTTATGCCCCACAGGGAGTTGAAAGTGTTTGTTGAAGACTTATGCTCCACAGGGAGTTGAAAGTGTTTGTTTGAGACTTATGCTCCACAGGAACTTGAAATTGTTTGTTGGAGACTTATGCTCCACAGGGAGTTGAAAGTGTTTGTTGGAGACTATTGCCCCACAGGGAGTTGAAAGTGTTTGTTGGAGGCTATTGCCCCACAGGGAGTTGAAAGTGTTTGTTGGAGACCTAGGCTCCACATGGAGTTGAAAGTGTTTGTTGAAGACTTATACTACACAGGGAGTTGAAAGTGTTTGCTGGAGACTTATGCTCCACAGGGAGTTGAAAGTGTTTGTTGGAGACTATTGCCCCACAGGGAGTTGAAAGTGTTTGTTGGAGACTATTGCCCCACAGGGAGTTGAAAGTGTTTGTTGGAGACTTATGCTCCACAGGGAGTTGAAAGTGTTTGATGGAGACTTATACTCCACAGGGAGTTGAAAGTGTTTGCTGGAGACTTATGCTCCACAGGGAGTTGAAAGTGTTTGTTGAAGACCTATGCTCCACAGGAAGTTGAAAGTGTTTGTTGGAGACTTATACTCCACAGGGAGTTGAAAGTGTTTGTTGAAGACCTATACTCCACAGGGAGTTGAAAGTGTTTGCTGGAGACTTATGCTCCACAGGGAGTTGAAAGTGTTTGTTGAAGACATATGCTCCACAGGGAGTTGAAAGTGTTTGTTGGAGACTTATACTCCACAGGGAGTTGAAAGTGTTTGCTGGAGACTTATGCTCCACAGGGAGTTGAAAGTGTTTGTTGAAGACCTATGCTCCACAGGGAGTTGAAAGTGTTTGTTGGAGACTTATACTCCACAGGGAGTTGAAAGTGTTTGCTGGAGACTTATGCTCCCCAGGGAGTTGAAAGTGTTTGTTGGAGACTTATGCTCCACAGCGAGTTGAAAGTGTTTGTTGGAGACTATTGCCCCACAGGGAGTTGAAAGTGTTTGTTGGAGACTATTGCCCCACAGGGAGTTGAAAGTGTTTGTTGGAGACTTTTGCTCCACAGGGTGTTGAAAGTGTTTGTTGGAGACTTATACTCCACAGGGAGTTGAAAGTGTTTGCTGGAGACTTATGCTCCACAGGGAGTTGAAAGTGTTTGTTGGAGACTATTGCCCCACAGGGAGTTGAAAGTGTTTGTTGGATGCCCCACAGGGAGTTGAAAGTGTTTGTTGGAGACTTATGCTCCACAGGGAGTTGAAAGTGTTTGTTGGAGACTTATACTCCACAGGGAGTTGAAAGTGTTTGCTGGAGACTTATGCTCAACAGGGAGTTGAAAGTGTTTGTTGAAGACCTATGCTCCACAGGAAGTTGAAAGTGTTTGTTGGAGACTTATACTCCACAGGGAGTTGAAAGTGTTTGTTGAAGACTTATGCTCCACAGGGAGTTGAAAGTGTTTGTTGAAGACATATGCTCCACAGGGAGTTGAAAGTGTTTGTTGGAGACTTATGCTCCACAGGGAGTTGAAAGTGTTTGTTGGAGTCTTATGCTCCACAGGGAGTTGAAAGTGTTTGTTGGAGACTATTGCCCCACAGGGAGTTGATAGTGTTTGATGGAGACTTATGCTCCACAGGGAGTTGAAAGTGTTTGTTGGAGACTTATACTCCACAGGGAGATGAAAGTGTTTGCTGGAGACTTATGCTCCACAGGGAGTTGAAAGTGTTTGTTGAAGACTTATACTCCACAGGGAGTTGAAAATGTTTGCTGGAGACTATTGCCCCACAGGGAGTTGAAAGTGTTTGCTGGAGACTTATGCTCCACAGGGAGTTGAAAGTGGTTGTTGGAGACTTATGCTCCACAGAGAGTTGAAAGTGTTTTTTGGAGACTATTGCCCCACAGGGAGTTGAAAGTGTTTGCTGGAGACTTATACTCCACAGGGAGTTGAAAGTGTTTGTTGGAGACTTATACTCCACAGGGAGTTGAAAGTGTTTGTTGGAGACTTATGCTCCACAGGGAGTTGAAAGTGTTTGTTGAAGACTTATGCTCCACAGGGAGTTGAAAGTGTTTGTTGGACACTTATGCTCCACAGGGAGTTTAAAGTGTTTGTTGAAGACTTATGCCCCACAGGGAGTTGAAAGTGTTTGTTGAAGACTTATGCTCCACAGGGAGTTGAAAGTGTTTGTTTGAGACTTATGCTCCACAGGAACTTGAAAGTGTTTGTTGGAGACTTATGCTCCACAGGGAGTTGAAAGTGTTTGTTGGAGACTATTGCCCCACAGGGAGTTGAAAGTGTTTGTTGGAGACTATTGCCCCACAGGGAGTTGAAAGTGTTTGTTGGAGACCTAGGCTCCACATGGAGTTGAAAGTGTTTGTTGAAGACTTATACTACACAGGGAGTTGAAAGTGTTTGCTGGAGACTTATGCTCCACAGGGAGTTGAAAGTGTTTGTTGGAGACTATTGCCCCACAGGGAGTTGAAAGTGTTTGTTGGAGACTATTGCCCCACAGGGAGTTGAAAGTGTTTGTTGGAGACTTATGCTCCACAGGGAGTTGAAAGTGTTTGATGGAGACTTATACTCCACAGGGAGTTGAAAGTGTTTGCTGGAGACGTATGCTCCACAGGGAGTTGAAAGTGTTTGTTGAAGACCTATGCTCCACAGGAAGTTGAAAGTGTTTGTTGGAGACTTATACTCCACAGGGAGTTGAAAGTGTTTGTTGAAGACCTATACTCCACAGGGAGTTGAAAGTGTTTGCTGGAGACTTATGCTCCACAGGGAGTTGAAAGTGTTTGTTTAAGACATATGCTCCACAGGGAGTTGAAAGTGTTTGTTGGAGACTTATACTCCACAGGGAGTTGAAAGTGTTTGCTGGAGACTTATGCTCCACAGGGAGTTGAAAGTGTTTGTTGAAGACCTATGCTCCACAGGGAGTTGAAAGTGTTTGTTGGAGACTTATACTCCACAGGGAGTTGAAAGTGTTTGCTGGAGACTTATGCTCCCCAGGGAGTTGAAAGTGTTTGTTGGAGACTTATGCTCCACAGCGAGTTGAAAGTGTTTGTTGGAGACTATTGCCCCACAGGGAGTTGAAAGTGTTTGTTGGAGACTATTGCCCCACAGGGAGTTGAAAGTGTTTGTTGGAGACTTATGCTTCACAGGGAGTTGAAAGTGTTTGTTGGAGACTTATGCTCCACAGGGAGTTGAAAGTGTTTGTTGGAGACTTATGCTCCACAGGGAGTTAAAAGTGTTTGTTGGAGACTTATGCTCCACAGGGAGTTGGAAGTGTTTGTTGGAGACTTATGCTCCACAGGGAGTTGAAAGTGTTTGTTGGAGACTATAGCCCCACAGGGAGTTTAAAGTGTTTGTTGGAGACTATTGCCCCACAGGGAGTTGAAAGTGTTTGTTGGAGACTTATGCTCCACAGGGAGTTGAAAGTGTTTGTTGGAGACTTATACTCCACAGGGAGTTGAAAGTGTTTGCTGGAGACTTATGCTCCACAGGGAGTTGAAAGTGTTTGTTGGAGACTATTGCCCCACAGGGAGTTGAAAGTGTTTGTAGGATGCCCCACAGGGAGTTGAAAGTGTTTGTTGGAGACTTATGCTCCACAGGGAGTTGAAAGTGTTTGTTGGAGACTTATACTCCACAGGGAGTTGAAAGTGTTTGCTGGAGACTTATGCTCCACAGGGAGTTGAAAGTGTTTGTTGAAGACCTATGCTCCACAGGAAGTTGAAAGTGCTTGTTGGAGACTTATACTCCACAGGGAGTTGAAAGTGTTTGTTGAAGACTTATGCTCCACAGGGAGTTGAAAGTGTTTGTTGAAGACATATGCTCCACAGGGAGTTGAAAGTGTTTGTTGGAGACTTATGCTCCACAGGGAGTTGAAAGTGTTTGCTGGAGACTTATGCTCCACAGGGAGTTGAAAGTGTTTGTTGAAGACCTATGCTCCACAGGGAGTTGAAAGTGTTTGTTGGAGACTTATACTCCACAGGGAGTTGAAAGTGTTTGCTGGAGACTTATGCTCCCCAGGGAGTTGAAAGTGTTTTTGGAGACTTATGCTCCACAGGGAGTTGAAAGTGTTTGTTGGAGACTTATGCTCCACAGGGAGTTGAAAGTGTTTGTTGGAGACTTATGCTCCACAGGGAGTTGAAAGTGTTTGTTGGAGACTTATGCTCCACAGGGAGTTGAAAGTGTTTGTTGGAGACTTATGCTCCACAGGGAGTTGAAAGTGTTTGTTGAAGACTTATACTCCACAGGGAGTTGAAAATGTTTGCTGGAGACTATTGCCCCACAGGGAGTTGAAAGTGTTTGCTGGAGACTTATGCTCCACAGGGAGTTGAAAGTGGTTGTTGGAGACTTATGCTCCACAGAGAGTTGAAAGTGTTTTTTGGAGACTATTGCCCCACAGGGAGTTGAAAGTGGTTGTTGGAGACTTATGCTCCACAGGGAGTTGAAAGTGTTTGTCGGAGACTATTACCCCATAGAGATTTGAAAGTGTTTGTTGTAGACTTATGCTCCACAGGGAGTTGAAAGTGTTCTAGACCTATGCTCCACAGGGAGTTGAAAGTGTTTGTTGGAGACTTATGCTCCACAGGGAGTTGAAAGTGTTTGTTGTAGACTTATGCTCCACAGGAGTTGAAAGTGTTTGTTGGAGACTATTGCCCCACAGGGAGTTGAAAGTGTTTGTTGGAGACTTATGCTTCACAGGGAGTTGAAAGTGTTTGTTGGAGACTTATGCTCCACAGGGAGTTGAAAGTGTTTGTTTGAGACTTATGCTCCACAGGGAGTTGAAAGTATTTGTTGGAGACTTATGCTCCACAGGGAGTTGAAAGTGTTTGTTGCAGACTTATGCTCCACAGGGAGTTGAAAGTGTTTGTTGAAGACTTATGCTCCACAGGGAGTTGAAAGTGTTTGTTGTAGACCTATGCTCCACAGGGAGTTGAAAGTGTTTGTTGGAGACTTATGCTCCACAGGGAGTTGAAAGTGTTTGTTGTAGACTTATGCTCCACAGCGAGTTGAAAGTGTTTGTTGGAGACTATTGCCCCACAGGGAGTTGAAAGTGTTTGTTGGAGACTATTTCCCCACAGGGAGTTGAAAGTGTTTGTTGGAGACTTATGCTTCACAGGGAGTTGAAAGTGTTTGTTGGAGACTTATGCTCCACAGGGAGTTGAAAGTGTTTGTTGGAGACTTATGCTCCACAGGGAGTTTAAAGTGTTTGTTGGAGACTTATGCTCCACAGGGAGTTGAAAGTGTTTGTTGAAGACTTATGCTCCAAAGGGAGTTGAAAGTGTTTGTTGGAGACTTATGCTCCACAGGGAGTTGAAAGTGTTTGTTGAAGACTTATGCCCCACAGGGAGTTGAAAGTGTTTGTTGAAGACTTATGCTCCACAGGGAGTTGAAAGTGTTTGTTGGAGACTTATGCTCCACAGGAACTTGAAAGTGTTTGTTGGAGACTTATGCTCCACAGGGAGTTGAAAGTGTTTGTTGGAGACTATTGCCCCACAGGGAGTTGAAAGTGTTTGTTGGAGACTATTGCCCCACAGGGAGTTGAAAGTGTTTGTTGGAGACTTATGCTCCACAGGGAGTTGAAAGTGTTTGTTGGAGACTTATACTCCACAGGGAGTTGAAAGTGTTTGCTGGAGACTTATGTTCCACAGGGAGTTGAAAGTGTTTGTTGGAGACTATTGCCCACAGGGAGTTGAAAGTGTTTGTTGGATGCCCCACAGGGAGTTGAAAGTGTTTGTTGGAGACTTATGCTCCACAGGGAGTTGTTGAAATGTTTGTTGGAGAATTATACTCCACAGGGAGTTGAAAGTGTTTGCTGGAGACTTATGCTCCACAGGGAGTTGAAAGTGTTTGTTGAAGACCTATGCTCCACAGGAAGTTGAAAGTGTTTGTTGGAGACTTATACTCCACAGGGAGTTGAAAGTGTTTGTTGAAGACTTATGCTCCACAGGGAGTTGAAAGTGTTTGTTGAAGACATATGCTCCACAGGGAGTTGAAAGTGTTTGTTGGAGACTTATACTCCACAGGGAGTTGAAAGTGTTTGCTGGAGACTTATGCTCCACAGGGAGTTGAAAGTGTTTGTTGAAGACCTATGCTCCACAGGGAGTTGAAAGTGTTTGTTGGAGACTTATACTCCACAGGGAGTTGAAAGTGTTTGCTGGAGACTTATGCTCCCCAGGGAGTTGAAAGTGTTTGTTGGAGACTTATGCTCCACAGGGAGTTGAAAGTGTTTGTTGGAGACTTATGCTCCACAGGGAGTTGAAAGTGTTTGTTGGAGACTTATGCTCCACAGGGAGTTGAAAGTGTTTGTTGGAGACTTATGCTCCACAGGGAGTTGAAAGTGTTTGTTGGAGAATTATGCTCCACAGGGAGTTGAAAGTGTTTGTTGGAGACTATTGCCCCACAGGGAGTTGATAGTGTTTGATGGAGACTTATGCTCCACAGGGAGTTGAAAGTGTTTGTTGGAGACTTATACTCCACAGGGAGATGAAAGTGTTTTGCTGGAGACTTATGCTCCACAGGGAGTTGAAAGTGTTTGTTGAGGACTTATACTCCACAGGGAGTTGAAAATGTTTGCTGGAGACTATTGCCCCACAGGGAGTTGAAAGTGTTTGCTGGAGACTTATGCTCCACAGGGAGTTGAAAGTGGTTGTTGGAGACTTATGCTCCACAGAGAGTTGAAAGTGTTTTTTGGAGACTATTGCCCCACAGGGAGTTGAAAGTGTTTGCTGGAGACATACTCCACAGGGAGTTGAAAGTGTTTGTTGAAGACTTATGCTCCACAGGGAGTTGAAAGTGTTTGTTGGAGACTTATGCTCCACAGCGAGTTGAAAGTGTTTGTTGGAGACTATTGCCCCACAGGGAGTTGAAAGTATTTGTTGGAGACTTATGCTCCACAGGGAGTTGAAAGTGTTTGTTGCAGACTTATGCTCCACAGGGAGTTGAAAGTGTTTGTTGAAGACTTATGCTCCACAGGGAGTTGAAAGTGTTTGTTGTAGACCTATGCTCCACAGGGAGTTGAAAGTGTTTGTTGGAGACTTATGCTCCACAGGGAGTTGAAAGTGTTTGTTGTAGACTTATGCTCCACAGCGAGTTGAAAGTGTTTGTTGGAGACTATTGCCCCACAGGGAGTTGAAAGTGTTTGTTGGAGACTATTTCCCCACAGGGAGTTGAAAGTGTTTGTTGGAGACTTATGCTTCACAGGGAGTTGAAAGTGTTTGTTGGAGACTTATGCTCCACAGGGAGTTGAAAGTGTTTGTTGGAGACTTATGCTCCACAGGGAGTTTAAAGTGTTTGTTGGAGACTTATGCTCCACAGGGAGTTGAAAGTGTTTGTTGAAGACTTATGCTCCAAAGGGAGTTGAAAGTGTTTGTTGGAGACTTATGCTCCACAGGGAGTTGAAAGTGTTTGTTGAAGACTTATGCCCCACAGGGAGTTGAAAGTGTTTGTTGAAGACTTATGCTCCACAGGGAGTTGAAAGTGTTTGTTGAGACTTATGCTCCACAGGAACTTGAAAGTGTTTGTTGGAGACTTATGCTCCACAGGGAGTTGAAAGTGTTTGTTGGAGACTATTGCCCCACAGGGAGTTGAAAGTGTTTGTTGGAGACTATTGCCCCACAGGGAGTTGAAAGTGTTTGTTGGAGACTTATGCTCCACAGGGAGTTGAAAGTGTTTGTTGGAGACTTATACTCCACAGGGAGTTGAAAGTGTTTGCTGGAGACTTATGTTCCACAGGGAGTTGAAAGTGTTTGTTGGAGACTATTGCCCCACAGGGAGTTGAAAGTGTTTGTTGGATGCCCACAGGGAGTTGAAAGTGTTTGTTGGAGACTTATGCTCCACAGGGAGTTGAAAATGTTTGTTGGAGAATTATACTCCACAGGGAGTTGAAAGTGTTTGCTGGAGACTTATGCTCCACAGGGAGTTGAAAGTGTTTGTTGAAGACCTATGCTCCACAGAAGTTGAAAGTGTTTGTTGGAGACTTATACTCCACAGGGAGTTGAAAGTGTTTGTTGAAGACTTATGCTCCACAGGGAGTTGAAAGTGTTTGTTGAAGACATATGCTCCACAGGGAGTTGAAAGTGTTTGTTGGAGACTTATACTCCACAGGGAGTTGAAAGTGTTTGCTGGAGACTTATGCTCCACAGGGAGTTGAAAGTGTTTGTTGAAGACCTATGCTCCACAGGGAGTTGAAAGTGTTTGTTGGAGACTTATACTCCACAGGGAGTTGAAAGTGTTTGCTGGAGACTTATGCTCCCAGGGAGTTGAAAGTGTTTGTTGGAGACTTATGCTCCACAGGGAGTTGAAAGTGTTTGTTGGAGACTTATGCTCCACAGGGAGTTGAAAGTGTTTGTTGGAGACTTATGCTCCACAGGGAGTTGAAAGTGTTTGTTGGAGACTTATGCTCCACAGGGAGTTGAAAGTGTTTGTTGGAGAATTATGCTCCACAGGGAGTTGAAAGTGTTTGTTGGAGACTATTGCCCCACAGGGAGTTGATAGTGTTTGATGGAGACTTATGCTCCACAGGGAGTTGAAAGTGTTTGTTGGAGACTTATACTCCACAGGGAGATGAAAGTGTTTGCTGGAGACTTATGCTCCACAGGGAGTTGAAAGTGTTTGTTGAGGACTTATACTCCACAGGGAGTTGAAAATGTTTGCTGGAGACTATTGCCCCACAGGGAGTTGAAAGTGTTTGCTGAGACTTATGCTCCACAGGGAGTTGAAAGTGGTTGTTGGAGACTTATGCTCCACAGGAGTTGAAAGTGTTTTTGGAGACTATTGCCCCACAGGGAGTTGAAAGTGTTTGCTGGAGACATACTCCACAGGGAGTTGAAAGTGTTTGTTGAAGACTTATGCTCCACAGGGAGTTGAAAGTGTTTGTTGGAGACTTATGCTCCACAGGGAGATGAAAGTGTTTGTTGAAGACTTATGCACCACAGGGAGTTGAAAGTGTTTGTTGAAGACTTATGCCCCACAGGGAGTTTAAAGTGTTTTTGAAGACTTATGCTCCACAGGGAGTTGAAAGTGTTTGTTTGAGACTTATGCTCCACAGAACTTGAAAGTGTTTGTTGGAGACTTATGCTCCACAGGGAGTTGAAAGTGTTTGTTGGAGACTATTGCCCCACAGGGAGTTGAAAGTGTTTGTTGGAGACTATTGCCCCACAGGGAGTTGAAAGTGTTTGTTGAGACCTAGGCTCCACATGGAGTTGAAAGTGTTTGTTGAAGACTTATACTCCACAGGGAGTTGAAAGTGTTTGCTGGAGACTTATGCTCCACATGGAGTTGAAAGTGTTTGTTGGAGACTATTGCCCCACAGGGAGTTGAAAGTGTTTGTTGGAGACTATTGCCCCACAGGGAGTTGAAAGTGTTTGTTGGAGACTTATGCTCCACAGGGAGTTGAAAGTGTTTGATGGAGACTAATACTCCACAGGGAGTTGAAAGTGTTTGCTGGAGACTTATGCTCCACAGGGAGTTGAAAGTGTTTGTTGAAGACCTATGCTCCACAGGAAGTTGAAAGTGTTTGTTGGAGACTTATACTCCACAGGGAGTTGAAAGTGTTTGTTGAAGACCTATACTCCACAGGGAGTTGAAAGTGTTTGCTGGAGACTTATGCTCCACAGGGAGTTGAAAGTGTTTGTTGAAGACATATGCTCCACAGGGAGTTGAAAGTGTTTGTTGGAGACTTATACTCCACAGGGAGTTGATAGTGTTTGCTGGAGACTTATGCTCCACAGGGAGTTGAAAGTGTTTGTTGAAGACCTATGCTCCACAGGAGTTGAAAGTGTTTGTTGGAGACTTATACTCCACAGGGAGTTGAAAGTGTTTGCTGGAGACTTATGCTCCCCAGGGAGTTGAAAGTGTTTGTTGGTGACTTATGCTCCACAGCGAGTTGAAAGTGTTTGTTGGAGACTATTGCCCCACAGGGAGTTGAAAGTGTTTGTTGGAGACTATTGCCCCACAGGGAGTTGAAAGTGTTTGTTGGAGACTTATGCTTCACAGGGAGTTGAAAGTGTTTGTTGGAGACTTATGCTCCACAGGGAGTTGAAAGTGTTTGTTGGAGACTTATGCTCCACAGGGAGTTAAAAGTGTTTGTTGGAGACTTATGCTCCACAGGGAGTTGAAAGTGTTTGTTGGAGACTTATGCTCCACAGGGAGTTGAAAGTGTTTGTTGGAGACTTATACTCCACAGGGAGTTGAAAGTGTTTGCTGGAGACTTATGTTCCACAGGGAGTTGAAAGTGTTTGTTGGAGACTATTGCCCCACAGGGAGTTGAAAGTGTTTGTTGGATGCCCCACAGGGAGTTGAAAGTGTTTGTTGAGACTTATGCTCCACAGGGAGTTGAAAGTGTTTGTTGGAGACTTATACTCCACAGGGAGTTGAAAGTGTTTGCTGGAGACTTATGCTCCACAGGGAGTTGAAAGTGTTTGTTGAAGACCTATGCTCCACAGGAAGTTGAAAGTGTTTGTTGGAGACTTATACTCCACAGGGAGTTGAAAGTGTTTGTTGAAGACTTATGCTCCACAGGGAGTTGAAAGTGTTTGTTGAAGACATATGCTCCACAGGGAGTTGAAAGTGTTTGTTGGAGACTTATACTCCACAGGGAGTTGAAAGTGTTTGCTGGAGACTTATGCTCCACAGGAGTTGAAAGTGTTTGTTGAAGACTATGCTCCACAGGGAGTTGAAAGTGTTTGTTGGAGACTTATACTCCACAGGGAGTTGAAAGTGTTTGCTGGAGACTTATGCTCCCAGGGAGTTTAAAGTGTTTGTTGGAGACTTATGCTCCACAGGGAGTTGAAAGTGTTTGTTGGAGACTTATGCTCCACAGGGAGTTGAAAGTGTTTGTTGGAGACTTATGCTCCACAGGGAGTTGAAAGTGTTTGTTGGAGACTTATGCTCCACAGGGAGTTGAAAGTGTTTGTTGGAGACTTATGCTCCACAGGGAGTTGAAAGTGTTTGTTGGAGACTATTGCCCCACAGGGAGTTGATAGTGTTTGATGGAGACTTATACTCCACAGGGAGTTGAAAGTGTTTGTTGGAGACTTATACTCCACAGGAGATGAAAGTGTTTGCTGGAGACTTATGCTCCACAGGGAGTTGAAAGTGTTTGTTGAAGACTTATACTCCACAGGGAGTTGAAATGTTTGCTGGAGACTATTGCCCCACAGGGAGTTGAAAGTGTTTGCTGGAGACTTATGCTCCACAGGGAGTTGAAAGTGGTTGTTGGAGACTTATGCTCCACAGAGAGTTGAAAGTGTTTTTTGGAGACTATTGCCCCACAGGGAGTTGAAAGTGTTTGCTGGAGACTTATACTCCACAGGGAGTTGAAAGTGTTTGTTGGAGACTTATGCTCCACAGGGAGTTGAAAGTGTTTGTTGGAGACTTATGCTCCACAGGGAGTTGAAAGTGTTTGTTGAAGACTTATGCACCACAGGGAGTTGAAAGTGTTTGTTGGAGACTTATGCTCCACAGGGAGTTTAAAGTGTTTGTTGAAGACTTATGCCCCACAGGGAGTTTAAAGTGTTTTTTGAAGACTTATGCTCCACAGGGAGTTGAAAGTGTTTGTTTGAGACTTATGCTCCACAGGAACTTGAAAGTGTTTGTTGGAGACTTATGCTCCACAGGGAGTTGAAAGTGTTTGTTGGAGACTATTGCCCACAGGGAGTTGAAAGTGTTTGTTGGAGACTATTGCCCCACAGGGAGTTGAAAGTGTTTGTTGGAGACCTAGGATCCACATGGAGTTGAAAGTGTTTGTTGAAGACTTATACCCACAGGGAGTTGAAAGTGTTTGCTGGAGACTTATGCTCCACATGGAGTTGAAAGTGTTTGTTGGAGACTATTGCCCCACAGGGAGTTGAAAGTGTTTGTTGGAGACTATTGCCCCACAGGGAGTTGAAAGTGTTTGTTGGAGACTTATGCTCCACAGGGAGTTGAAAATGTTTGATGGAGACTATACTCCACAGGGAGTTGAAAGTGTTTGCTGGAGACTTATGCTCCACAGGGAGTTGAAAGTGTTTGTTGAAGACCTATGCTCCACAGGAAGTTGAAAGTGTTTGTTGGAGACTTATACTCCACAGGGAGTTGAAAGTGTTTGTTGAAGACCTATACTCCACAGGGAGTTGAAAGTGTTTGCTGGAGACTTATGCTCCACAGGGAGTTGAAAGTGTTTGTTGAAGACATATGCTCCACAGGGAGTTGAAAGTGTTAGTTGGAGACTTATACTCCACAGGGAGTTGATAGTGTTTTCTGGAGACTTATGCTCCACAGGGAGTTGAAAGTGTTTGTTGAAGACCTATGCTCCACAGGGAGTTGAAAGTGTTTGTTGGAGACTTATACTCCACAGGGAGTTGAAAGTGTTTGCTGGAGACTTATGCTCCCAGAGAGTTGAAAGTGTTTGTTGGTGACTTATGCTCCACAGCGATTGAAAGTGTTTGTTGGAGACTATTGCCCCACAGGGAGTTGAAAGTGTTTGTTGGAGACTATTGCCCCACAGGGAGTTGAAAGTGTTTGTTGGAGACTTATGCTTCACAGGGAGTTGAAAGTGTTTGTTGGAGACTTATGCTCCACAGGGAGTTGAAAGTGTTTGTTGGAGACTTATGCTCCACAGGATTTAAAGTGTTTGTTGGAGACTTATGCTCCACAGGGAGTTGAAAGTGTTTGTTGAAGACTTATGCTCCACAGGGAGTTGAAAGTGTTTGTTGGAGACTTATGCTCCACAGGGAGTTGAAAGTGTTTGTTGAAGACATATGCCCCACAGGGAGTTGAAAGTGTTTGTTGAAGACTTATGCTCCACAGGGAGTTGAAAGTGTTTGTTGGAGACTTATGCTCCACAGGAACTTGAAAGTGTTTGTTGGAGACTTATGCTCCACAGGGAGTTGAAAGTGTTTGTTGGAGACTATTGCCCCACAGGGAGTTGAAGTGTTTGTTGGAGACTATTGCCCCACAGGGAGTTGAAAGTGTTTGTTGGAGACTTATGCTCCACAGGGAGTTTAAAGTGTGTTTGGAGACTTATACTCCACAGGGAGTTGAAAGTGTTTGCTGGAGACTTATGCTCCACAGGGAGTTGAAAGTGTTTGTTGAGACTATTGCCCCACAGGGAGTTGAAAGTGTTTGTTGGATGCCCCACAGGGAGTTGAAAGTGTTTGTTGGAGACTTATGCTCCACAGGGAGTTGAAAGTGTTTGTTGGAGACTTATGCTCCACAGGGAGTTGAAAGTGTTTGTGGAGACTTATGCTCCACAGGGAGTTGAAAGTGTTTGTTGAAGACCTATGCTCCACAGGAAGTTGAAAGTGTTTGTTGAGACTTATACTCCACAGGGAGTTGATAGTGTTTGTTGAAGACTTATGCTCCACAGGGAGTTGAAAGTGTTTGTTGAAGACATATGCTCCACAGGGAGTTGAAAGTGTTTGTTGGAGACTTATACTCCACAGGGAGTTGAAAGTGTTTGCTGGAGACTTATGCTCCACAGGGAGTTGAAAGTGTTTGTTGGAGACTTATACTCCACAGGGAGTTGAAAGTGTTTGCTGGAGACTTATGCTCCCCAGGGAGTTGAAAGTGTTTGTTGGAGACATATGCTCCACAGGGAGTTGAAAGTGTTTGTTGGAGACTTATGCTCCACAGGGAGTTGAAAGTGTTTGTTGGAGACTTATGCTCCACAGGGAGTTGAAAGTGTTTGTTGGAGACTTATGCTCCACAGGGAGTTGAAAGTGTTTGTTGGAGACTTATGCTCCACAGGGAGTTGAAAGTGTTTGTTGGAGACTATTGCCCCACAGGAGTTGATAGTGTTTGATGGAGACTTATGCTCCACAGGGAGTTGAAAGTGTTTGTTGGAGACTTATACTCCACAGGGAGTTGAAAGTGTTTGCTGGAGACTTATGCTCCACAGGGAGTTGAAAGTGTTTGTTGAAGACTTATACTCCACAGGGAGTTGAAATGTTTGCTGGAGACTATTGCCCCACAGGGAGTTGAAAGTGTTTGCTGGAGACTTATGCTCCACAGGGAGTTGAAAGTGTTTGTTGGAGACTTATGCTCCACAGAGAGTTGAAAGTGTTTTTTGGAGACTATTGCCCCACAGGGAGTTGAAAGTGTTTGCTGGAGACTTATACTCCACAGGGAGTTGAAAGTGTTTGTTGGAGACTTATGCTCCACAGGGAGTTGAAAGTGTTTGTTGGAGACTTATGCTCCACAGGGAGTTGAAAGTGTTTGTTGAAGACTTATGCTCCACAGGGAGTTGAAAGTGTTTGTTGGAGACTTATGCTCCACAGGGAGTTAAAGTGTTTGTTGAAGACTATGCCCCACAGGGAGTTGAAAGTTTTTGTTGAAGACTTATGCTCCACAGGGAGTTGAAAGTGTTTGTTTGAGACTTATGCTCCACAGGAACTTGAAGTGTTTGTTGGAGACTTATGCTCCACAGGGAGTTGAAAGTGTTTGTTTGAGACTATGCCCCACAGGGAGTTGAAAGTGTTTGTTGAGACTATTGCCCCACAGGAGTTGAAAGTGTTTGTTGGAGACTATGCTCCACATGGAGTTGAAAGTGTTTGTTGAGACTTATACTCCACAGGGAGTTGAAAGTGTTTGTTGGAGACTATGCTCCACAGGGAGTTGAAAGTGTTTGTCTGAGACTATTGCCCCACAGGGAGTTGAAAGTGTTTGTTGGAGACTATTGCCCACAGGGAGTTGAAGTGTTTGTTGGAGACTTATGCTCCACAGGGAGTTGAAAGTGTTTGATGGAGACTTATGCTCCACAGGGAGTTGAAAGTGTTTGTTGGAGACTTATGCTCCACAGGGAGTTGAAAGTGTTTGTTGAAGACCTATGCTCCACAGGGAATTGAAAGTGTTTGTTGAGACTTATACTCCACAGGGAGTTGAAAGTGTTTGTTGAAGACCTATACTCCACAGGGAGTTGAAAGTGTTTGCTGGAGACTTATGCTCCCACAGGGAGTTGAAAGTGTTTGTTGAAGACTTATGCTCCACAGGGAGTTGAAAGTGTTTGTTGGAGACTTATACTCCACAGGGAGTTGAAAGTGTTTGCTGGAGACTTATGCTCCACAGGGAGTTGAAAGTGTTTGTTGAAGACTTATGCTCCACAGGGAGTTGAAAGTGTTTGTTGGAGACTTATACTCCACAGGGAGTTGAAAGTGTTTGCTGGAGACTTATGCTCCCCAGGGAGTTGAAAGTGTTTGTTGGAGACTTATGCTCGACAGGGAGTTGAAAGTGTTTGTTGGAGACTTATGCTCCACAGGGAGTTGAAGTGTTTGTTGGAGACTAATGCCCCACAGGGATTTGATAGTGTTTGCTGGAGACTTTTGCTCCACAGGAGTTGAAAGTGTTTGTTGGAGACTTATACTCCACAGGGAGTTGAAAGTTTTTGTTGGAGACTTATGCTCACAGGGAGTTGAAAGTGTTTGTTGGAGACTTATGCTCCACAGGGAGTTGAAAGTGTTTGCTGGAGACTATTGCCCCACAGGGAGTTGAAAGTGTTTGCTGGAGACTTATGCTCCACAGGAGTTGAAAGTGTTTGTTTGAGACTTATGCTCCACAGGGAGTTGAAAGTGTTTTTTTGGAGACTATTGCTCCACAGGGAGTTGAAAGTGTTTGTTGGAGACTTATGCTCCACAGGGAGTTGAAAGTGTTTGTTGGAGACTTATGCTCCACAGGGATTTGATAGTGTTTTTTGCTGGAGACTTATGCTCCACAGGGGATGAAAGTGTTTGTTGGAGACTTATGCTCCACAGGGAGTTGAAAGTGTTTGTTGGAGACTTATGCTCCAAAGGGAGTTGAAGTGTTTTTTGTTGAGACTTATGCTCCACAGGGAGTTGAAAGTGTTTTGTTGAAGACTTATGCTCCACAGGGAGTTGAAAGTGTTTGTTGAGACTTATGCTCCACAGGGAGTTGAAAGTGTTTGTTGAGACTTATGCCCCACAGGGAGTTGAAGTGTTTGTTGAAGACTTATGCCCCACAGGAGTTGAAAGTGTTTGTTGAAGACCTATGCTCCACATGGAGTTGAAAGTATTTGTTGAAGACTATGCTCCACAGGGCTGAAAGTGTTTGTTGAAGACCTATGCTCCACAGGGTGATGAAAGTGTTTGTTGAAGACCTATGCTCCACAGGGCGTTGAAGTGTTTGTTGGAGACTTATGCTCCACAGGGAGTTGGAAGTGTTTGTTGAAGACCTATGCTCCACAGGGAGTTGAAAGTGTTTGTTGAAGACTTATGCTCCACAGGGAGTTGAAAGTGTTTGTTGAGACTTATGCTCCAAAGGGAGTTGAAAGTGTTTGTTGAAGACTTATGCCCCACAGGGAGTTGAAAGTGTTTGTTGAAGACTTATGCCCACAGGGAGTTGAAAGTGTTTGTTGGAGACTTATGCTCCACAGGGAGTTGAAAGTGTTTGTTGGAGACTTATACTCCACAGGGAGTTGAAAGTGTTTGTTGGAGACTTATGCTCCACAGGGAGTTGAAAGTGTTTGCTGGAGACTTATGCTCCACAGGGAGTTGAAAGTGTTTTTTGGAGACTATGCCCTACAGGGAGTTGAAAGTTTTTGTTGGAGACTATTGCTCCACAGGGAGTTGAAAGTGTTTGTTGGAGACTTATGCTCCACAGGGAGTTGAAAGTGTTTGTTGGAGACTTATACTCCACAGGGAGTTGAAAGTGTTTGTTGGAGACTTATGCTCCACAGGGAGTTGAAAGTGTTTGTTGAAGACCTATGCTCCACAGGAAGTTGAAAGTGTTTTGTTGGAGACTTATACTCCACAGGGAGTTGAAAGTTTTTGTTTGAGACCTATACTCACAGGGAGTTGAAAGTGTTTGCTGGAGACTTATGCTCCACAGGGAGTTGAAAGTGTTTGTTGAAGACATATGCTCCACAGGGAGTTGAAAGTGTTTGTTGGAGACTTATACTCCACAGGGATTTGAAAGTGTTTGCTGGAGACTTATGCTCCACAGGGAGTTGAAAGTGTTTGTTGAAGACCTATGCTCCACAGGGAGTTGAAAGTGTTTGTTGGAGACTATATACTCCACAGGGAGTTGAAAGTGTTTGCTGAGACTTATGCTCCCCAGGAGTTGAAAGTGTTTGTTGGAGACTCATGCTCCACAGGGAGTTGAAAGTGTTTGTTGGAGACTTATGCTCCACAGGGAGTTGAAAGTGTTTGTTGGAGACTTATGCTCCACAGGGATTGAAAGTGTTTGTTGAGACTTATGCTCCACAGGGAGTTGAAAGTGTTTTGTTGGAGACTTATGCTCCACAGGGAGTTGAAAGTGTTTGTTGAGACTATTGCCCCACAGGAGTTGATAGTGTTTGCTTGGAGACCTATGCTCCACAGGGAGTTGAAATTGTTTGTTGAGACTTATGCTCCACAGGGAGTTGAAAGTGTTTGTTGGAGACTTATGCTCCACAGGGAGGTGAAAGTGTTTGTTGAGACTTATACTCCACAGGGAGTTGAAAGTGTTTGCTGGAGACTATGCCCCACAGGGAGTTGAAAGTGTTTGTTGGAGACTTATGCTCCACAGGGAGTTGAAAGTGTTTGTTGGAGACTTATGCTCCACAGAGAGTTGAAAGTGTTTTTTGGAGACTATGCCCACAGGGAGTTGAAAGTTTTTGCTGGAGACCTATGCTCCACAGGGAGTTGAAAGTGTTTGTTAGAGACTTATGCTCCACAGGGAGTTGAAAGTGTTTGCTGGAGACTTATGCTCCACAGGGGATGAAAGTGTTTGTTGGAGACTTATACTCCACAGGGAGTTGAAAGTGTTTGTAGAGACTTATGCTCCACAGGGAGCTGAAAGGTGTTTGTTGAAGACATATGCTCCACAGGGAGTTGAAAGTAATGTTGAAGACCTATGCTCCACAGGGAGCTGAAAGTATTTGTTGAAGACCTATGCTCCACAGGGAGCTGAAAGTGTTTGTTGAAGACCTATGCTCCACAGGGCGTTGAAAGTGTTTGTTGGAGACTTATGCTCCACAGGAGTTTGAAGTGTTGTTGGAGACTTATGCTCCACAGGGAGTTGAAAGTGTTTGTTGGAGACTTATGCTCCACAGGGAGTTGAAAGTGTTTGTTGGAGACTTATACTCCACAGGGAGTTGAAAGTGTTTGCTGGAGACTTATGCTCCACAGGGAGTTGAAAGTGTTTGCTGGAGACTTATGCTCCACAGGGAGTTGAAAGTGTTTTTTGGAGACTATTGCCCTACAGGGAGTTGAAAGTGTTTGTTGGAGACTATTGCCCCACAGGGAGTTGAAAGTGTTTGTTGGAGACTTATGCTCCACAGGGAGTTGAAAGTGTTTGTTGGAGACTTAACTCACAGGGAGTTGAAAGTGTTTGCTGGAGACTTATGCTCCACAGGGAGTTGAAAGTGTTTGTTGAAGACCTATGCTCCCACAGAGTTGAAAGTGTTTGTTGGAGACTTATACTCCACAGGGAGTTGAAAGTGTTTGTTGGAGACCTATACTCCACAGGGAGTTGAAAGTGTTTGCTGGAGACTTATGCTCCACAGGGAGTTGAAAGTGTTTGTTGAAGACATATGCTCCACAGGGAGTTGAAAGTGTTTGTTGGAGACTTATACTCCACAGGGAGTTGAAAGTGTTTGCTGGAGACTTATGCTCCACAGGGAGTTGAAAGTGTTTGTTGGAAGACCTATGCTCCACAGGGAGTTGAAAGTGTTTGTTGGAGACTTATACTCCACAGGGAGTTGAAAGTGTTTGCTGGAGACTTATGCTCCCCAGGGAGTTGAAAGTGTTTGTTGGAGACTTATGCTCCACAGGGAGTTGGAAGTGTTTGTTGGAGACTTATGCTCCACAGGGAGTTGAAAGTGTTTGTTGGAGACTTATGCTCCACAGGGAGTTGAAAGTGTTTGTTGAGACTTATGCTCCACAGGGAGTTGAAAGTGTTTGTTGGAGACTTATGCTCCACAGGGAGTTGAAAGTGTTTGTTGGACTTGCCCCACAGGTAGTTGAAAGTGTTTGTTGGAGACTTATGCTCCACAGGGAGTTGAAATTGTTTGTTGGAGACTTATACTCCACAGGGAGTTGAAAGTGTTTGTTGGAGACTTATGCTCCACAGGGAGTTGAAAGTGTTTGTTGGAGACTTATACTCCACAGGGAGTTGAAAGTGTTTGCTGAGACTATTGCCCCACAGGGAGTTGAAAGTGTTTGCTGGAGACTTATGCTCCACAGGGAGTTGAAAGTGTTTGTTGGAGACTTATGCTCCACAGGAGTTGAAAGTGTTTTTTGGAGACTATTGCCCCACAGGGAGTTGAAAGTTTTTGCTGGAGACCTATGCTCCACAGGGAGTTGAAAGTGTTTGTTGGAGACTATGCTCCACAGGGAGTTGAAAGTGTTTGTTGAGACTTATGCTCCACAGGATGAAAGTGTTTGTTGGAGACTTATACTCCACAGGGAGTTGAAAGTGTTTGTTGGAGACTTATGCTCCACAGGAGTTGAAAGTGTTTGTTGAAGACTTATGCTCCACAGGGAGTTGAAAGTATTTGTTGAAGACCTATGCTCCACAGGGAGCTGAAAGTGTTTGTTGAAGACTTATGCTCCACAGGGAGTTGAAAGTGTTTGTTGAAGACTTATGCTCCACAGGGAGTTGAAAGTGTTTGTTGGAGACTTATGCTCCACAGGGAGTTGAAGTGTTTGTGAAGACCTATGCTCCACAGGGAGTTGAAAGTGTTTGTTGAGACTTATGCTCCACAGGGAGTTGAAAGTGTTTGTTGGAGACTTATGCTCCACAGGGAGTTGAAAGTGTTTGTTGGAGACTTATGCTCCACAGGGAGTTGAAAGTGTTTGTTGGAGACTTATGCTCCACAGGGAGTTGAAAGTGTTTGTTGGAGACTATTGCCCCACAGGGAGTTGAAAGTGTTTGTTGGAGACTTATGCTCCACAGGGATTTGAAAGTGTTTGCTGGAGACTTATGCTCCACAGGGGGATGAAAGTGTTTGTTGGAGACTTATACTCCACAGGGAGTTGAAAGTGTTTGTAGGAGACTTATGCTCCACAGGGAGTTGAAAGTGTTTTTTGAAGACCTATGCTCCACATGGAGTTGAAAGTGTTTGTTGAAGACCTATGCTCCACAGGGAGTTGAAAGTGTTTGTTGAAGACTATGCTCCACAGGGAGCTGAAAGTGTTTGTTGAAGACCTATGCTCCACAGGGAGTTGAAAGTGTTTGTTGGAGACTTATACTCCACAGGGAGTTGGAAGTGTTTGTTGAAGACCTATGCTCCACAGGGAGTTGAAAGTGTTTGTTGGAGACTTATGCTCCACAGGGAGTTGAAAGTGTTTGTTGGAGACTTATGCTCCACAGGGAGTTGAAAGTGTTTGTTGGAGACTTATGCTCCACAGGGAGTTGAAAGTGTTTGTTGGAGACTATGCCCCACAGGGAGTTGAAAGTGTTTGTTGGAGACTTATGCTCCACTTTGAGCTGAAAGTGTTTGTTGAAGACCTATGCTCCACAGGGAGTTGAAAGTGTTTGTTGAAGACCTATGCTCCACAGGGAGCTGAAAGTGTTTGTTGGAGACCTATGCTCCACAGGGAGTGAAAGTGTTTGTTGAAGACCTATGCTCCACAGGGAGTTGAAAGTGTTTGTTGGAGACTTATGCTCCACAGGGAGTTGGAAGTGTTTGTTGAAGACCTATGCTCCACAGGGAGTTGAAAGTGTTTGTTGGAGACTTATGCTCCACAGGGAGTTGAAAGTGTTTGTTGGAGACTTATGCTCCACAGGGAGTTGAAAGTGTTTGTTGGAGACTTATGCTCCACAGGGAGTTGAAAGTGTTTGTTGGAGACTTATGCTCCACAGGGAGTTGAAAGTGTTTGTTGGAGACTATTGCCCCACAGGGAGTTGAAAGTGTTTGTTGAGACTTATGCTCCACAGGGATTTGATAGTGTTTGCTGGAGACTTATGCTCCACAGGGGATGAAAGTGTTTGTTGGAGACTTATACTCCACAGGGAGTTGAAAGTGTTTGTAGGAGACTTATGCTCCACAGGGAGCTGAAAGTGTTTTTGAAGACCTATGCTCCACATGGAGTTGAAAGTATATGTTGAAGACCTATGCTCCACAGGGAGCTGAAAGTGTTTGTTGAAGACCTATGCTCCACAGGGAGCTGAAAGTGTTTGTTGAAGACCTATGCTCCACAGGGAGTTGAAAGTGTTTGTTGGAGACTTATGCTCCACAGGGAGTTGGAAGTGTTGTTGAAGACCTATGCTCCACAGGGAGTTGAAAGTGTTTGTTGGAGACTTATGCTCCACAGGGAGTTGAAAGTGTTTGTTGGAGACTTATGCTCCACAGGGAGTTGAAAGTGTTTGTTGGAGACTTATGCTCCACAGGGAGTTGAAAGTGTTTGTTGGAGACTATTGCCCCACAGGGAGTTGAAAGTGTTTGTTGGAGACTTATGCTCCACATGGATTTGATAGTGTTTGCTGGCGACTTATGCTCCACAGGGGATGAAAGTGTTTGTTGGAGACTTATACTCCACAGGGAGTTGAAAGTGTTTGTAGGAGACTTATGCTCCACAGGGAGCTGAAAGTGTTTGTTGAAGACCTATGCTCCACAGGGAGTTGAAAGTGTTTGTTGGAGACTTATGCTCCACAGGGAGTTGAAAGTGTTTGTTGGAGATTTATGCTCCACAGGGAGTTGAAAGTGTTTGTTGGAGACTTATGCTCCACAGGGAGTTGAAAGTGTTTGTTGGAGACTTATGCTCCACAGGGAGTTGAAAGTGTTTGTTGGAGACTTATGCTCCACAGGGAGTTGAAAGTGTTTGTTGGAGACTATTGCCACACAGGGAGTTTAAATGTTTGTTGAAGACCTATGCTCCACAGGGAGTTGAAAGTGTTTGTTGAAGACCTATGCACAACAGGGAGTTGGAAGTGTTTGTAGGAGACTTATGCTCCACAGCGAGTTGAAAGTGTTTGTTGGAGACCTATGCTCCACAGGGAGTTGAAAGTGTTTGTTGGAGGCTTATGCTCCACAGGGAGCTGAAAGTGTTTGTTGAAGACTTATGCTCCATAGGGAGTTGAAAGTGTTTGTTGGAGACTATGCTCCACAGGGAGTTGAAAGTGTTTGTTGGAGACTTATGCTCCACAGGGAGTTGAAAGTGTTTGCTGGAGACTTATGCTCCACAGGGAGTTGAAAGTGTTTGTTGGAGACTTATGCTCCACAGGGAGTGATAGTGTTTGCTGGAGACTTATGCTCCACAGGGGGATGAAAGTGTTTGTTGGAGACTTATACTCCACAGGGAGTTGAAAGTGTTTGTAGGAGACTTATGCTCCACAGGGAGCTGAAAGTGTTTGTTGAAGACCTATGCTCCACATGGAGTTGAAAGTATATGTTGAAGACCTATGCTCCACAGGGAGCTGAAAGTATTTGTTGAAGACCTATGCTCCACAGGGAGATGAAAGTGTTTGTTGAAGACCTATGCTCCACAGGGCGTTGAAAGTGTTTGTTGGAGACTTATGCTCCACAGGGAGTTGGAAGTGTTTGTTGGAGACTTATGCTCCACAGGGAGTTGAAAGTGTTTGTTGGAGACTTATGCTCCACAGGGAGTTGAAAGTGTTTGTTGGAGACTTATACTCCACAGGGAGTTGAAAGTGTTTGCTGGAGACTTATGCTCCACAGGGAGTTGAAAGTGTTTGCTGGAGACTTATGCTCCACAGGGAGTTGAAAGTGTTTTTTGGAGACTATTGCCCTACAGGGAGTTGAAAGTTTTTGTTGGAGACTATTGCCCCACAGGGAGTTGAAAGTGTTTGTTGGAGACTTATGCTCCACAGGGAGTTGAAAGTGTTTGTTGGAGACTTATACTCCACAGGGAGTTGAAAGTGTTTGCTGGAGACTTATGCTCCACAGGGAGTTGAAAGTGTTTGTTGAAGACCTATGCTCCACAGGAAGTTGAAAGTGTTTGTTGGAGACTTATACTCCACAGGGAGTTGAAAGTGTTTGTTGAAGACCTATACTCCACAGGGAGTTGAAAGTGTTTGCTGGAGACTTATGCTCCACAGGGAGTTGAAAGTGTTTGTTGAAGACATATGCTCCACAAGGAGTTGAAAGTGTTTGTTGGAGACTTATACTCCACAGGGATTTGAAAGTGTTTGCTGGAGACTTATGCTCCACAGGGAGTTGAAAGTGTTTGTTGAAGACCTATGCTCCACAGGGAGTTGAAAGTGTTTGTTGGAGACTTATACTCCACAGGGAGTTGAAAGTGTTTGCTGGAGACTTATGCTCCCCAGGGAGTTGAAAGTGTTTGTTGGAGACTCATGCTCCACAGGGAGTTGAAAGTGTTTGTTGGAGACTTATGCTCCACAGGGAGTTGAAAGTGTTTGTTGGAGACTTATGCTCCACAGGGAGTTGAAAGTGTTTGTTGGAGACTTATGTTCCACAGGGAGTTGAAAGTGTTTGTTGGAGACTTATGCTCCACAGGGAGTTGAAAGTGTTTGTTGGAGACTATTGCCCCACAGGTAGTTGATAGTGTTTGCTGGAGACCTATGCTCCACAGGGAGTTGAAATTGTTTGTTGGAGACTTATACTCCACAGGGAGTTGAAAGTGTTTGTTGGAGACTTATGCTCCACAGGGAGGTGAAAGTGTTTGTTGGAGACTTATACTCCACAGGGAGTTGAAAGTGTTTGCTGGAGACTATTGCCCCACAGGGAGTTGAAAGTGTTTGCTGGAGACTTATGCTCCACAGGGAGTTGAAAGTGTTTGTTGGAGACTTATGCTCCACAGAGAGTTGAAAGTGTTTTTGGAGACTATTGCCCCACAGGGAGTTGAAAGTTTTTGCTGGAGACCTATGCTCCACAGGGAGTTGAAAGTGTTTGTTGGAAACTTATGCTCCACAGGGAGTTGAAAGTGTTTGCTGGAGACTTATGCTCCACAGGGGGATGAAAGTGTTTGTTGGAGACTTATACTCCACTGGGAGTTGAAAGTGTTTGTAGGAGACTTATGCTCCACTTTGAGCTGAAAGTGTTTGTTGAAGACCTATGCTCCACAGGGAGTTGAAAGTATTTGTTGAAGACCTATGCTCCACAGGGAGCTGAAAGTATTTGTTGAAGACCTATGCTCCACAGGGAGCTGAAAGTGTTTGTTGAAGACCTATGCTCCACAGGGAGTTGAAAGTGTTTGTTGGAGACTTATGCTCCACAGGGAGTTGGAAGTGTTTGTTGAAGACCTATGCTCCACAGGGAGTTGAAAGTGTTTGTTGGAGACTTATGCTCCACAGGGAGTTGAAAGTGTTTGTTGGAGACTTATGCTCCACAGGGAGTTGAAAGTGTTTGTTGGAGACTTATGCTCCACAGGGAGTTGAAAGTGTTTGTTGGAGACTTATGCTCCACAGGGAGTTGAAAGTGTTTGTTGGAGACTATTGCCCCACAGGGAGTTGAAAGTGTTTGTTGGAGACTTATGCTCCACAGGGATTTGATAGTGTTTGCTGGAGACTTATGCTCCACAGGGGGATGAAAGTGTTTGTTGGAGACTTATACTCCACAGGGAGTTGAAAGTGTTTGTAGGAGACTTATGCTCCACAGGGAGCTGAAAGTGTTTTTTGAAGACCTATGCTCCACATGGAGTTGAAAGTATATGTTGAAGACCTATGCTCCACAGGGAGCTGAAAGTATTTGTTGAAGACCTATGCTCCACAGGGAGCTGAAAGTGTTTGTTGAAGACCTATGCTCCACAGGGAGTTGAAAGTGTTTGTTGGAGACTTATACTCCACAGGGAGTTGGAAGTGTTTGTTGAAGACCTATGCTCCACAGGGAGTTGAAAGTGTTTGTTGGAGACTTATGCTCCTCAGGGAGTTGAAAGTGTTTGTTGGAGACTTATGCTCCACAGGGAGTTGAAAGTGTTTGTTGGAGACTTATGCTCCACAGGGAGTTGAAAGTGTTTGTTGGAGACTTATGCTCCACAGGGAGTTGAAAGTGTTTGTTGGAGACTATTGCCACACAGGGAGTTTAAAATGTTTGTTGAAGACCTATGCTCCACAGGGAGTTGAAAGTGTTTGTTGAAGACCTATGCACAACAGGGAGTTGGAAGTGTTTGTAGGAGACTTATGCTCCGCAGCGAGTTGAAAGTGTTTGTTGGAGACCTATGCTCCACAGGGAGTTGAAAGTGTTTGTTGGAGGCTTATGCTCCACAGGGAGCTGAAAGTGTTTGTTGAAGACTTATGCTCCATAGGGAGTTGAAAGTGTTTGTTGGAGACCTATGCTCCACAGGGAGTTGAAAGTGTTTGTTGGAGACTTATGCTCCACAGGGAGTTGAAAGTGTTTGCTGGAGACTTATGCTCCACAGGGAGTTGAAAGTGTTTGTTGGAGACTTATGCTCCACAGGGAGTTGATAGTGTTTGCTGGAGACTTATGCTCCACAGGGGGATGAAAGTGTTTGTTGGAGACTTATACTCCACAGGGAGTTGAAAGTGTTTGTAGGAGACTTATGCTCCACAGGGAGCTGAAAGTGTTTGTTGAAGACCTATGCTCCACATGGAGTTGAAAGTATATGTTGAAGACCTATGCTCCACAGGGAGCTGAAAGTATTTGTTGAAGACCTATGCTCCACAGGGAGATGAAAGTGTTTGTTGAAGACCTATGCTCCACAGGGCGTTGAAAGTGTTTGTTGGAGACTTATGCTCCACAGGGAGTTGGAAGTGTTTGTTGAAGACCTATGCTCCACAGGGAGTTGAAAGTGTTTGTTAAAGACTTATGCTCCACAGGGAGTTGAAAGTGTTTGTTGGAGACTTATGCTCCACAGGGAGTTGAAAGTGTTTGTTGGAGACTTATGCTCCACAGGGAGTTGAAAGTGTTTGTTGGAGACTTATGCTCCACAGGGAGTTGAAAGTGTTTGTTGAAGACTTATGCTCCACAGGGAGTTGAAAGTGTTTGTTGGAGACTTATGCTCCACAGGGAGTTGAAAGTGTTTGTTGAAGACTTATGCCCACAGGGAGTTGAAAGTGTTTGTTGAAGACTTATGCCCCACAGGGAGTTGAAAGTGTTTGTTGGAGACTTATGCTCCACAGGGAGTTGAAAGTGTTTGTTGGAGACTTATACTCCACAGGGAGTTGAAAGTGTTTGCTGGAGACTTATGCTCCACAGGGAGTTGAAAGTGTTTGTTGAAGACATATGCTCCACAGGGAGTTGAAAGTGTTTGTTGGAGACTTATACTCCACAGGGATTTGAAAGTGTTTGCTGGAGACTTATGCTCCACAGGGAGTTGAAAGTGTTTGTTGAAGACCTATGCTCCACAGGGAGTTGAAAGTGTTTGTTGGAGACTTATACTCCACAGGGAGTTGAAAGTGTTTGCTGGAGACTTATGCTCCCCAGGGAGTTAAAAGTGTTTGTTGGAGACTTATGCTCCACAGGGAGTTGAAAGTGTTTGTTGGAGACTTATGCTCCACAGGGAGTTGAAAGTGTTTGTTGGAGACTTATGCTCCACAGGAAGTTGAAAGTGTTTGTTGGAGACTTATGTTCCACAGGGAGTTGAAAGTGTTTGTTGGAGACTTATGCTCCACAGGGAGTTGAAAGTGTTTGTTGGAGACTATTGCCCACAGGGAGTTGATAGTGTTTTCTGGAGACCTATGCTCCACAGGGAGTTGAAAGTGTTTGTTGGAGACTTATACTCCACAGGGAGTTGAAAGTGTTTGTTGGAGACTTATGCTCCACAGGGAGTTGAAAGTGTTTGTTGGAGACTTATGCTCCACAGAGAGTTGAAAGTGTTTTTTGGAGACTATTGCCCACAGGGAGTTGAAAGTGTTTGCTGGAGACCTATGCTCCACAGGGAGTTGAAAGTGTTTGTTGGAGACTTATGCTCCACAGGGAGTTGAAAGTGTTTGCTGGAGACTTATGCTCCACAGGGGGATGAAAGTGTTTGTTGGAGACTTATACTCCACAGGGAGTTGAAAGTGTTTGTAGGAGACTTATGCTCCACTTTGAGCTGAAAGTGTTTGTTGAAGACCTATGCTCCACAGGGAGTTGAAAGTATTTGTTGAAGACCTATGCTCCACAGGGAGCTGAAAGTATTTGTTGGAGACTTATACTCCACAGGGAGTTGAAAGTGTTTGCTGGAGACTTATGCTCCACAGGGAGTTGAAAGTGTTTTTTGGAGACTATTGCCCTACAGGGAGTTGAAAGTTTTTGTTGGAGACTATTGCCCCACAGGGAGTTGAAAGTGTTTGTTGGAGACTTATGCTCCACAGGGAGTTGAAAGTGTTTGTTGGAGACTTATGCTCCACAGGGAGTTGAAAGTGTTTGTTGGAGACTATTGCCACACAGGGAGTTTAAAATGTTTGTTGAAGACCTATGCTCCACAGGGAGTTGAAAGTGTTTGTTGAAGACCTATGCACAACAGGGAGTTGGAAGTGTTTGTAGGAGACTTATGCTCCACAGCGAGTTGAAAGTGTTTGTTGGAGACCTATGCTCCACAGGGAGTTGAAAGTGTTTGTTGGAGGCTTATGCTCCACAGGGAGCTGAAAGTGTTTGTTGAAGACTTATGCTCCATAGGGAGTTGAAAGTGTTTGTTGGAGACCTATGCTCCACAGGAGTTGAAAGTGTTTGTTGGAGACTTATGCTCCACAGGGAGTTGAAAGTGTTTGCTGGAGACTTATGCTCCACAGGGAGTTGAAAGTGTTTGTTGGAGACTTATGCTCCACAGGGAGTTGATAGTGTTTGCTGGAGACTTATGCTCCACAGGGGGATGAAAGTGTTTGTTGGAGACTTATACTCCACAGGGAGTTGAAAGTGTTTGTAGGAGACTTATGCTCCACAGGGAGCTGAAAGTGTTTGTTGAAGACCTATGCTCCACATGGAGTTGAAAGTATATGTTGAAGACCTATGCTCCACAGGGAGCTGAAAGTATTTGTTGAAGACCTATGCTCCACAGGGAGATGAAAGTGTTTGTTGAAGACCTATGCTCCACAGGGCGTTGAAAGTGTTTGTTGGAGACTTATGCTCCACAGGGAGTTGGAAGTGTTTGTTGAAGACCTATGCTCCACAGGGAGTTGAAAGTGTTTGTTAAAGACTTATGCTCCACAGGGAGTTGAAAGTGTTTGTTGGAGACTTATGCTCCACAGGGAGTTGAAAGTGTTTGTTGGAGACTTATGCTCCACAGGGAGTTGAAAGTGTTTGTTGGAGACTTATGCTCCACAGGGAGTTGAAAGTGTTTGTTGAAGACTTATGCTCCACAGGGAGTTGAAAGTGTTTGTTGGAGACTTATGCTCCACAGGGAGTTGAAAGTGTTTGTTGAAGACTTATGCCCCACAGGGAGTTGAAAGTGTTTGTTGAAGACTTATGCCCCACAGGGAGTTGAAAGTGTTTGTTGGAGACTTATGCTCCACAGGGAGTTGAAAGTGTTTGTTGGAGACTTATACTCCACAGGGAGTTGAAAGTGTTTGCTGGAGACTTATGCTCCACAGGGAGTTGAAAGTGTTTGTTGAAGACATATGCTCCACAGGGAGTTGAAAGTGTTTGTTGGAGACTTATACTCCACAGGGATTTGAAAGTGTTTGCTGGAGACTTATGCTCCACAGGGAGTTGAAAGTGTTTGTTGAAGACCTATGCTCCACAGGGAGTTGAAAGTGTTTGTTGGAGACTTATACTCCACAGGGAGTTGAAAGTGTTTGCTGGAGACTTATGCTCCCCAGGGAGTTGAAAGTGTTTGTTGGAGACTTATGCTCCACAGGGAGTTGAAAGTGTTTGTTGGAGACTTATGCTCTACAGGGAGTTGAAAGTGTTTGTTGGAGACTTATGCTCCACAGGGAGTTGAAAGTGTTTGTTGGAGACTTATGTTCCACAGGGAGTTGAAAGTGTTTGTTGGAGACTTATGCTCCACAGGGAGTTGAAAGTGTTTGTTGGAGACTATTGCCCCACAGGGAGTTGATAGTGTTTTCTGGAGACCTATGCTCCACAGGGAGTTGAAAGTGTTTGTTGGAGACTTATACTCCACAGGGAGTTGAAAGTGTTTGTTGGAGACTTATGCTCCACAGGGAGTTGAAAGTGTTTGTTGGAGACTTATGCTCCACAGAGAGTTGAAAGTGTTTTTTGGAGACTATTGCCCCACAGAGAGTTGAAAGTGTTTGCTGGAGACCTATGCTCCACAGGGAGTTGAAAGTGTTTGTTGGAGACTTATGCTCCACAGGGAGTTGAAAGTGTTTGCTGGAGACTTATGCTCCACAGGGGGATGAAAGTGTTTGTTGGAGACTTATACTCCACAGGGAGTTGAAAGTGTTTGTAGGTGACTTATGCTCCACTTTGAGCTGAAAGTGTTTGTTGAAGACCTATGCTCCACAGGGAGTTGAAAGTATTTGTTGAAGACCTATGCTCCACAGGGAGCTGAAAGTATTTGTTGGAGACTTATACTCCACAGGGAGTTGAAAGTGTTTGCTGGAGACTTATGCTCCACAGGGAGTTGAAAGTGTTTTTTGGAGACTATTGCCCTACAGGGAGTTGAAAGTTTTTGTTGGAGACTATTGCCCCACAGGGAGTTGAAAGTGTTTGTTGGAGACTTATGCTCCACAGGGAGTTGAAAGTGTTTGTTGGAGACTTATACTCCACAGGGAGTTGAAAGTGTTTGCTGGAGACTTATGCTCCACAGGAGTTGAAAGTGTTTGTTGAAGACCTATGCTCCACAGGAAGTTGAAAGTGTTTGTGGAGACTTATACTCCACAGGGAGTTGAAAGTGTTTGTTGAAGACCTATACTCCACAGGGAGTTGAAAGTGTTTGCTGGAGACTTATGCTCCACAGGGAGTTGAAAGTGTTTGTTGAAGACATATGCTCCACAGGGAGTTGAAAGTGTTTGTTGGAGACTTATACTCCACAGGGATTGAAAGTGTTTGCTGGAGACTTATGCTCCACAGGGAGTTGAAAGTGTTTGTTGAAGACCTATGCTCCACAGGGAGTTGAAAGTGTTTGTTGGAGACTTATACTCCACAGGGAGTTGAAAGTGTTTGCTGGAGACTTATGCTCCCCAGGGAGTTGAAAGTGTTTGTTGGAGACTTATGCTCCACAGGGAGTTGAAAGTGTTTGTTGGAGACTTATGCTCCACAGGGAGTTGAAAGTGTTTGTTGGAGACTTATGCTCCACAGGGAGTTGAAAGTGTTTGTTGGAGACTTATGTTCCACAGGGAGTTGAAAGTGTTTGTTGGAGACTTATGCTCCACAGGGAGTTGAAAGTGTTTGTTGGAGACTATTGCCCCACAGGGAGTTGATAGTGTTTTCTGGAGACCTATGCTCCACAGGGAGTTGAAAGTGTTTGTTGGAGACTTATGCTCCACAGGGAGTTGAAAGTGTTTGCTGGAGACTTATGCTCCACAGGGGGATGAAAGTGTTTGTTGGAGACTTATACTCCACAGGTAGTTGAAAGTGTTTGTAGGAGACTTATGCTCCACTTTGAGCTGAAAGTGTTTGTTGAAGACCTATGCTCCACAGGGAGTTGAAAGTATTTGTTGAAGACCTATGCTCCACAGGGAGCTGAAAGTATTTGTTGAAGACCTATGCTCCACAGGAAGCTGAAAGTGTTTGTTGAAGACCTATGCTCCACAGGGAGTTGAAAGTGTTTGTTGGAGACTTATGCTCCACAGGGAGTTGGAAGTGTTTGTTGAAGACCTATGCTCCACAGGGAGTTGAAAGTGTTTGTTGGAGACTTATGCTCCACAGGAAGTTGAAAGTGTTTGTTGGAGACTTATGCTCCATAGGGAGTTGAAAGTGTTTGTTGGAGACTTATGCTCCACAGGGAGTTGAAAGTGTTTGTTGGAGACTATTGCCCCACAGGGAGTTTAAAATGTTTGTTGAAGAACTATGCTCCACAGGGAGTTGAAAGTGTTTGTTGAAGACCTATGCACAACAGGGAGTTGGAAGTGTTTGTAGGAGACTTATGCTCCACAGGGAGTTGAAAGTGTTTGTTGGAGACCTATGCTCCACAGGGAGTTGAAAGTGTTTGTTGGAGGCTTATGCTCCACAGGGAGCTGAAAGTGTTTGTTGAAGACTTATGCTCCATAGGGAGTTGAAAGTGTTTGTTGGAGACCTATGCTCCACAGGGAGTTGAAAGTGTTTGTTGGAGACTTATGCTCCACAGGGAGTTGAAAGTGTTTGTTGGAGACTTATGCTCCACAGGGAGTTGAAAGTGTTTGTTGGAGACTTATGCTCACAGGGAGTTGAAAGTGTTTGTTGGAGACTTATGCTCCACAGGGAGTTGAAAGTGTTTGTTGGAGACTTATGCTCCACAGGGAGTTGAAAGTGTTGGTTGGAGACTTATGCTCCACAGGGAGTTGAAAGTGTTTGTCGAAGACTTATGTTCCACAGGGAGTTGAAAGTGTTTGCTGGAGACTTATGTTCCACAGGGCGTTGAAAGTGTTTGTTGGAGACTTATGTTCCACAGGGAGTTGAAAGTGTTTGTTGGAGACTTATGTTCCACAGGGAGTTGAAAGTGTTTGTTGGAGACTTATGCTCCACAGGGAGTTGAAAGTGTTGGTTGGAGACTTATGCTCCACAGGGAGTTGAAAGTGTTTGTCGGAGACTTATGTTCCACAGGGAGTTGAAAGTGTTTGCTGGAGACTTATGTTCCACAGGGCGTTGAAAGTGTTTGTTGGAGACTTATGTTCCACAGGGAGTTGAAAGTGTTTGTTGGAGACTTATGTTCCACAGGGAGTTGAAAGTGTTTGTTGGAGACTTATGTTCCACAGGGATTTGAAAGGGGAAACAAAGTAGAATTACAATTATGCTCATTTACGACAATTATTGAAGGAGCTATTTGACATAGCGTAAAGTGCCATAATAGAATGTTTACGTTGTAAATTTGCAAGAGGAGACAAATGAGCGCAACAACTAATGTATCTGTAACAAACAGCAGTGCAGTTTCACATTAACTTTGTGCGTGCGCGTGTGTGTGTGTGAGCGTGTGTGCGTGTATGTGTGAGCGCGCGTTCTGTGCACAAAACATGGCACTTGAATATGCAGCAGTAGTGCCAAACAAAACAAATCCAAGCACCAAGAAATGTAACAAAGTGTCCTGACATTAACAACCACACGCGATCGATAAATCCACTTCCGCTTTTCTCGCTTCCATAGGCGCCATTTCTTGTGAGCTAATCTTGCAATTAAACGAATTGTGCTTACCAGATTTACACTTTGAACTGACGTTTTTTTAAACATAAATTTCATTTTCCTTCTTTAGAAATACGTTTAATCGCACGGGATGAGATCATATCCTGCACAAATCCAAATAAAAATATATAATTTCAAGCAGGACAAGAAATAATAAATCAGCTCAGAGTATTGATTCGCATCATTTAACTATTGCTGAGTCCGTAGGAAAGAATAATAGAGGAGACATAGAGAAATACTGTTAAGATTGCATAACTTTGTGTGTGTGTGTGCGCACGCGCGCGTATGTGTATGTATGTATATATATATATATATATATATATCTTTGTTTGTGTGGTGTGGTGTAGTGTGAGTGTATGCATGTTTATGTATGTATGTATTTGTGCTATTATATATGTGTATGTTGCTTGATTATGTGTGGATGTGTGTGTGTAGACAACTCAGGAAACATGATCGTTGAGCTGTAGCTACATTCCTGGAAGTCCTTAAGGAGAGACTAACTTTGATAAGATGACGAAAACACGTAGACCACGTGACAATGTTCTCACCACACATTTCAAGATGACTCACACACAGACTGCCAATTATAGGCGCCGAACATGCCTTTGAGTCGACATACCCTTAACTCTTCAGAAACATGGCTAGAGAACATCTGTCGTTACTGCGCTGTGTCCACGCCTCGGACCCACAAGACACGACCCATCATTCTCACATTACAAAACCTGTCCTACAAAAGTCGTTCCATCCACGACAATTTGAAACCCTATAGTTACTTAAGCCTGGTGTTCATTTGAAACCATCTCTGGCAACCATTCTTATTCTAAAAGAAATCAGCTTAACTTAACTGTAAGCATTCAAACCAGGAGAACACGTAGGAGGACTCTCATTGGAGGATTCGGAACAAAGCGACAATCACGTGACATGGATACAACCAGAAATCGTTTGGAAATTCCATGTGCCAATTTGGATTGGTTTTTGTAAGATAGAATAAGGAAGCAGGTAACTAATAGTAATGCTGCGGTAAGCTGGTAGCGGGGAGCCAGTGTTAGGCTGTAATATATATGGCCCTTTTCGTCTTGTTAGACAGTTTAGTGGAGGCAACTGTGTATTTTGTTTTGTTTTTGAGGTTTTGTTTTTGTCGAACAGCTTCTCTCGTGGCTAATTCTACCAATGTTTGACAAACACACATGCGGTCACAGAATGAACAAGTCAGGGTCACTGATCCACAGGGTTTTCCATCCTTTTTCATGAGTCTTTTCTCTTCTAAGCTCTGCCTTAGCACAGTCTCAAATGTTATACCATTCCTTATACATGCTCTCCATGATGTGCGATCACTTGCCATATGTTCCCAGTAATTTTCACAGATGTAGAAATCATTCAGAAATTATTTACAGATATCTCTATATCGTAGTTTAGGTCTGCCGATTTCTCTTTTTCTGTGTATTAGTTCACCATATAGTATTTGTTTGCGGATTCGTTTTCCTTCCATCCGCAGGACGTGCCCCCCCTACTCTCCCCCCCCCCCAATCTTAGTCTGTAATATACACTTCTACAAAGTATGGTGGCAGTTTTACAAAATCTGACGAAACCAAATAATGACGTTGGGCCTATATGTAGCCTTCTTCAGAAAAGAACAGCACAAAGGGACAACGACATGAAAATCAACTCTACTACATGTTATATAGGAACCAGAAATAGTAGATCAAGGAACAATAATAAAAAAGTGAAATAGAAAATGAAATGAAATGAGAAAACAAACAAAAAAAAAAGAAATGTAATATTATTACAAGATATAAAGAATTGTGGGAGGCGGTGAGTGCGTGAAGAAGAGTGGAAGCGAAATGTAGAGGACACCTGTAAAGAAAGCTACAGACTAAATAAAAAAAATTAAAGAAAACACACTCACACACACACGCACGGACGCACGCACGCGCACACACACACACACACACACACACACACACACACTCACACACACTCACTCACACACACACACACACACACACATAATATAAGTAACCGGAAAAGGGGAACAGCTGGATAGAGCTAGAAATGAGAGAAGGAATGACGTGATAGTAGGACTACACGCGGAATGGAGAGAAGAAAGGACGTGATAGGACTACATGCGGAATGGAGAGAAGAAAGGACGTGATAGGACTACACGCGGAATGGAGAGAAGAAAGGACGTGATAGGACTACACACGGAATGGAGAGAAGAAAGGACGTGATAGGACTACACACGGAATGGAGAGAAGAAAGGACGTGATAGGACTACACACGGAATGGAGAGAAGAAAGGACGTGATAGGACTACACACGGAATGGAGAGAAGGAAGGACGTGATAGGACTACATGCGGAATGGAGAGAAGAAAGGACGTGATAGGACTACACACGGAATGGAGAGAAGAAAGGACGTGATAGGACTACACACGGAATGGAGAGAAGAAAGGACGTGATAGGACTACACACGGAATGGAGAGAAGGAAGGGACGTGATAGGACTACATGCGGAATGGAGAGAAGAAAGGACGTGATAGGACTACACACGGAATGGAGAGAAGAAAGGACGTGAAAGGACTACACACGGAATGGAGAGAAGAAAGGACGTGATAGGACTACACACGGAATGGAGAGAAGGAAGGACGTGATAGGACTACATGCGGAATGGAGAGAAGAAAGGACGTGATAGGACTACACACGGAATGGAGAGAAGAAAGGGCGTGATAGGACTACACACGGAATGGAGAGAAGAAAGGGCGTGATAGGACTACACACGGAATGGAGAGAAGAAAGGGCGTGATAGGACTACACACGGAATGGAGAGAAGGAAGGACGTGATACGACTGGAATACAAGCGGAATAGACTGAGAGAAAGATCATAATCATGAGGTCGCATTTCCGTTGCAGAACATTGCACTCACTACAGCTCGTCTGAAGGAATTTGTGTCTCTAGGCAGATCTTCCACAGAACATTGCTCTCATCATAGCCCGTCTGAAAGAATATCTGTCTCTAGCCAGAACTCCCACAGAACATTGCACTCATCTCAGCCCGTCTGAAAGAATATCTGTCTCTAGGCAGATCTGCAACTTCTTCTGTTGACATTTTCATTATGTCTTTGACGTCTTGAAACCACGTTCTTCCTGATCTGCTTCTGAGCATCTCCTGGAACCATGCCTTCCATTATTGTTCTTTCGTTATTGATCTTTCTGCTTTTTTAAGTGGACATAAAACTACGTGCTCGTGACGGGGCTCGAAAGGGGAGTAAAGATGTATAGCCATGTTCCCTACCAGGCATGTTCATAAGAGGCGACTAAGGAGATTTGGGCATGGGACTGGCAATCCTCTACTGTTAAAAAAAAATAAGCCGAAAAAATCAAAACATTAACTAGTCAAAAGAAAAAAAAAAGGAAATCCGTTATCCATCTAAGATAAGGGCTCTCTGTCTAAGAGATATATGACGCAATCCAGAGAAAGCCTTAACGAGCTCGGGTCGTCGACACACCTTTTGTCTACCTGGAAATCCTCCAGAATTGGCACCTGGAATGTACGTACTCTAAATAAACAAGGAAAATCTGCACAAGAAGCATAAGAAATGGCAAACAACAAAATAGACATCTAGGAATGTGGGAAATAAGATGGTTAGGAACAGAAGGAAATTAGTAAACACAGGTGAGATGATTGTAGCATCAGGACACCAGGAACCTGGAGCACAGTATAGTGAAGGGATAGTATCTTGATGGGAGATCTAAATGCAAAAGTAGGATCAGACAACCGAGGTTTCAAACAGATCATGGGAAAACATGGATTTGGAAAAAAAATAAATGAGAATGGAGAGATATTCGTGAGCTTCTGTGCTCTTAATCAAATGAGCTTAGGAGGAACAATATATAAAGCTACATGAGTGTCACTAGGTAATAGAACGGAGAATCAAATTGACCACATATATGTATTATAAAGAGTTGAAGCCATCCTTACATGATGTAAAAGAATATAGAGGAGCAGATGTGACTTCAGATCATCATCTTCTGATAGCCAACTTAAACTGAAATGATATACTACAACACATAAAGGTAGAAAATATTTCAATGTAGGGTTTCTTAAAGAACAAGGAATTAAAGTGTCAGTAAAGATGCTACGCGGAATCATTCAGGTGAGACTAAAAGAGACCATAGAGAACAATGTGAGAGACGAAAAAAAGGTTTATGGAAACAATCAGATATTGCGCTCATCAAATAACTACACTACGTATAATAGTTTTAAAAAAAGCTGAGATTCACAGTTTCCACTTTGTATTTGATTCATAGATAACTAAACGGTATTTGACTAAGGATATCAAAATCAAGAGGAGCACTCGTTGCACTAGGAAACATATGGACATCGAAAAAATTAGGTTAACTCTTTCCGTTCGTTTAGCCGCACAGTGTGTCGCGTTCAATTTGATTAGTTTACACCATATTCTTTTTGTAGGTTTGTATCATCTTGGTATTGGTGAAATCCAATTCCTTGTTCAAATATTTAAAAAAATCATATATAGTTAGTGTTAGACACATATAAACAAGTAGATTGATATTTAAAACCATTAAATATTTTGTCTCTGAAATCTCTACCGATGGATTAATAAAATAAAAACCTCCGTACTGAAAGAGTTAAATACAAAAATAAAAATGTTCAAATCCAATGTAAAGTCAGTCCTATTTTATCGCTATGAGACATGGAAAACAACAAAACGACAATCATGAAGATACAGACCATTAATGGATGTTACACGGAATAAAAGGATGGAAATGCCAGGACAAAATCATCACTAAAGAACTATGGAAAAGTATCAGTCAAATACTAGTGGGTAAAGAGATGCAGCGAATATTATGGCACTGGAAAGGGCACGAATTGCAGACGCTAACTGAGAGTATTACACAACAGGTCCTTTTTGTAATCCCAAGAAAAAATGACAATGAGGAAGACCAAAATATTCCTGCAAAAGACAGATGAAAGCAAAGGTGAAGGTGACGGGGAAGACATGGTATGATCTTAAAAGATTGACAAGAAACAGAACGACATGGAAAGTGTTATTTAAAGACATATGGAAGCTGAAAGTGTTTGTTGAACACCTATGCTCCACGGGGAGCTGAACGTGTTTGTTGAAGACCTATGCTCCATAGAGAGCTGAAAGTGTTTGTTGAAGACCTATTTTCCACAGGGAGTTGAAAGTTTTTGTTGAAGACCTATGCTCCACAGGGAGCTGAAAGTGTTTGTTGAAGACCTATGCTCCACAGGGAGGTTAAAGTGTTTGTTGAAAACCTATGCTCCACGGGGAGCTGAAAGTGATTTTTGAAGACCTATGCTCCACAGGGAGCTGAAAGTGTTTGTTGAAGACCTATGCTCCACAGGGAGCTGAAAGTGTTTATTGAAGACCTATGCTCCACAAGGAGCTGAAAGTGTTTGTTGAAGACCTATGCTCCACAGGTAGCTGAAAGTGTTTGTTGAAGACCTATGTTCCACGGGGAATTGAAAGCGTTTGTTGAAGACCTATGCTCCACGGGGAGCTGAAAGCGTTTGTTAAAGACCTATGCTCCACAGGGAATTGAAAGCGTTTGTTGAAGACCTATGCTCCACAGGGAGCTGAAAGTGTTCGTTGAAGACCTTTGCTCCACAGGGAGCTTGAAGCGTTTGTTGAAGAACTATGTTCCACAGGGAGCTGAAAGTGTTTGTTGAAGACCTATGCTCCACGGGGAGCTGAAAGCGTTTGTTGAAGACCAATGCTCCACAGGGAGCTGAAAGCGTTTGTTGAAGACCTATGCTCCACATGGAGCTGAAAGTGTTTGTTGAAGACCTATGCTCCACAGGGAGGTTAAAGCGTTTGTTGAAGACCTATGCTCCACAGGGAGCTGAAAGCGTTTGTTGAAGACCTATGCTCCACAGGGAGCTGAAAGTGTTTGTTGAAGACCTATGTTCCACAGGGAGCTGAAAGTGTTTGTTGAAGACCTATGCTCCACAGGGAGCTGAAAGTGTTTGTTGAAGACCCATGATCTATAGGGAGCTGAAAGTGTTCGTGGAAGACCTATGTTCCACAGGTAGCTGAAAGTGTTTGTTGAAGACCCATGCTCCACAGGGAGCTGAAAGTGTTTGTTGAAGACCTATGCTCCACAGGGAGCTGGAAGCGTTTGTTGAAGCCCTATGCTCCACAGGGAATTGAAAGTGTTTGTTGAAGACCTATGCTCCACAGGGAATTGAAAGCGTTTGTTGAAGACCTATGCTCCACAGGTAGCTGAAAGTGTTCGTTGAAGACCTATGCTCCACAGGGAGCTTGAAGCGTTTGTTGAAGACCTATGCTCCACAGGGAGCTGAAAGCGTTTGTTGAAGACCTATTCTCCACAGGGAAATGAAAGCGTTTGTTGAAGACCTATGCTCCACGGGGAGCTGAAAGCGTTTGTTGAAGACCTATGCTCCACAGGTAGCTGAAAGTGTTTGTTGAAGACCTATGTTCCACGGGGAATTGAAAGCGTTTGTTGAAGACCTATGCTCCACGGGGAGCTGAAAGCGTTTGTTAAAGACCTATGCTCCACAGGAATTGAAAGCGTTTGTTGAAGACCTATGCTCCACAGGGAGCTGAAAGTGTTCGTTGAAGACCTTTGCTCCACAGGGAGCTTGAAGCGTTTGTTGAAGAACTATGTTCCACAGGGAGCTGAAAGTGTTTGTTGAAGACCTATGCTCCACGGGGAGCTGAAAGCGTTTGTTGAAGACCAATGCTCCACAGGGAGCTGAAAGCGTTTGTTGAAGACCTATGCTCCACATGGAGCTGAAAGTGTTTGTTGAAGACCTATGCTCCACAGGGAGGTTAAAGCGTTTGTTGAAGACCTATGCTCCACAGGGAGCTGAAAGCGTTTGTTGAAGACCTATGCTCCACAGGGAGCTGAAAGTGTTTGTTGAAGACCTATGTTCCACAGGGAGCTGAAAGTGTTTGTTGAAGACCTATGCTCCACAGGGAGCTGAAAGTGTTTGTTGAAGACCCATGATCTATAGGGAGCTGAAAGTGTTCGTGGAAGACCTATGTTCCACAGGTAGCTGAAAGTGTTTGTTGAAGACCCATGCTCCACAGGGAGCTGAAAGTGTTTGTTGAAGACCTATGCTCCACAGGGAGCTGGAAGCGTTTGTTGAAGCCCTATGCTCCACAGGGAATTGAAAGTGTTTGTTGAAGACCTATGCTCCACAGGGAATTGAAAGCGTTTGTTGAAGACCTATGCTCCACAGGTAGCTGAAAGTGTTCGTTGAAGACCTATGCTCCACAGGGAGCTTGAAGCGTTTGTTGAAGACCTATGCTCCACAGGGAGCTGAAAGCGTTTGTTGAAGACCTATTCTCCACAGGGAAATGAAAGCGTTTGTTGAAGACCTATGCTCCACGGGGAGCTGAAAGTGTTTGTTGAAGACCTATGCTCCACGGGGAGCTGAAAGCGTTTGTTGAAGACCTATGCTCCACAGGGAGCTGAAAGCGTTTGTCGAAGACCTATGCTCCACAGGAATTGAAAGTTAGAAGAAGAAGAATATAGTACAACAGATCCCAGACATTCATAATTTGTTACAATTTCAAGCTCTTCACTGTTGGTGATTTTGGGTTGGCATATTGTTTTGTCAATGGACATTATCTTAGTTTTCAGTATGTTTAGAAAAAAGTTTTGTTCGTCACTGTGTTTAACAAAAAGATACAGGCTACAAATGCAGAACTCATACACTAACGGAAGTGAGAATTAAAATGAAAGGAAAACGAACATCCCTATATACAAGCAATATGAAGGTGCGGACACACATATGGTGCGGACACACATATGGTGCGGACGCACATATGGTGCACACACATTTATACAGATGGGAAGAAAACAGCCCACATATGAACAAAATAAGCAGAGAGTGCGGATAAACAACAACAAAACAACCAGAGAGTGCACACAAAACATGCCAGGTAGAGGCTGACACTATTAAGACAATACAAACCTTACCTGGAACATGAAAGCATCAAAATGAAACTATTTGTGTTGAACGCAGCGCGCAGGTGCAGCCAGGGAATGTGGTTGAGATTATGCCAGATCGCTTGCCGAAAAGATCTTGTTCTTATTAAAAGATCTGGAAGTGCAAGAGTTGTTAATTTCCTTGCTTTCCTTGTCATGTTAACACAACAACCCCTGTTGATGATGGCTATAATGATGGTGTGATGATGATAATGATGACGATGACGATGATGATGATGATGATCATGGCCATGGCTATAATGATGATATGATTATGCAGATCATGATAATGGCGATAATGCTGACGATATGGATGGTTATAATGATTGTGTGATGATGATAATGATGACGATATCTATCTATCTATATAATGTTCTTTTGAGCCGAAGACGGCACATAGGGCAGAACCACAATCTAAAAACAGAAACCTTGCATGTCAAAATAGCACATATTGCAGAGATCAATGCTTCTAAAATCTTCTGTTTCCATAACAATGCTTTTTACAATGACAGCTTGTCAAGCCATCGATCAACCTCCTTAGTCGCCTCTTACGACATGCCTGGAAGGTCACAGTGTCACTATTCTTTACTTCCCTCATAATGAGGCCCCGGTAACACGCAGAAGTGGTTGTAATAATGGTGTGATGATGATGATGATAATGAGGATAATGGCGATAATTATGACGATGATGATGGCTATAACCATGATCTGATGATGATGATGATGAACATAATAATGATAATGATAATTATGACGATAATGAAGGCTATAATGATGATGTGATGATGACGAAGATAATGGTGACTATGATGAAGTCTATAATGCTGGTGATTATAATGATGATAATGACGACGACAGTAGTAATGAAGACGATGGTGATGATGACGGTGATGTGTATGAAGGTGATGGTGTGGTGCTGGTTTGTGATGATAACGGTGATGTGTATGAAGGTGATGGTGTGGTGCTGGTTTTGTGATGATAACGGTGATGTGTATGAAGGTGATGGTGTGGTGCTGGTTTGTGATGATAACGGTGATGTGTATGAAGGTGATGGTGTGGTGCTGGTTGTGATGATAACGGTGACGTTATTTATCCATGTAAGCCCATGTGTCTTCCATCGCCCCATCTACTGATGACAGCTTTAGAGTCAAAACGATTCTTTCACTTTCATCTGATATTCGTAAATCTGCAATACAAATTGTACATATTCTATTCGATTCATGGAACCAGCCACTGCAGTCAGGAATTCTCAATACCTGTCCCACCACTTGTCATAGCATGTTCACAAATTCATGGTAAATTCTGTTGACACGGTCGCTCCGTGCACGTCCTACGCGACTGCACAGGCGACGATTCCACAAATGCTTACTCGCCCCTTACGTCATGTGTGGCAGATAACAGCGGCTCTATTCGTCTCTCCCTTCGCTGTGGAAGCCCTGGTAGCTATACTAACAAACCAACATATACTTGTATGGGATTATGTTCCTTATACTGCACTATGTTGTCAGGTCGAGTAATTTTACCTGCTACACTATGCAGTTAACAGTACAACCTGCGACTGTGCAGGTATGCTCGGGAGAGTAAAATGCTATGGGAGGGTACCCGAAGTAAAACAACCCCACTGCCTTGTGCGTGATACTTTTTAATCAAAGGTTGGCTGAGCCAACCGTAAACAAACCGACGGAAGGCAACAGAAAAACCACCGTCGTAATTTCTTAGTACAATCATGAATCGCCACAATAATAATTAAAAAAAGAGTTCTTAAATGTTATGTAGAGCCAGTCTTAACATATGGATGTGAATCATGGACAATAGGACAACAGACATTAATATCACTGGAGTCTGTAGAAATGCGGTTTTACAGAAGAATGTTGAGAATATCATGGACAGCTAGAAGAGTAATGAAAACGTACTGAAAGAGGCCAAAGTAAAAAGAGAGCTAATTTCCAATATTAGGAAGAAACAATCATCATTTAGTGGTCATGTAATGAGAGAAAACAACTTGAAATATTGTATCAACTGAGAAAATTGAGGGACGAAGAGATAGAGGGAAGCAAAGAGAAAAGATAGCAGACAACTTAAGAGAATGGCTTGGCAGAAGGTCAACAACAGAAATGATAAATAACTGTCGAGATCGAAAGTTGTGGAGAGACATGATCAGCTACGCCAGCAGGTATGGTACTTGATGGTGATGATGACAGCACTCCAGATTTACAGAGATCATTTATACTTGTGCAATGATTATATATCGCATTACGACATATTTATATATATATATTGTTTAATCTAATTCGTCACTTGATGTCATCAGGCTCTTGTAATTTGACAATTTGTTTATCGTTAGGATCATCATTACTGCACATCGGGCGAATCCATAGGTGCCCGGTATCTCTATCGAAAATCTTGAGATAATTCGAGGAGAATCCTGGCCCACGTGCACGAACTCCGTAGCACGGTATGGGAACAACGGTGTGGGTAGGTTTTGAACTGACAATTTTGCTCGGGCAGTGGTCATATTTATGACCCACTCTTTTCGATGTTAACTGTCTGGGGATCTTTAACGTGCGCAAGTGCACACTGGACCTCATGTTTATCGCCGTTATACGAGAGGGCTAGACATCGGATCACATTACCCAAGGGAGAGTAACGTCATAAAGAAACCACGGATTAATGTTTCATATTTTTGAAAAATCATCACCACTTCTGGTGAGCTTTGAACCCGGGTCCTTCCAGTCCTGAGACCGACATCGTAACCCTAGACTACCCAGCCCCTCCCCCACAATTTGTTTGTGATTAGTTAATCATTATTATCCACTCCGTACATTAAAATTAACCCATGAGCGCTCAGATTCCCAGCAACCCCCCGCAGTGTGAGATGTTAAACTGGTTCACAATTCCTTCCTCGCTTTTCTTGCAGCTCTCCTGGACCAAGGTAGTTGTGTCATTACATATCCTAGCACTGAGCACAAACTCCGCAGTAACGATTAAAGCCCCTTAGAAAAATTCATACGGCGAATACCACATACCACTTTTAATAGCAACAGAGATGTTGCTCCCGTGTGTTACCGGGGCCTCATTATGTGGAAGTAAAGAATAGGGACACTGTGATCTTCCAGGCATGTCGTAAGAGGCAACTAAGGAGTTTCATCGATGGCTCGACAAGCTGTCATTGTAAAAATATTATTATGGAAACAGAGCCATAGATTTTAGAAGCAGTGATCTCTGCAGTATGTGCCATTTTGCCATGCAAGGTTTCTGTTTTTGAGATTGTGGTTCTGCCCTATGTGCCGTCTTCGGCTCGAAAGGACAAAAGAAGAAGAAGAAGAGATATTGACTTTTGCTGTCTGCTCGTTTTTCTATTTTCAACCCATTTGTTGCTTCATGGATCCCCACAGTGAAGTCAGAAAAGAACAGAGCCACTGTTACCTGCCACGCATGCCGTAAGAGGCGACTAAGGAGATTTGTAATCATCGCCTGTGTAGTCGAGTTGGGCGTGTACTGAGCGACTTTTATATACATATTGCTTTCTTTAATTCTAGAGATTATATCATTCTAGGGATTATATCATTCTAGGGATTATATCATTCTAGAGATTATATCACGTACGGAAATTGTCGAAGTAGCTAACTTTTGTCTCAGTAAGGGGTCAAAGAAATGCATATAAATGTGAAGCTACAGTAAAGCTGCTAACCTTCGTGGACGGACGGACGGATGGGCAGCTGGATGGATGGATTGATGGATTGATGGATGGATGAGTGGGTGGATGGATAGGCAGGTGGGTAGGCTGAAAGGTAGATAAGCAGACAGGCAGGCAGGCAGGTAAGTAGGTAGGTAGGTATGTAGGTAAAGGGTTAAGGCATAAAAATGCGAAGCTGCAGTAAAGCTGAATGTGAGGAAAAATTAAAAAAATAGATAAAAATGGTATGTAAGAAGCTTTTTATCACGTAAAGCGTCTTACATACCATTTTTTTCTATTTTTTAATTTTTTCCTAGGCATGTAGGTAGGTAGGTGTATTTGAAGAATGACCTCAAGTTAACCACGTCAACACTATCATTATACTATTATTCTCTACATGGACAATACGAACATATCATCTTGTTATGTTCCAACTTAAAGATGCTCCCAAACCAAGAGCTCTTTCATTGTCCAATCAACCACCATTGAAAGGATATTAAAAGAAGATCTTAGTACAACATTCTTGTCAAATTATTCTCTTCTATCTTATAGATTTCTTCGAGGAGAAAAGAAAAGGAAGAAAATATTTTCTTTCTCGAGCCTTTCACTGATTTATTACCAGTCATAGGGAGATATAAAATAAAAACCATCTATTTGGTTAAGCTGTGAATTTTGTATAAAAGATGTACTGGTTTGTCGATGATGTATATTTGTAGAGAGCTTTAAATGTATTTCATTCACGGATGTGTGAATAAATACAGGATGCTTATTTAGCTCAAGGACAATCAAACGCCCACAGAAGGCGCTGGGAGTGTGAGCCCCTTGCCATACGGTATGACACATCGACCTGGCACGAATGCAGGCTGATCCAAGACAAAGATTGGCTGAAATACGCAATTGGCGGGGAAACGCGCGTGCACATGATATGATATCGCGGGAAATGAAAAACAGAATATAAACATATTTTGTAAGTCAGCCAGTTCGGAAAGAGTTCAAACATATTTTGTAAGTCAGCCAGTTCGGAAAGAGTTCAAACATATTTTGTAAGTCAGCCAGTTCGGAAAGAGTTCAAACATATTTCTAATGAATTCTACAACTTAAAGGCATACAGAGTGGCATAAAAGAGCATTAATGTAGATGGAAATTACATACCATCATAAACTATTGATCTATATCATCATCATCAAGTACCGGGCCCTCTTGGCGTAGGTGATCATGTCTCTCTACAACTTTCGAGCTCGACAGTTATTTATCGTTTCTGTAGTTGACCTTCTGCCAAGCCATTCTCTTAAGCTGTCTGGTATCTTTCTCTTTGCTTCCCTTCATCTCTTCGTCCCTCAATTTTCCCAGTTGTTACAATATATTTTAGCTGTTCCCTTCTCAATCCATGGCCAAAAATATGATTCTTCGTAATATTGAAAATTACCTGTCGTTTTGCTTTGTCCTCTTTCAGAACGTTTTCATTGCCATTCTTAGTTGTACATGGCATTCTTAATTTTCTCCTGTAAAATCGCTTTTCCCAGCCTCCAGTGATTTTCTTGTCTGTTGTCCTATTGTCCATTATTCACATCCATATGTTAAGACATTGATCTATATAATGATGTTATTTTAAATTGTAATTTAACACTATCGACTTCGCGTTAAATGAAGAGACGTGCAATACAGCGTTGTGATCGCTTTGTGTTAAAGAACCCTAGCTCGAAACCCTTGTTAAAAATTATTTTCTTGACCCACTCTTTTTTTAAAGATTGTGAGACAAAGTGCTTAGTGCTATCTGAGTCGGAGAGTTAAAAAATGGGTCCCGTGTCTAAGTGGAACATTTTTAAACACTCGGTAATTGAGAATCGGCTGCAAAAAGATCTTAGCAGGCTGCATGCCGCTGTCAAGAAACAGACTCATAAGTAGTAACACTCCTACATCTGTAGTGAAATTATAGATTCACTTTGCGGAATTTAGTCACGCAACGCTGGCGGCGCTACAGATTTTGTGGTCTATGCTAGGATCGAAGCTATACAGCCCAAGACGCTGTGGCATCGAGAAAGAGATCAAAGCTATACAGACCAAGACGCTGTGGCATCGAGAAAGAGATCGAAGCTATACAGACCAAGACGCTGTGGCATCGAGAAAGAGATCGAAGCTATACAGACCAAGACGCTGTGGCATCGAGAAAGAGATCAAAGCTATACAGACCAAGACGCTGTGGCATCGAGAAAGAGATCAAAGCTATACAGACCAAGACGCTGTGGCATCGAGAAAGAGATCGAAGCTATACAGACCAAGACGCTGTGGCATCGAGAAAGAGATCGAAGCTATACAGACCAAGACGCTGTGGCATCAGGAAAGAGATCGAAGCTATACAGTTCAAGTAAAATTATGATGATGATGATATATACAAGAATAGTGTGAGAGGAAGAGAAGATAGTAATACTGGACACATATAGCAGTACAAGGAAGGCGGTTCTGCGACCACGAACATAATTCAATACAAGAATACTGTTTCAAAACAACACAAATTATTCTAGTACAAGCTTAACATGACGTAGCAAGTCATTTTTAATGCACTGGAGAAGATCTACACAGGACACACGTAACAATTTGCCAATCATACCAATTGTGGATCGATATATCCATATGATATTTATAAAATGTATAAGCGTGACCTTGACCTAGTTTGACAGCCTGTGTATCCTCACTGTGCTCCTGGCATGCTACCGAGCCAGGCAGTGTCTGACGTGTTGCAGTATATGAGATGATAACACAACTATTTTACAACTTTCTTTACCGCGTTTCCCATTACTGGGGTCTGTCGGGGAGACTTTAATTCATAACGTGGGGGAAATTACATGAAAATAGAAAAATTACGATAACAAGAGAAGATTATCAAGATTTGAGAGTCAGGTACAGTGCAAGAGCTGATAAGATTTAGTATCCTGTAGCGAAATGCAGACGTAGTGATTATCGAACAGAAATATTTCTTCTTTGTGCACTCACACCTTGGTTATCACATCGCCGGTGTGTGTTCACAGTTTTGTGTTCACATCGCCAGTGTGTGTTCACAGTTTTGTGTTCACATCGCCAGTGTGTGTTCACAGTTTGTGTTCACATCGCCAGTGTGTGTTCACAGTTTTGTGTTCACATCGCCAGTGTGTGTTCACAGTTTTGTGTTCACATCGCCAGTGTGTGTTCACAGTTTGTGTTCACATCGCCAGTGTGTGTTCACAGTTTTGTGTTCACATCGCCAGTATGAGTTCACATCTTGGTGTTTTCATCGTCAGTGTGTATTCACATATCGGTGCTTACATTGACAGTGTGTGTTCACATCTTGGTGTTTACATAGCCAGTGTGTGTTCATATATTAGTGTTTACATTGCCAGTTTGTGTTCACATATTGATGTTTACATCGCCAGTGTGTGTTCACATATTGGTGTTTACATCGCAGTGTTTGTTCACATCTTAGTGTTTACATCACCAGTGTTTGTTCACATCTTAGTGTTTACATCTTCAGTGTTGTTCACATCTTAGTGTTTTACATCGTCAGTGTTTGTTCATATATTGGTCTTTACATCGCCAGTGTTTGTTCATATATTGGTGTTTACATCGCCAGTGTGTGATAACATATTGGTGTTTACATTGTCAGTGTTTGTTCACATATTAGTGTTTTCATCGTCGGTGTGTGTTCACATATTAGTGTTTACATTGTCAGTGTTTGTTCACATTTTAGTGTTTACATCTCCCTAAAAGTGCTAGCGATAATTCGTAGCTTTAAGCTCATCCTTGGCACAGGTCAGTTGGTATTGCAATGTTGTTTGTTTGGCACACTGTATTTTTCTATGCTAATGATATGTGAGGCGATCCTGCAGTATTTTAGGTAGATTCATCATTTAGCAGACATCGACACGTTAATCTATGTGTTAATCGATGTTTATGTTCGTGTTTATTGTCATGTATTGCATCTGCTAGTTGATGATTATGTACGCGTCTATGCAGTTTGACATTATTCACTGTAAGCCAGAAGATAATAGTTCGTTCTAAAACCAGAGCTGGTCAAAACCTTCTCCACTCTCCCCCCCCCCCAATTTATTAGCTTTAGAAATAAGTTAGACAACCTAACCCAATAAATCAGATCACATGTTGAAATCGGATATGTTGGGCCGAAAGACGCAAATATCTCAGTTTATTGATAAACACAAATCAATGCAGACACGCCCACTTAACGCCCTTTTAAGGGCGGATGACAAAGAGGTGTTTTACGTCAGTCATCGAGTGAATTCAAGCAAGGAGGCAGATAGAAATGAAAAGGAAACACAAATTCCGTCACCAAATGCTGTGATAATTGTCGCTCAAAAAAAACGTATATATCAAAAGTGTGCTGTAAAATGTGACTCGACGTAGTAAATACAAATGTCATGCAATTAGCAACGGCAGCAATAATGGCAATTATTACACGTTGCAAGACAGGCATCCGGAGTCACGAGGTTAAATAGGTGGTAGTGAAAGTCGTGACGTCATTGATACGAAAGCGGATATCCTGACTACAAGGCATGAAAGAAACGAAACAAACGTTTGAGAATGGGAGACCAACGAACGCTGCAGGACTACTAAAGCTGATCCAACAAAACCAAAAAAACTGGAATTATTAAATGTATTTGATAAAATTAGCTTTAGTAGAATTCATTTATTATTTGGGAACTTTGTTAACCTCAGATGGAAGATGTACAAAAGAGGTGAGATGCAGAATGGCTCAGGCAAAAGCAGCTTTCCAAAAAATGAGGAAAGTACTATGCAATCCATTTTTAACAATAGAAACAAGAAAAAGAGTTCTAAAATGTTACGTAGAGCCAGTCTTAACATATGGATGCGAGTCATGGACAATAGGACAAACAGACAAGAAAATCACAGGAGTCTGTAGAAATGTGGTTTTACAGAAGAATGTTGAGAATACCATGGACAGCTAAGAAGAGTAATGAAGAGGTTCTGAGAGAGGTCAAAGCAAAAAGAGAGCTAATTTCCAATGTTAGGAAGTAACAATCATCATTTTTTGTCCATGTAATGAGAAGAGAACAACTGGAATATATTGTAACAACTGGGAAAATTGAGGGACGAAGAGATAGAGGGAAGCAAAGAGAAAAAATAACAGACAGCTTAAGAGAATGTCTTGGTAGAAGGTCAACAACAGAAATGATAAATAGCTGCCGAGATCGAAAGTTGTGGAGAGACATAATCACCTACGCTAGCAGGCCCGGTACTTGATGATGAGAATTCATTTACGTATAACTGCTTTATGTTTCCTTGAGTGAGTTATCTATCAGCGAAAGAAACTGGGAAAGTCTGGCATCAGATCGGAGCACACGGAGAACAAAAATTAAAATAAAAAACGGCACAACAACATTCGAGGAAGCCTAGATATCAAATTCAGAAGACAGGAGGCGTAAGAGAAAGGAAACGAGGCAAGGCGCCATGAATGCAATCTCTTCATTCTGCGATCGGAACTATCTATCCAAGATTGACAGATTCAAACACGAGAGAAACTGTTCAGTAAAACAGCATCCAGTACAATTCACTAAAATATTACCAAACTATTAACAAATCTTTGTTGCATGCTGCCAGACATCTGTCCAGACGACAAAGGCCATATTGAGTTGCGCCCAAGGAAGGGCTAGTCAAGTCGTTGAGGGTACGTTTCCAGAGAAGAACATTGGGGTTTGAATATATGTCCTCCAGTCAATCCCAGTCAAAGAATAGAGGACAACACCCTGGACTTTGCTCAGGAGGACAAGAGAGTCCTGGTTCCTGATGTTATAGATACAGAATGCTGTGAGCTGGCGCCCATCGGCCCAATAGAGGCCCTGGTAGAGAGTACTAGTAGAGAGTTCTGGTAGAGAGTAACGACAGAGAGTTCTTGGAGAGAGTTATGGTAGAGAGTTATGGTAGAGAGTTCTGACAGAGAGTCATGGTAGAGAGCTGTGGTAGAGAGTTCTGACAGAGAGTTCTTGGAGAGAGTTCTAACAGAGAGTCCTGGTAGAGAGCTGGGGTAGAGAGTTCTGACAGAGAGTCCTGGTAGAGAGCTGGGGTAGAGAGTTCTGACAGAGAGTCTGATAGAGAGTTGTGGTAGAGAGTACTAGTTATGAGCTGTGGTAGAAAGTTCTGAGAGAGAATCCTGGTAGAGAGTACTGGTAGATAGTACTGATGGTAGAGAGTACTGGTAGAGAGTTCTAGCATAGAGTCCTGGTAGAGAGTTCTGGTATAGAGTACTGGTAGAGAGTTCTGACAGAGAGTCCTGGCAGAGAGTTCTGGTATAGAGTTCTGGTATAGAGTTCTGACAGAGAGTCCTGGTATAGAGTTCTGGTATAGAGGCATAGTAGAGAATTCTGACAGAGAGTCCTGGCAGAGAGTTCTGGTATAGAGTTCTGGTATAGAGTACTGGTCGAGAGAACGGGTCTAGAGAGAACGGGTAAAGAGTACTGGTATAGAGTACGGGTGTAGAGAATACTGGTAGAGAGAACGGGTCTAGAGAGTCATGGTTGAGAGAACGGGTCTAGAGAGTTCTGACAGAGAATTCTGGTAGAAAGTTCTGGTCGAGAGTTCTGGTAGAGAGTACTGTTAGAAAGAGCGGGTCTAGAGAGAGAGAGTCCTGATAGAGAGTTCTGGTAGAGATCTCTGGTAGAGAGGCCTAATTGAGAGTTCTGGAAGAGAGTCCTGATAGAGAGCCCTGGTAGAGAGTTCTAGTAGAGAGTTCTAGGAGAGAATTCTAGTAGAGAATTCTAGTAGAGAGTTCTAGTAGAGAATTCTAGTAGAGAGTTCTTGTAGAGAGTTCTAGGAGAGAATTCTAGTAGAGAGTTCTAGTAGAGAGTTCTAGAAGAGAGTTCTTGTAGAGAGTTCTAGTAGAGGATTCTAGTAGAGAGTTCTTGTAGAGAGTTCTAGTAGAGAGTTCTAGTAGAGAGTTCTTGTAGAGAGTTCTAGTAGAGAGTTCTTGTAGAGAGTTCTAGTAGAGAGTTCTAGTAGAGAGTTCTTGTAGAGAGTTCTAGTAGAGAGTTCTAGTAGAGAGTTCTTGTAGAGAGTTCTAGTAGAGAGTTCTAGTAGAGAGTTCTACTGGAGAGTAATGGTAATTCATAACTGTGATTATAAATTAATATGTGGATCCCAAATCCCTAACGAATTCTCGTAGAGGCCAATGCACAAAAAAAGAGGTCATAAAAAAACTTAAGAAAGAAACAAGCAACATTTTTCGAGCACATGAGAAGTGTCAAAATAATGGAAAGAGAGAGACATCGTTGGCGAAATAGAGAGAAGATACTTGATAGCTTCGTGTCGTGGCGCGGTAAAAAAAAATCAACAGAATTGATACGATGCACTGTGGTCAGAAAATTGTAGAAGGACATGATCGCCTACGCCAACCTGTATGGCACTTGATGATGATGATGATGATGTAAATCCCAAAATATAGCATTGCTTCATTTTATGTACACAAATTTTACTGTGCGTGTACTGTGTAAATGTATGTCTTTATATGTGTTGAAAGGTATACACAGAACACAGCTGTTTGTTACCATCTTGCATTTTAGTTGTAATTTTGAAAAATGTTGCATTATTTATAGATGAAGTTGTCCTGCGTCCGGTACATTCCCCACAATCTTAAAATGTATATTACATCGAGGTGGTTTCATTTTGTGACATTACACAGAAAATATAAAATTTGTTGCTAAGTAATTATTTACGTGTGAGTGGTATTTAGTAGTTAAAACTCATTACAATTAGTTTTTTTTTTTTTTTGCGTTCGCCAGCTTTTACCTCTAACGAAGTCCCTAGAGACTAGGAACTGAATTTTGCGTGTTAATCCGTTTTTCCCTGGCAGCCGTGTGCACAGGGAGATAACTCCGTCTTCGGAGGTACTCATATTTTTTCCGTCAATAAGTAATAGACGTTTCAAGCGGGCCTCGCTTCCGAGACCAGGGGTGGTTCCCGCAGAGAGAAATCATAAATAAAAATCCCAACCGGTGCAGCCGGGATTTGAACCCACAACCTCTCTATTTCGAGATCGGCGACTTGCCTCGAGACCAACTCCCCATTACAAAGAGATGATATATGGTAAAGCTGAGAGTTTCGGGAGATGCAATATTATATCTTTAATCACAACAGTTGTTACATTTCAGATAAAGCTTCTTCTCAACACTTGGAATGTAGAATAGAAGAATCGTGCATATTTCTTTCTTTAAAGTCACGATTGAACAGAACAATTAACTTGTCAGTGATAAAACAACTGTGAAAAGAAGAAGAGTAATATAAGATGAAAGACATCGACTTTACATCGCCAACACAACCAGGACCTCTGTAAGATCATGTCTAATTGAGAATAATTTAGGGAAAGAAAAATAAAAGCATATTTTTGTATCCTTTATAACAACACGTGTCAAATAAGTGATTAAAATAAGGGGGGGGGGGAGAATATTGCGACTGAAGTCATTAAAACACACAAAAATATATTCTTTACAAGTACACTCAGCTGTTATATATTCTTTACAAGTACACCCAGGTTTTATATATTCTTTACTAGTACACCCAGGTCTTATATATTCTTTACAAGTACACCCAGGTCTTATATATTCTTTACAAGTACACCCAGGTCTTATATATTCTTTACAAGTACACCCAGGTCTTATATATTCTTTTCAAATTGTTAACGGTTTTAAAAATACATTTATAAGCATCAATTTAGCAGAAGAAAAGCACGAATATATTACAGTTAATAACATAAGGCAGGAATAAGAAACACAAAGAAAACATAAACTATAACATAATCAATAACACATGCGGAAAATTGTATGGAAAATGATCTTACCTGTTACAATATACGTCACAGAATAATATAATTGTTGAATATAGCAGGCGATAAATGGTATAGCATAGTCACACTTAGTAGATTGTGTTGTTGTTGTTGTTGTCAGCCACACAGGCTACCTCTTGAGGACGAGTGTCAGCGAGGGGATGCACCAACCGGTCGAGTGCTCACAGACACGTTCATGAAAGGCCGCCGTGATTTCTGTTTTTCTTTTCATGAAAAGGAGGGAAAAAATTGAGCTAAATTTAGCCCTTGCATAAATTAGACCGCGTGAGCGAGTTAGGGCGGGAAAGAGAAGTTGGTGTTTGTGAGTGGTAAAATGGGCTGCGGGTGGGGGGTGGAGGTTTTGGATGAGAGGATAATTAGTATTGGGGGGGGGGGGGGAGGGAGGTTGCTTTTTTTGTCACGTGGTTAGAGAAGGAGGGAGTAGAGAAAGAAGGTGTAGAGAAGGGGGGAGTAGAGAAGGAGGTGAGAGTAGAGAATGAAGTGAGAGCAGAGAATGAGGGGAAAGTAGAGAATGAGGCGAGAGTAGAGAATGAGGGAAAGTAGAGAATGAGGTGAGAGTAGAGAATGAGGTGAGAGTAGAGAATGAGGGGAAAGTAGAGAATGAGGTGAGAGTAGAGAATGAGGTGAGAGTAGCGAATGAGGGGAGAGTAGAGAATGAAGTGAGAGTAGAGAATGAGGTGAGAGTAGAGAATGAGGGGAAAGTAGAGAATGAGGTAAGAGTAGAGAATGAGGTGAGAGTAGAGAATGAGGGGAAAGTAGAGAATGAGGTGAGAGTAGAGAATGAGGTGAGAGTAGAGAATGAGGTGAGAGTAGAGAATGAGGGGAAAGTAGAGAATGAGGTGAGAGTAGAGAATGAGGTGAGAGTACAGAATGAGGTGAGAGTAGAGAATGAGGTGAGAGTAGAGAATGAGAGGAAAGTAGAGAATGAGGTGAGAGTAGAGAATGAGGTGAGAGTAGAGAATGAGGTGAGAGTAGAGAATGAGGGGAAAGTAGAGAATGAGGTGAGAGTAGAGAATGAGGGGAAAGTAGAGAATGAGGTGAGAGTAGAGAATGAGGTGAGAGTAGAGAATGAGGTGAGAGTAGAGAATGAGGGGAAAGTAGAGAATGAGGTGAGAGTAGAGAATGAGGTGAGAGTAGAGAATGAGGTGAGAGTAGAGAATGAGGGGAAAGTAGAGAATGAGGTGAGAGTAGAGAATGAGGTGAGAGTACAGAATGAGGAGAAAGTAGAGAATGAGGTGAGAGTAGAGAATGAGGTGAGAGTAGAGAATGAGAGGAAAGTAGAGAATGAGGTGAGAGTAGAGAATGAGGTGAGAGTAGAGAATGAGGTGAGAGTAGAGAATGAGGGGAAAGTAGAGAAGAGGTGAGAGTAGAGAATGAGGTGAGAGTAGAGAATGAGGTGAGAGTAGAGAAAGCGGGGAAAGTAGAGAATGAGGTGAGAGTAGAGAATGAGGGGAAAGTAGAGAATGAGGTGAGAGTAGAGAATGAGGGGAAAGTAGAGAATGAGGTGAGAGTAGAGAATGAGGTGAGAGTAGAGAATGAGGTGAGAGTAGAGAAAGAGGGTAAAGTAGAGAATGAGGTGAGAATAGAGAATGAGGGGAAAGTAGAGAATCAGGTGAGAGTAGAGAATGAGGTGAGAGTAGAGAATGAGAGGAAAGTAGAGAATGAGGTGAGAGTAGAGAATGAGGTGAGAGTAGAGAATGAGGTGAGAGTAGAGAATGAGGGGAAAGTAGAGAATGAGGTGAGAGTAGAGAATGAGGTGAGAGTAGAGAATGAGGTGAGAGTAGAGAAAGCGGGGAAAGTAGAGAATGAGGTGAGAGTAGAGAATGAGGGGAAAGTAGAGAATGAGGTGAGAGTAGAGAATGAGGGGAAAGTAGAGAATGAGGTGAGAGTAGAGAATGAGGTGAGAGTAGAGAATGAGGTGAGAGTAGAGAAAGAGGGTAAAGTAGAGAATGAGGTGAGAATAGAGAATGAGGGGAAAGTAGAGAATCAGGTGAGAGTAGAGAATGAGGTGAGAGTAGAGAATGAGGGGAAAGTAGAGAATGAGGTGAGAGTAGAGAATGAGGTGAAAGTAGAGAATGAGGGGAAAGTAGAGAATGAGGTGAGAGTAGAGAATGAGGGGAAAGTAGAGAATGAGGTGAGAGTAGAGAATGAGGTGAGAGTAGAGAATGAGGGGAAAGTAGAGAATGAGGTGAGAGTAGAGAATGAGGTGAGAGTAGAGAATGAAGTGAGAGTAGAGAATGAGGGAAAGTAGAGAATGAGGTGAGAGTAGAGAATGAGGTGAGAGTAGAGAATGAGGTGAGAGTAGAGAATGAGGGGAAAGTAGAGAATGAGGTGAGAGTAGAGAATGAGGTGAGAGTAGAGAATGAGGTGAGAGTAGAGAATGAGGGGAAAGTAGAGAATGAGGTGAGAGTAGAGAATGAGGGGAAAGTAGAGAATGAGGTGAGAGTAGAGAATGAGGTGAGAGTAGAGAATGAGGGGAGAGTAGAGAATGAGGTGAGAGTAGAGAATGAGGGGAGAGTAGAGAATGAAGTGAGAGTAGAGAATGAGGGGAAAGTAGAGAATGAGGTGAGAGTAGAGAATGAGTGGAAAGTAGAGAATGAGGTGAGAGTAGAGAATGAGGGGAAAGTAGAGAATGAGGTGAGAGTAGAGAAAGAGGTGAGAGTAGAGAATGAGGTGAGAGTAGAGAATGAGTGGAAAGTAGAGAAGAAGGTGAGAGTAGAGAATGAGGGGAAAGTAGAGAATGAGGTGAGAGTAGAGAATGAGGTGAGAGTAGAGTATGAGGGGAGAGTAGAGAATGAAGTGAGAGTAGAGAATGAGGGGAAATTAGAGAATGAGGTGAGAGTAGAGAATGAGGTGAGAGTACAGAATGAGGGGGGAGAGTAGAGAATGAAGTGAGAGTAGAGAATGAGGGGAAAATAGAGAATGAGGTGAGAGTAGAGAATGAGGGAAAAGTAGAGAATGAGGTGAGAGTAGAGAATGAGGGGAAAGTAGAGAATGAGGTGAGAGTAAAGAATGAGGTGAGAGAAGAGAATGAGGGGAGAGTAGAGAATGAAGTGAGAGTAGAGAATGAGGGGAAAGTAGAGAATGAGGTGAGAGTAGAGAATGACGTGTGAGTAGAGAATGAGGGGAGAGTAGAGAATGAAGTGAGGGTAGAGAATGAGGGGAAAGTAGAGAATGAGGTGAGAGTAGAGAAGGAGGGAGGGTAGAGAAGAAGGTGTGAGTAGAGAGGGGAGAGTAGTGAATGAAGTGAGAGTAGACAAAGAGGTGAGAGTAGAGAAGGAGAGGAGAGCAGAGAAGGAGGAGATTAGAGAAGGAGGTGTAAGTAGAGAAGGTGGTGAGAGTAGAGAATTAGGCGATAGAAGAGAAGGAGAAGAGAGTAGAGAATGAGGTGAGGGCAGAGAATGAGGTGAGATTAGAGAAGGAGGGGGAGTAGAGAAGGAGGTGAGAGTAGATAATGAGGTGAGAGTAGAGAATGAGGGGAGAGTAGAGAATGGAGGTGAGAGTACAGAATGGGGTGAGAGTAGAGTATGAGGTGAGATTAGAGAAGGAGAGGAGAGCAGAGAAGGAGGTGAGAGTAGAGGAGGGGATTGTAGAGAATGAGGTGAGAGTAGAGAAGGAGGTGAAAGTAGAGAAGAGAGGAGAGTAGAGAATGAGTTGAGAGTAGAGAAGGAGGTGTGAGTAGAGAAGGAGGTGAGAGTAGAGAATGAGTTGAGAGTAGAGGAGGGGATTGTAGAGAATGAGGTGAGAGTAGAGAAGGAGGTGAAAGTAGAGAAGGAGAGGAGAGTAGAGAATGAGTTGAGAGTAGAGAAGGAGGTGTGAGTAGAGAAGGAGAGGAGAGTAGAGAATGAGTTGAGAGTAGAGAAGAAGGTGTGAGTAGAGAAGGAGAGGAGAGTAGAGAATGAGGTGAGAGTAGAGAAGGAGGTATGAGTAGAGAAAAAGAGGAGAGTAGAGAATGAGTTGATAGTAGAGAAGGAGGTGTGAGTACAGAAGGAGAGGAGAGTAGAGAATGAGTTGATAGTAGAGAAGGAGGTGTGAGTACAGAAGGAGAGGAGAGTAGAGAATGAGTTGAGAGTAGAGAAGAAGGTGTGAGTACAGAAGGAGAGGAGAGTAGAGAATGAGTTGAGAGTAGAGAAGAAGGTGTGAGTAGAGAAGGAGAGGAGAGTAGAAAATAAGGTGAGAGTAGAGAAGGAGAGGAGAGTAGAGAATGAGTTGATAGTAGAGAAGAAGGTGTGAGTACGGAAGGAGAGGAGAGTAGAGAAGGAGGTGTGAGTACAGAAGGAGAGGAGAGTAGAGAATGAGGTGTGAGTAGAGAATGAGGTGTGAGTAGAGAAGGAGGGGAGAGTAGAGAAGGAGGTGTGAGTAGAGAGGGTGGTGGGAGTAAAGAAGGAGGGGAGAGTAGAGAATGAGGCGAAAGTAGAGAAGGAGGGGAGACTATAGAATGAGGTGAGAGTAGAAAATGAGGTGGGAGTAGAGAATGAGGAGAGAGTAGAAAAAAGGAGGGAGAGTAGAGAATGAAGTGTGAGAAGAGAATGAGGTGAGAGTAGAGAAGGAGTGGAGACTATAGAATGAGGTGAGAGTAGAGAATGAGGTGGGAGTAGAGAAGGAGGAGAGAGTAGAAAAAAAGAGGGAGAGTAGAGAATGAGGTGTGAGAAGAGAATGAGGTGAGAGTAGAGAAGGAGGGGAGACTAGAGAATGAGGTGAGAGTAGAGAATGAGATGGGAGTAGAGAAAGAGGGGAGAGTGGAGAAGGAGGTGTGAGTAGAGAAGGAGGTGAGAGTAGAGAAGGAGGTGAGAGTAGAGAAGGAGGGGAGAGTTGAGAATGAGGTGAGAGTAGAGAAGGAGGGGAGAGTAGAGAAGGAGGGGAGAGTAGAGAATGAGTTGGGTGTAGAAAATGAGGTGAGAGTAGAGAATGAGGTGAGAGTAGAGACGGAGGGGAGAGTAGAGAATGAGTTGGGTGTAGAAAATGAGGTGAGAGTAGAGAATGAGGTGAGAGTAGAGAAGGAGGTGAGAGTAGAGAAGCAGGGCCAGTAAAGAAGGAGGAGAGAGTAGAGAAGGAGGGGAGAGTAGAGAATGAGGTGAGAGTAGAGAATGAGGTGAGAGTAGAGAAGGAGGGGAGTAGAAAATGAGGTGAGAGTAGAGAGGGAGGGTAGAGTAGAGAATGATAGCGAGAGTCTTGGGACTTCCGTTTCCAAGATGGCGGAACTAAGTCACGTTCTCTCTATCGCTGCAGAAATTGCTTTGAAACCTTATCAATATCGGGTTTCCGTTACAATTTTCTGCATTCCAGTTGAAATGATGTTCTACTTGTCATATCTGCGCCATTGAATTGGCGTTGCACGAACGGCAATACTCCGTTTTGACAAATCAAGTGTTGTAAATGCGCCTTCCACCGTCTAATGTTTATCTGCGTTTTACGTCACACTGAGTGCGGTTCAATGACCGGTTGATGGAGATGATTGCCACAAGTTATTTATAATTTCCAACGCATTAATGTGGTGGTCTCCGTCAAATCAGCCGAAGTTTTATCTCTTGGGAAGTTTGCACCATGTTTCGTTCGTTGTAGACTGCATTCACAAGAGTAATCATGAATACATGGGCGCAGCCATTTTGTGCGTGCTACGTCATCATATTGTTTCATCGTGTGTCCCAAGATCGACCATGCGCTAATCTTGCGATCTGTTGTTTGGTGTGCAACGGGGATATTCTGGCGACGAACTGTGTTTTGTATGTTCGTAGTTGGAGTCAAACACGATGTCCTAACATCATCAAGCGCCATACATTTAGATACTATGACGATCGTCATTTTCAGGAGGACGTGATCTTTCGGGCAATGTGGTGGATAGGCGGCAGGAACCAGTGAAGGCTATGTCTGAAAAGTGTTCCTTGTTGCAGTTTCCTCATATTCTAAGTCCGGCTTGTTGCAGGAGCTACTGAGTTAAGTGCTCCGTGCACATCGTGAGCTGTGTGTTTCATCCGTTTTGATCATGTTCCGATATTCCAATTGCTTACGATGAATGCTGATATCGTATGACAGGGAACAGTTGGCTGTGTTAACTTTCTGTGCTGTTTCGCTTATGTCTTTTGGCGTGTGCTGAGACTGCTATGATGGGGACTACAGCTACCTTTCTTTGTTTGGGAGATGAGTTAGTAATTCGGATGATTCCACTGGCACGGGCGGTTGAGTAATTATGGATTTTAATTCGTTTGCAGTGATACCGGGGCCTTCCATAACCAAATAACCAGTGAGAGTAGAGAAGGGGGTGTGAGTAGAGAAGGAGGTGTGAGTAGAGAAAGAGGGGAGAGTAGAGAAGGAGGGAAGAGTAGAGAATGAGGTGAGAGTAGAGAAGGAGGGGAGAGTAGAGAATGAGGTGAGATTAGAGAAGGAGGTGTGAGTAGAGAATGAGGTGAGAGTAGAGAAGGAGGTGAGAGTAGAGAATGAGGGGAGAGTAGAGAAGGAGGTGAGAGTAGAGAAGGAGGTGAGAGTAGAGAATGAGGGGAGAGTAGAGAATGAGTTGGGTGTAGAAAATGAGGTGAGAGTAGAGAATGAGGTGAGAGTAGAGAAGGGGGGGAGTAGAGAATGAGGTGTGAGTAGAGAAGGAGGTGTGAGTAGAGAATGAGGTGAGAGTAGAGAAGGAGGTGTGAGTAGAGAATGAGGTGAGAGTAGAGAAGGAGGTGTGAGTAGAGAATGAGGTGAGAGTAGAGAAGGAGGTGTGAGTAGAGAATGAGGTGAGAGTAGAGAAGGAGGTGTGAGTAGAGAATGAGGTGAGAGTAGAGAAGGAGGTGTGAGTAGAGAATGAGGTGAGAGTAGAGAAGGAGGTGTGAGTAGAGAATGAGGTGAGAGTAGAGAAGGAGGTGAGAGTAGAGAATGAGGGGAGAGTAGAGAATGAGTTGGGTGTAGAAAATGAGGTGAGAGTAGAGAATGAGGTGAGAGTAGAGAAGGGGGGGAGTAGAGAATGAGGGGAGAGTAGAGAAGGAGGGGAGAGTAGAGAAGGAGATGAGAATAGAGAAAAAGTGGACAGTGGAGAAGGAGGGGATAGTAGAGAATGAGGGGAGAGTAGAGAAAGAGGGGCCAGTGGAGAAGGAGGGGATAGTAGAGAATGAGAGAGTAGAGAAGGAGGGGAGAGTAGAGAAGGAGGGGAGAGTAGAGAAGGTGTGGAGAGTCTCTTTTCTCTGACAGCAATCCGGACTTGAAATAAGAGGAAATTACAACAAGGAACACATTTCAGACAGCGTCTCAACGGTATATGCCGCCATATTGACCGGAAGTCCACCACCATAATAATATTCATGTATATTATATACATTACATATATTACCTGTCTTGTGGTTTACTGAAACAAGCTCCGGGAAGGGAGAGAATGGAAGACTCGGGGGAATGTTGAGCCTGCGGTCGAGGGCAGAAACTTGTGTGTGACAGGTAAATTGTAGCCGGGGTGAGTGGCGCAGACAATTAAGTGACCAGATTTGGAAGTGACTGAATTACAAAGAAATCTTGTGGCACCAGTCACATCAAAATGTAACAACATCTCCCTTACTTTAGACTGCCGCTGATGAGATTCCTATCTCCGGAGTTTTGAAAACGAGTGGAATTATCTGGTCACGTGACTAACCTAGTATGTTGATTTTTGGGACTCGGAAGTAAGGGAAGGCTGAAAGCCCACGGGAATCAGATAGCAGATAAAACTGTTGTATGTAAGAAGCCCCATCACGCCAAGTGGTGTATAGGGAATATGGTGTTAGTGACCGTAATTTTTATAGACCTTCGGCACATGATTTTTGGGGTAATGTGGTCGATATTACGCCTGTGCCGCTTTACTTTCCCAGGTTAAAAAAAAAAATCCGGTAACCCTTTAAGGCTGGGTGAACCGGTAGCCGTCGATCAGAATCGAACCCTACCTCTTGACCGTAGTAGTCCAGCTAACTAACCACTAAGCTATCGCAACTCCCTGCCGTTGTGATTGCGGCACTATCGCCGTTGTGTGTTCGTACATCTTGAACTTCTTCGATGTGGCAGAATACAATGGCTTTCTTCATCTCTCGGTTGCTGCTGATCTTACATTGGCTACTGATATCATGCTGGGAGCCGCGATAGCCCAGTGGTTAGTGAACTGGACTGCAAAGGACAACATGTAGGGTTCGATCCCAACCGACGGCTTCCGGGTTCACCCAGTCTTTAATGGGTACCTGATTTTTTTCAGGGAAAGTGAAGCGGCAAGGGCGTAATACCGACCACATTACCGCAAAAATAATGTGCTGAAGGTCTGTAAAATTTATGGTCACTAACACCATATTCCCTATGCGCCACTTGGCGTGACGGGGGTAATTTTTTTTTTTTTTAACTTTACTGATATCATGCTCATCGAATCACTAAGTATGCAGGCGTGGGTGTAGTCTTGTGCCTATAACCAAATAAATATCCATAGATACCCACATCATCATCAAGAGAACGTAATAAATTTATCCATAGGCCTGAACACTGTAAGGTTTCAGCAGGTTCCACTCACCATACTGGGCTGATTTATATATACCGGTAAACGGGAAACCAACCTAGAGGCAAAGATAGGTCTTGAACAACTATGGGTCGCTGACCCGTCTAACGTTATGTGGGCATACCTAACCACTTCTTGTCGTACCTCTAAAGTGAAGTAAGCTAAGTATGATGACCTTTTCTTTGTTTACAAACAAAACAATCGTTTGAGCCCGCCCACTTCACATGCCACGTGTTCACATCCTCCAATCAAAATTGTTTTCCCTGACCTTGCATCGTCAGACAGCATGAGTCCGTTTCTAACAACAGTGGACTCAATCTTTCGGCGTCAGTATCTGAGAAAGCCGCAGGGATAAATTTAAGATTAAAATGAGATTAAATTTAGATTAAATTACTTATCTTCGACTGGTAAAACGGGGACATTTCTTGAAAATAATAATAGCCAATGAGCGGGTCCCGATATCGTTAATAATATCTGGTCTGAGAGAATAAAACAAGCAATCGACAGCCCACCCTCAAGTGTACATCTCATGTTACAAAAGCTGAGTACATGTTTAACCTGGTAGGTCAGGGGTCATAAAACAGGATAGTTGAAAATCCCTTTATCGAGACAGGCATGAGCCAGATATGTGTTAACACGGCTATTTATAGATATTGCACTGATGTTCATTAATAACTATGATCTTATGTTTCATTACTTAACGGTATTTATTTTTTTTATTAATGTTCCCAACTCCGGTTAAACGTTGAGGGAGATTTTGTGTTTTCATATCACTGTTTCATGATTTATCTTGAGGGTAGATCAATCTTTCGTGATTTATCTATAAGCAAAGCAAAGAGCCCCCGTCACGCCAAGTGGCTTATTGGGAATATGGTGTTAGTGACCATAAATTTTACAGACCTTCGGCACATGATTTTGGGGTAATGTGGTCGGTATTACGCCCGTGCCGCTTTACTTTCCCAGAAAAAATCCGGTACCCATTTAAGGCTGGGTTAACCTGGAAGCCGTCGGTTGGGATCGAACACGACCCTTGTCCTTTTGATTTATCTTGAGAGTAGATCAATCTTTCGTGATTTATCTATAGCGTGAATCAATCTTTCATGTTTTATCCTCAGAGCAGATCAGTGTTTCATGATTTATCATGAGAGAAGATTCAAGTTTCATGATTAATCTTAAGAGTAAATATGTTTCATAATTTATCTTGAGAGTAGATCATGTTTCAGGATTTATCATAACTGTAGTTCAAACATAAAACAGACATTATTTGAACCACTAAACTCTACTTGAACCCCTAAACTCTACAATTTGATTCAAACAAAGTCATTTTATTGTGATCTCAGCTTTTATTTTTTTGAATCCACCGTTTTTGCGTACTTGTCCATTTCTATTCCACATAGCATCCAATTTTATCAATGTTTTCTTGATCAATGTTTTCTTGATCAATGTTTTCTTGATCAATGTCCATATACTATACGATCTTGTGACCGAACAGTTGATGTTGTTTGTTGATGTAATGTAGCATGGAGATACTCCAGAGCTAAAACTACGATTACTATTTCAGTTGAAAATTGAAAAAAACAAACTATTTAACACAATTATGAAAAGACCTTGAATGCGATGATGTTGCAAATGTTACATCTTCTCAATATTCCTATATGGTGCAGAAACATGGACATCAGATAAGAAAACAGAACAGAGAATTGAAGCCTTTGAAATATGGATATATAGAAGAATAGGTAGAATTGGATGGAAGGAAAAGAAAACAAACGACGAAGTCTTAAAACAAATAAATGAAAAAGAGAACTATTAAACACAATTCGAACAAGACAAATGCGATTTTTGGGCCATGTTAAAAGACACAACAGCCTACTAAAAGTAATCCTGGAGGGGAAAATACAAGGTAAAAGAGGCAGAGGCAGACCAAGACTAACATGGACGAGTGACATCAAAAGATGGACAAATCAGCCTATGACAACCTGCACTATCAAAGCAAGAGACAGAGCAGAATGACGCTCCACGGTAGCTGACCTTAGATGTGGAGACAGCACCAAATGAATTAATCACGCTCCACGGTAGCTGACATTAGATGGGGAGACAGCACCAAATGAATTAATCACGCTCCAAGGTAGCTGACCTTAGATGTGGAGACAGCACCAAATGAATTAATGACGATCCACGATAGCTGACTTTAGATGTGGAGACAGCACCAAATGAATTAATGACGCTCCACGGTAGATAACCTTAGATGTGGAGACAGCACCAAATGAATTAATGACGCTCCACGGTAGATAACCTTAGATGTGGAGACAGCACCAAATGAATTAATGACGCTCCACGGTAGCTGACCTTAGATGTGGAGACAGAATCCAATGAATTAATGACGCTCCACTGTAGCTGACCTTAGATGTGGAGACAGCACCAAATGAATTAATGACGCTCCACGGCAGCTGACCTTAGATGTGGAGACAGCACCAAATGAATTAATGACGCTCCACGGCAGCTGACCTTAGATGTGGAGACAGCACCAAATGAATTAATGACGCTCCACGGCAGCTGACCTTAGATGTGGAGACAGCACCAAATGAATTAATGACGCTCCACGGCAGCTGACCTTAGATGTGGAGATAGCACCAAATGAATTAATGACGCTCCACGGTAGCTGACCTTAGATGTGGAGACAGAATCAAATGAATTAATGACGCTCCACTGTAGCTGACCTTAGATGTGGAGGCAGAATAAAATGAATTAATGACGCTCTGCGGTAGCTGACCTTAGATGTGGAGACAGAATCCAATGAATTAATGACGCTCCACTGTAGCTGACCTTAGATGTGGAGACAGCACCAAATGAATTAATCACGCTCCACGGTAGCTGACCTTAGATGTGGAGACAGAATCCAATGAATTAATGACGCTCCACGGTAGCTGACCTTAGATGTGGAGACAGCACCAAATGAATTAATGACGCTCCACGGTAGCTGACCTTAGATGTGGAGACAGCACCAAATGAATTAATGACGCTCCACGGTAGCTGACCTTAGATGTGGAGACAGCACCAAATGAATTAATGACGCTCCACGGTAGCTGACCTTAGATGTGGAGACAGCACCAAATGAATTAATCACGCTCCACGGTAGCTGACCTTAGATGTGGAGACAGCACTAAATGAATTAATCACGCTCCACGGTAGCTAATCTTAGATGTGGAGACAGCACTAAATGAATTAATCACGCTCCACGGTAGCTAATCTTAGATGTGGAGACAGTACCCAAAGATGATGATGATGACGATACTGCCACTCATTATCTAATGTTTTCCATTCTGATTGTCTCCTATGCATCCGATGCTCAATACATTCCACATTACTCTCAAGACGTTCCTCTCGCTAGTTATGAGTTCCCTTCTGGTTTTTTTTCCTAGAAATTTCCATCTTGACCTTTATCCTTCCAGTACCGCGTGACGCCACATTGGCCATGTTGTGTTTTCGCAACCTATCTCTGATCTTGGCGAGATGTTCGATTTTATCCAATGAGTCTATGCCTGCTAACTTTGCTTCTCTTATAAGTGTTCTATTCAGTGTCCCTCTAGGTCTTTCTGTTTTTTCTGTACCCTGATGTTTCCCTTATAAGAGTCTGTTTTAAATTTCCCTTGTTGTCTCTTCTTAACACGTCTCCTATATGTGTCCATGTTCTCTTCCTTGTTGTGGATGACATCATTGATTGCTTGGTCATTTCTCTTTTCTCTAAATTATCTATTTTCCTGCTTCACTAATAATACAGGTTACTGTGTGTTTCTCCATCGTCTTGTAAAAATAAACAAACCAAACATTGAGTGTTTCTTCCTGGTGTGATTTAAGAGACACTTTCTAATGTGATTTAAGAGACACTTTCTGATGTGATTTAAGAGACACTTTCTGATGTGATTTAAGAGACACTTTCTGATGTGATTTAAGAGACACTTCCTGGTGTGATTTAAGAGACACTTTCTGATGTGATTTAAGAGACACTTTCTGATGTGATTTAAGAGACAATTTCTGATGAGATTTAAGAGACACTTTCTGATGTGATTTAAGAGACACTTTCTAATGTGATTTAAGAGACAATTTCTAATGTGATTTAAGAGACATTTTCTGATGTGATTTAAGAGACAATTTCTGATGTGATTTAAGAGACACTTTCTGATGTGATTTAAGAGACAATTTCTGATGTGATTTAAGAGACAATTTCTGATGTGATTTAAGAGACACTTCCTGACGTGATTTAAGAGACACTTTCTGTTGTGATTTAAGAGACAATTTCTGATGTGATTTAAGAGACACTTCCTGATGTGATTTAAGAGACACTTTCTGTTGTGATTTAAGAGACAATTTCTGATGTGATTTAAGAGACACTTCCTGGTGTGATTTAAGAGACACTTTCTGATGTGATTTAAGAGACAATTTCTGATGAGATTTAAGAGACACTTTCTGTTGCGATTTAAGAGACACTTTCTGATGTGATTTAAGAGACACTTTCTGATGTGATTTAAGAGACAATTTCTGATGAGATTTAAGAGACACTTTCTGTTGTGATTTTAGGGACACTTTCTGCTGTGATTTAAGAGACACTTTCTGATGTGATTTAAGAGACGCTTTCTAATGTGATTTAAGAGACAATTTCTGATTTGATTTAAGAGACACTTTCTGATGTGATTTAAGAGGCACTTTCTAATGTGATTTAAGAGACACTTTCTAATGTGATTTAAGAGACACTTTCTAATGTGATTTAAGAGACACTTTCTGATATGATTTAAGAGGCACTTTCTAATGTGATTTTAGAGATACTTTCTAATGTGATTTAAGAGACATTTTCTAATGTGATTTTAGAGACACTTTCTGAAGCGATTTTAGAGACACCTTCTAATGTGATTTAAGAGACACTTTCTGATGAGATTTAAGAGACATTTTCTAAAGAGATTTAAGAGACACTTTCTGATGTGATTTAAGAGACACTGTCTAATGTGATTTAAGAGGCACTTTCTGATGAGATTTAAGAGACATTTTCTGATGAGATTTAAGAGACACTTTCTGATGAGATTTAAGAGACACTTTCTGATGAGATTTAAGGGACACTTTCTAATGTGATTTAAGAGACACTTTCTGGTGTGATTTAAGAGACACTTTCTGATGCGATTTTAGAGACACTTTCTGATGTGATTTAAGAGACACTTTCGGATGAGATTTAAGATACATTTTCTAAAGAGATTTAAGATACACTTTCTGATGAGATTTAAGAGACACTTTCTGATGAGATTTAAGGGACACTTTCTAATGTGATTTAAGAGACACTTTCTGGTGTGATTTAAGAGACACTTTCTGATGTGATTTTAGAGACACTTTCTGATGTGATTTTAAAGACACTTTCATTTAAAAGACACTTTCTTAGGTGATTTAAGAGACACTTTCTAATGTGATTTAAGTGACGCTTTCTGATGAGATTTAAGAGACATTTTCTAAAGAGATTTAAGAGAAACTTTCTGATGAGATTTAAAAGAGACTTTCTGATGAGATTTAAGGGACACTTTCTAATGTGATTTAAGAGACACTTTCTGATGTGATTTAAGAGACACTTTCTGATGTGATTTAAGAGACACTTTCTAATGTGATTTAAGAGACACTTTCTGATGAGATTTAAGAGACACTTTCTGATGAGATTTAAGAGACATTTTCTGATGAGATTTAAGAGACACTTTCTGATGAGATTTAAGAGACACTTTCTGATGAGATTTAAGAGACAATTTCTGATAAGATTTAAGTGACACTTTCTGATGAGATTTAAAAGACACTTTCTAATGTGATTTATGAGACACTTTCTGATGTGATTAAGAGACACTTTCTGATGTGATTTTAGAGACACTTTCATTTAAAAGACACTTTCTGACGTGATTTAAAAGACACTCTCTAAGGTGATTTTAGAGACACATTCTGGTGTGATTTAAATACACTTTCTATGGTGATTTTAGGGACACTTTCTGATGTGATTTAAGAGACACTTTCTAATGTGATTTAAGAGACACTTTCTGATGTGATTTAAGAGACATTTTCTAATGTGATTTAAGAGAAACTTTCTAATGCGATTTAAAGAAACTTTCTAATGTGATTTTAGAGACACTTTCTAATGTGATTTAAGAGCAACTTTCTAATGCGATTTTAAAGAAACTTTCTAATGCGATTTTAAAGAAACTTTCTAATGTGATTTAAGAGAGACTTTCTAATGTGATTTTAGAGACACTTTCTAATGTGATTTAAGAGCAACTTTCTAATGTGATTTTAAAGAAACTTTCTGATGTGATTTAAGAGAGACTTTCTAATGTGATTTAAGAGCAACTTTCTAATGTGATTTTAAAGAAACTTTCTAATGTGATTTTAAAGAAACTTTCTAATGTGATTTCAGAGAAACTTTCTGATGTGATTTAAACATTCACTACAAATTTTTGTTGGAATTATGGCCGAAACACAAGTTTGGTGGGAGGGCTACTACTGATGGTCAGATTTCTTCCTGCTGCAAAGCTCTGTGTAAAGAGTTTCCTATTACTAAACTCACAATACGTAGTCTGAGGTTGAACGTGGTGTGTTTAGCAAAAAAGGAGGCCACAACCCTTTGGCCAACCAGCTAACTTTAAAACCAATAACCAACCCTCTTTCTCCAGTAACATCCGATTACGTAGCCACGCCTCACATTCTTTAGCCACAATCCCCATCCCATCCCAGCACAGACACATACACATACACATACACATACACAAAGAACTGATTATTTTACACATTGTAATCAGCAGCTCTCCAAAACACACATACACACGACCTTTCTCTAAACATAATGTCTAATTTCCGACACGGGACCGCAAATGTACGCATTTAACAGTAGCCACATATGTCAGATATCACCACAAATTACCGCAAAATGTGAACAAGTCTCTCCGTGTACTCACATTTTATACATTCTCTCGCATCATCAGAGCCAAAGATTAGAAATCAGACGCCAGCGAAGTATAAGAATTCTTTGTTCCAGAGAGAAACCTTAAGATAAAACGCAGACACGGCGCATTAATATAACGGCGGAGAAAGAAATATAGCGCCTCTATCTTGATCGAAATAAACCATATGTTATTTAACGACAATATTACAATATTTTACTCCTTGATGTAGTTAAAGAAGGAGGGACAGAGAATGATACAAACATATTGAGACAAAATGCAAGAGGTGTCTTCGTGGCACGAGGAATCTTATGGGACTCCAAAGAAATTAGGTTAAATTTGAAAATATTTTCAACTCAATTGTTAAATCACTACTATTATATGGCTGTGAAACATGGAGATCAACACAAATTACAATCACGAAGATTGTACATCTACATTAATGGATGCTTGCGCAGAATAAAAAGACGGAAATGGAAGGACAAAATCACTAATGTTGAATTATGGGAAAGTATGAGTCAAATACCACTGGGCAGAGAGATACAACGAAGACGATGGCGCTGGAGAGGACACGCACTGCGGAAGCCAACTGAGGATATTACATGACAGGCACTTTTTTTGGAATCCTGGAAGAGACAAAGAGGAGGGTCAAACTGTACCTGGAGAAGACAGGTGGAAGAAGAGATAGAGGGAATCAAAGAGAAAAAATACCAGACAGCTTAACAGAATGGCCTGGCAGAGGTCAACATCAGAAATGATGAATGACTGTCGAGATCGATAGTTGTGGAGAGACATGATGCCAGTAGGCACGTTCATGATGATGTCGATGATGATGATGATGATGATGATGATGATGATGATGATGAGAATGATATATATGTTTGCTTGCTTGCTGCGTTCGTCCGATGACTAAAGGAGTGTACCTCTTCATTATCCGCCCTTAAAAGGACACTAAGTGGGCGTGTCTGCGTTGTGTTGTGGTTTACAGTATAACTGTGATATTTATGCCTTTCGGCCCAGCATATCCGACTTGAGCACAATATTTTTGAGTACCCGGTTGTTTTCCATCTTTGATCCCTACTCGCTTGGACTAGACAGGTTAGTCTGTTACTAGAGGCACCACGGAGAGGCGGAGAAGACTCTGGATGGTTCTGGTTCACCGATCCTGGCGCAAGCCATCAGCTGTGGATCGCTGACAACTTCCAGCTCTGCTGCTATGAGGCGCTCCTTCGCCCCCGAATGACGGGTATAACGAAATGCATTTTCAAAAACTGGCAAAATTACCATCATCTAGTGTACAATATTGACATTTGTTGTTTAACCACAGAGGTCTTCAAGATTTAAAACTAATTTATTTCAATGAGCTGGAATATCTTATAGGTGTCTTGGACAAGACCAACATGGACCAGTAACATCACAAGATTGACAGGTTAGCCTATGACAGTTGCACTATCAAAGCAAGAGACAGAGCGGAATGGCGCTCCATGGTAGCTGTGGCGTATACTGGTTTTGGTGTCTGGGCTACCGCTGACATAATAAATACAAACATTCATTATATTCAGTAAAGTCTGTGACGGTGGATGGGGCGGATGAATCAGAAATAATCAACGGCCCAGAAAGCGAAAACAGCAAAGTGTGTGGTACACATGAGACATATTCAGAACACAAGAGTGTGTGGTACACATGAGGCATATTCAGAACACAAGAGTGTGTGGTACACATGAGGCATATTCGCACGATATATGAACGACATATGAACACGAAAGACGAATATGGCAGACCACCGTGAAAGAGATTGGAGCCTCATCACGTAACACTCCAAAGAAAGCCATGGAGAGAAATTCTAACTATTGTTTTAAGAACGAATTAAAAATAGCTATATGGAATGTTAGGACCTCACAACAGCCTACTGAAAGTAATATTGGAAGGTAAAATACAAGGTAAAAGAGGCAGAGGCATACCAAGATTAACATGGACGAGTAACATCAAAAGGTGGACAAGCCAATCTATGACAACCTGCACCATCAAAGCAAGAAATAGAGTGGAATGGCGATCCATGGTAGCAAACCTTCGTTGAGGAGACGGCACATGATGATGATGATGATATTCAATAGGCTAACATAAAGTAATGTTGTCTAATGATTTCACTACATTTTAAATTACTTAATTATTTATATGTAAACTCTATCCGTCTTGTTTGGGACGAAAATCTCTTGCTGACTTTGTCATTGAAAGTACTGTTGGGTTGGTTTCTATGTTTCTGGGGGATTGATTTCTCAATGGGCATTAATGCCAAACCAGATAAGCGTTCTTGTGTCTGAGTTGAGCGACAATAAGATTTGATCCTCTTGAGACCAGAAAAGGTTCTTTCTACACATGCTGATGCGCATAACGTAGTTATAAATAGCTAAGGAAGTTCCGGTAATCAGACAGTTTCACTTTCACTTTGTGATGATTCTGATTGGCTAGAGCTAAAAATGACCCATGAAACCGCATACGTCTAGCGGCAACAACCGGTACATTATTTTGACGGGAATTTGTTAATGTCAAGGTCGTTAAACTGGATTCGGATTTTTAAAAAATGTACCGCTGGCCCCTAGAGGTTTCAATGTAAAATAGTTTCGTTTCATTCACAAACGTTATAGTGGCCAAAGGAAAACCTTGCTTTAATAAATGCAAATCAAAGCAAATAAGTCACATCGGCCTACGAAATGTGTGATAGAATATTCGAAAATTTTAAATATAATTGGAGCCGCGATAGCTCAATGGTTAGTGAACTGGACTACAAAGGACAAGGGGTAGGGTTCGATCCCAACCGACGGCTTCCGGGTTCACCCAGCCTTAATTGGGTACCATATTTTTTTCTGGGAAAGTAAAAGAGCGCGGGCGTAATACCGACCACATTACCCCAAAAATCATGTGCTAAAGGTCTGTAAAATATAGGGTCACTAACACCATATTTCCCTATACGCCACTTGGCGTGACGGGGGTACTTTACTACTTTTTTTTTAACTTATAATTATTTTAAAAAATATAACGAATTATCATTTCCTTTTGTATTTCGTTAATATGTTCGGGCTACCGACGGAAGCTGCGGTATTATAGAGAATACGCCACTGCATAGTAGACAACCTTCACTGCGGAGACGGCACTCAGTGATGATGAGGATGATGATGATAATGATGATGATCCTATAGGAGAAGTCAATGTATTTGATATTTTTGAAAGAAAGATAGATTAGCAAAACAACCAAAATGTCAGCAAAAAGCAGATATGTATGCTCTCAAAACGCTGAAATGCTCTCAAAACGCTGAAATGAACAGACTGATTAACCTCAACAATATCATCAATGGGAGCCGCGATAGCTCAGTAGTTAGTGAACTGGACTACAAAGGACTAGAGGTCAAGTTCGATCCTGATCGACGGCTTCCGGGTTCACCCAGCCCTAAATGGGTACCGGATTTTTTTCTGGGAAAGTAAAGCGGCACGGGCGCAATACCGACTACATTACCCCAAATATCATGTGCCGAAAGTCTGTAAAATGTATGGTCCCTAACACCATAATCCCTATACGCCACTTGACGTGACGGGGGCTCTTTACTTTACTTATATTATCATAGCATCTGCTGCTTCCAAGCTTAGGCTGATCTCATCCGGCTTCTCTTACATCAGTCGAAGCGAGAACAATGGCAATTGTAGCCGTCCTGGACACCCACGAGAGAACAAGAAAACAAGAAGAACAAAGATATTGAAAACAACCTTGCATTTAAATGCAAGCTCAGTAAACTTCATGTGCACATGGAAATGCCACAATTCTATTCACAAACAGATGACAAAAGCCATGGCGTTGGCTGCCATTAATGTCCAGAATTCTCGGCTATAGCTTCCACGATAAAGTGAGCTAGTCTATATTCAAAGTTCAACTAATATTTTATTTGGAGACACAAATTCTGGCAGTTCACGAGGCAAACTTTAGACTTCCGTTCCACAATAAAAATATAAATCCAGTGGATGTGAATCCGGCATTAAGTTCATGGAACTAGCCGCACATGAAAGTCAAACATTGACCGGGTTATTCTCTACCCTAAAATCATCATCATGTTCCATACTCGTTGGCGAAGGCGATCATGACTTCCCACAACCTTCTATCCACAGTAAAGGTAAGGTAAAGTACGAGACTTGAACCGGCGTCTTAGCACGCGAGTTACCACCCATATCTGCTCGGCCGCCTATCCAGAAATGTTCGGAGATTTCTGTATAGTGTCGCCTCAAGCATCGAAACTCAGATGCGAAGCGACATTCCTCACCTTCCCATGGTAATACCCTGGTACCCATTTCTGCCAACGGCTGGGTCGACCGTGGGGGGTATTTTTTTTTTTCAACCACGAGTACAATTCACACTGCTCCCAGCGGGAATCGAACAGGGGTTGTCCGAACGTCGGTAGTCCAGTCGAGTGGTTTTCCCAACTAGGCTACCGAGGCCCCCAATCCACAGTGCATCGAACCAATTACTTTGTAGACTGTTTTCTATGCCACGACACTGAGTTATCTATTATCTTCTCTTTTTTGTCGCCCGTGATCTCTCTTTCCCTGTATTTTCCAAGTTGTAACTAAGTATTCTAACTGCCCTCTTCTCATGATGTGTCCCACAAAATGTCGATTGTTTGTTCTGATGTAAAGCCCTAAAATACACGTAAATAGAACATCGTAAATACAGTGTAAAATTGTACCAGCTCGGGGCATCAACACTTACATTGAAGACAAAACAAAGAAGTGAAGAGAAATTATTAAAACTACAAACCACAAAATTGTAAATAATGGAAAGAAAGATAAAAAGAACAATGAACACTCAAAAGACATTGCGGACTGGAAAGTAAAATAATGGAAGGCATGGGTCCTGGACGATACTACAGGGGCAGACCAAGAAGGTGGGTTTAAGACATCGAGGAGACCTTGAACATTACAACATAAGTGGGAGCTCTGATTAGAGACTTAGATTCTTTCTGATAGGCTGTGGTGAATACAACGTTCTGTGAGAGATCTGGCTGGACACTTAGATTCTTTCGGACAGGCTGTGGTGAATACAACGTTCTGTAAAGTACATGCGATTTGATGATGAACACCCAAAGTAGAAGACATAAGGCTCTTTACCAACAAGGATCAAGTAATGGGACTTGGGATTCAGAATGGATCACAGTAGAATGAAGGATTAAATCTACAACATTAGATAAACAAGATATCGACGGTTGAGGGAGGATTGTGCGTCACGTCAACACATACAACACAGTAAAACACGCATATACATACAAAATAAATAAATATACACAAACATCGACATAAGAGAGTGTGTGTGTGTGTGAGAGAGAGAGAGAGAGAGAGAAAGAGAGAGAATAGAACACTATGAGTTTCACTAGCATTGGCTACTTCGTTCATAGAGAAGAGTAATACAAAGTTTCACTAGCATTGGCTACTTCGTTCATAGAGAAGAGTAATACAAAGTTTCACTAGCATTGGCTACTTCGTTCATAGAGAAGAGTAATACAAAGTTTCACTAGCATTGGCTACTTCGTTCATAGAGAAGAGTAATACAAAGATATTGGGAAGCTCATGCCGATGTCAGCATCAACTTCTAGCAGGAATTCCCATCATTGCAGCGTGAACGAAAGTTGAAACAGGTCACACAATTTTGGGGACAACCTGGAGTGGTTTGTGTGAGAAAAATATTAACTTGAGAACTAACTTCGGGAAACTGTTCATTTTTTTTTATATTAAAGAAATATGAGGCACAATCACAATAAAAAGAGAAAAATAAGGTCGTATGAGAGAATATAATCTATTAATCTGGAAGAAAATGACAGAAATTGAGGCAAGTGAAGTTGGGAGAAAAGTATCAGACAAAATGGCAGAGAAATGAAAATTGACAAATAAGGACGTAAGAGAGAAAAGAATAAGGCATGAAAATTGACAAATAAGGATATGATGATGATGATGATGATGATGCGTTCGTCCGATGATTTGAGGTATTCTAACGGATACGAACCGTAGACTTCCTCCTCGTCATCCGCCCTTAAAAGGACGTTAATTGGACGTAGTTACGTTGTGTTGCAGTTTGCAGTGTAACACTGTGATATCTGCGCCTTTCGGCCCAACACATCCGATTTCAGCCGACGCTTTTTTGTGTACCGGGTTCGTCTTCCCACTTCGATCCCTGCTCGCTTGGCCAGACTAGACAGGTTAGTCTGTTTCTAGAGGCACCACGAAGAGGTGTAGCAGGGTCTGGATGGTTCTGGTTCACCGATCCTGGCGCAAGCCATCAGTTATGAGTCACTGACGACTTCCAGCTCTGGTGCTGGGGGGGCGCGCCTTCGCCTCCAAAATAAGGATATAAGAGAGGACAGAATGAGACATGAAAATAGACAAATAAGGACGTAAGGACGCCCCCCCCCCCCCGCCCCTCCCCCAAGTTATCGTTCACACGTGACTTTTGTCTCTTCATGTTCTGTAAAAGCAATTTTCAAGGATAATTTTTTGTGTGATTTGAGTTCAATAAACATTGTCCGTTCTGTCTAGCAGAGAAGAAGCAGTTTGAGATTTGAGTTTCCTGTGCACAGTTAAATAGACTGCAGTTTGAGACTTCTTCCATCAAAATGTTCAGATTCGAAAATTCCTCCTTCACGTAACTAAAACCTTCCAAAGTGAAAACCCGGACAGAACCAGTACTAGCTGTCAAAGGTTACACGTGAATTTGCCAGTTGAATCATTTGAAACGAGTTAAACGCTGGCCCTCGGTTGAGCCTCAGGCAATGATAGCATTTTCGAACTCGTCACGTGCTAGATTGTCCTGGCCTTTATTTAAGTGTGTGTGTGCATGTTTGTTTGTGAGTGTGTTTATGTTTTTATTTTAATGAGAGCAGCTGGAGGGAGTCATCATTTAGTCGGCTGTGATTAGGCTGTCTGTGGATAGAGTGAGATTCATCCTGACATGTACAATGTACTGGCATACACAATATAATAAGGTGACCAGACGTCCCGATTTTTCTGGGACAGTCCCGATTTTTTACTCTTTTTTCAACCTTTGTCCCGGATTTGTTACTGTCCCGAATTTGTCCCGATTTTGGCAGGTTTTTTAGCTTTTGTCCCGGATTTGTTAAAATACATTAGGGACATAAACGTTGACCAATGTTGCCAATATGGTAAACGTCTCTTCGACTTAAAAAATATACATTATTCCGTTGTTGTGTAGAAAATATTTAACAAGTTGAACTGGCTGTTCATTTAGCGAAATAGTAACAGTAAAATGCGCTCTAAGTTTTAAATCTTTTATACTGAAACTGAAATACTGATCAGAAAAGTACATCTCTGCTTCACCTTCCATTTAAGTGAGCATCACTAATGTTTGGTTTGTTTTTAAATCTCCTGATAACGATTTATAAGCCTATATTTTTAGGTGTTTTAGTTAGTATATATATATATAATATAATATTTAATATGTATTATTCACTTTAAAAAGACAGAAGAAATTTCATTTTATTGATGGGAAATTTATGTCAAATTAATCCGTCCCGGATTAAAGTTTCAAAAATATGGTCACCTTAAATATAAAGACATGGGCATTATCAGTTGCATGCCGGTTGACGAAGCCGATCATCTCTCTCCGCATCTGTCGGTCCTTCTTACTTCTCATAATTTCAGTCAGCCATCTTTCATTATGCTGTTTGGAAAAAAACTGTTCAATGGGTTTCTTTTCCCCTCTGCTCTGCTTTCTATTCATTCTGCAATTATGAATTATGGGTGATCTGTAGTGACTAGCAATGGAGACTATTATAAAGAGATCAAAAGAATATTAGCAATAAAAACACACAAACTAAGCGCCATGAAGAACATATAGCACAATACAAGCATGCCAGTAAAATTAAAATAACTAAGGACCAGTGTCTTTCCGATAAAAACATTACGGTTGTAAATCATGGACAATCTTTCCACAAAACAAGAAAGAAAATTCGATTCAATCGAAACAAAACGCTACAGACAAATAATTAAGATACCTTGGTTCGTGAAAAGGAGCAGTGAAGACATATTAAAAGATGTAAATATTAAAAGAACTGGCTTATAAACGCCATTCTATAGGGGAAGTTAAAATACAACGGCCACGATTAAAGTCACAGCGGCCTTGAAAGAACAATAATGGAAGGCATGGTTCCTGGGCGATGCTCAAGGGCAGACCAAGAAGAAGGTGCTCTCAAGATATTAAAGACAACTTGAACTTGACAACACAAGAAGTAGAAGATCTAGCTAAAGACATAGATTCTTTGTGACGGGTTGTGGTGGATGTAGCGTTCTGCAAAGTACATGCGACCTGGTGATAATGATGATGACGGGGATGATTATACTATTTCTGAATGCCTTCACTTCGCATCACATGCCCAGTAATTGATGATATTTCTTTTTTTCTCATTCTCGTTTTAAACATTCTTCATTTGTATTCAAAGTTGAAGGAATAGACCTGGAGACAGTTCAGAACTACAACTACCTTGGACATACTATAAGCAATGATGGAGAATGTAAAACTGAAATAAACAAAAGAACAGGAACAAAAAAAGCAATTTTAGTGTCTTTGAGCCTTTGAAATGTGGATATATAGAAGAATAGGTAGAATTGGATGGAAAGAAAAGAAAACAAATGATGAAGTTTTAAAAGAACTAAAAATGAAAAGAGAACTACTAAACACAATTAGAACAAAACAAATGAAATGTTTGGGGCATATTAAACGACACAACAGACTACTAAAAGTAATATTGGAAGGGGAAATCAAGGTAAAAGAGGCAGAGGCAGACCAAGACTAACGTGGACGAGTAACATCAAAAGATGGACAAGTCAGCCTATGGCAACCTGCACCATCAAAACAAGAGATAGAGCGAAACGGCGCTCCACGGTAGCCAACCTTCAATGCGGAGGCGGCACTCAGTGATGTTAAGGAATCTTTGCTATCTCAGCAAAAAGTTAAAACACTTAACTAAACAGTGGTTACGATAATGGCAATTCTTGCCTGCTTGTTGTCCGGCTCTGCCCATCAGAGCGGTAAAAGTGCGTTCCAGATCCTGACAGAGCCCTGTGGTTTGTTCAGTAAACAATGATTTGTATCGCAGGTGATATTTGGCTAATCCAACATTTGAGACCGTTTACTTTGGCGTCCCCGCTTGACTAATCCATTAATTCTCGTAGAAGCCATTTCGATTAGGCTGCCCTCGATCTGCCTCCAATACTTTCTGTAGTGCGACAATGGTTGAAATGTAGTTAACTATCCAGCTAATGTTATCATAGACACATATTTTTCTTTTGACCATCATTCATAGCTGCTTATTTAATTTGTATACCAACTTTCTGAACGTTTGAACCGCATTCTCTTTCCAAACTTCCCACTTCGAGCCACACTCTGTTTCCAAATTTCCCACTTCGAGCCACACTCTCTTTCCAAATTTCCCACTTCGAGCCACACTCTCTTTCCAAATTTCCCACTTCGAGCCACACTCTGTTTCCAAATTTCCCACTTCGAGCCACACTCTGTTTCCAAATTCACCACTACGAGCCACACTCTGTTTCCAAATTCACCACTACGAGCCACACTCTGTTTCTAAATTTCCCACTTCGAGCCACACTCTGTTTCCAAATTTCCCACTTCGAGCCACACTCTGTTTCCAAATTCACCACTACGAGCCACACTCTGTTTCCAAATTCACCACTACGAGCCACACTCTGTTTCCAAATTCACCACTACGAGCCACACTCTGTTTCCAAATTCACCACTACGAGCCACACTCTGTTTCCAAATTCACCACTACGAGCCAGACTCTGTTTCCAAATTCACCACTACGAGCCAGACTCTGTTTCCAAATTCACCACTACGAGCCACACTCTGTTTCCAAATTTCCCACTTCGAGCCACACTCTGTTTCCAAATTTCCCACTTCGAGCCACACTCTGTTTCCAAATTCACCACTACGAGCCAGACTCTGTTTCCAAATTCACCACTACGAGCCAGACTCTGTTTCCAAATTCACCACTACGAGCCACACTCTGTTTCCAAATTCACCACTACGAGCCACACTCTGTTTCTAAACTTTCGTCTTCGAGCCGCTCTTTGGTCAGCGCCGGATATTCTGAGAAGGAAACGGACCCACGACACATCGAATTTTTTTTATCAAATTACATAACATAATCAATTCCTATAACTATAACTACCTTGGACACACTATAACCAGTGATGGAAAATGTACAACTGAAGTAAACAAAAGAATAGGAATGGCAAAAAGTAATTTTAATGTCATGAAGGACATACTAACATCAAAACAAAAAACACCAGAGCTAAAACTAAGAATAGCAAAATGTTACATCTTCTCAATATTCCTATATGGTGCTGAAACATGGACATTAGACAAGAAAACAGAACAGAGAATTGAAGCCTTTGAAATGTGGATATATAGAAGATTAGGTAGAATTGGATGGAAGGAAAAGAAAACAAATGACAAAGTCTTAAAACAACTAAAAATGAAAAGAGAACTTCTGAACACAATTAGAACAAGACAAATGCGATTCTTAGGCCATGTTAAAAGACACAACAGCCTACTGAAAGTGATCCTGGAGGGGAAAATACAAGGTAAAAGAGGCAGAGGCAGACCAAGATTAACATGGACGAGTAACATCAAAAGATGGACAAATCAACCGATGACAACCTGCACCATCAAAGCAAGAGATAGAGCAAAATGGCGCTCCATGGTAGCCAACCTTCGTTGCGGAGACGGCACTCAATGATGATGAATCAATTCCAGCTCAATGAGTTAAATGTCAGTGTACAACCAGCCACAGTATTCCCTAGTAAAGTCGTGATATAGTTCAAATAACTCTAGCCGTTACTAATAGATAGGCTTCAATGTTTGTGGAGGTCAAACCTACTACAACCGTACAACGGCATATATCGACCTGACAATGTGCTTGTGAACTAGATAGGTCATTTCAACAATTACCTCCCTGTTTCCATGGCAACAAAAGAACGACAAAGCAGATGACGTTTTATCTTTTTATTGAAAGATATAGAAGTAGTGCCGATGGGGAGGACAATTTATGAAGTGCATCCTATAAGAATCACTGCGCTGTCTTTATGTACAACAAAAAAAAAACCTGACCACAATTGTAAGAGAATTTAATTAACAGCAAAAAATATGTTTTTTTTCATAACTTATTATGTAAAAAATAATTAAGACATTATGTTGGTACTGTAATTATGCTAATTTAAGGCAATTGAGTTATTGAGTTATTTGTGGGTCATCATCATTGCACTCCGAACATGTCCATAGGTGCTCAGATCCCCTCCTCAGCAGGTCCCGCAGTGTCCAGCGACTGACGACTCCAGTTCTGTGTTGGTTGATATGTCTTTATAACACGTCCACTAAGTTTCTCATTTCTGGCTGTACCCATCTTAACTCCCATCTCTACCATCCGAAAAAGTGACGTGGATCTCTCTCTCTCTCACTGCGATCAGGACTCAATCAGAGTAGGATTCCAGACTCTCACATGAAGACAGCTGTCTGTTTAAGTAAATTGACATCATAATTAAAGTCAATTAGAGTGTTAGATCCACTCTGCTTGAATACCTGTTAAAACGTTGCACTGTGTTCTGCGCCAGTGGCCCAGTGCATCCGATTTTAGCCAGCATCTTGTTCAGGTTTGCTTTCCTTAGCCTTTGATTGTCCCCAATCTTCCTGCAAGGCAGCAGATTGTCTTTTCTGTGGTGGGATTCTGCCCTTAGATGGTCTGCCCTCCCAGGTTTACGAGCACCATCTGCCCGAGTCACTAGAGGTGACTAACACAGACATGCACACACAAAGATTTGAGATGTGACTAACACTGACACACACCAAAATATGAGATATGACTAACACAGACACACACACACACACACACACTAAGATATGAGACGTGACTAGCACAGACACACTCTAAAATATGAGATATGACTAAACACAGTCATGCACACACAAAGATAAAGATAGGAGATGTGACTAACATAGACATGCACACACAAATATATGTGATATGACTAAACACAAACACACAAAGATATGAGACATGACTAACATCGACAGATACACACGAAGATGAGATGTGACTAGCATGGACATACATGCAAATATATGAGATATGACTAACATAGACAAGCACACACAAAGATATGAGATATGACTAAACACAGACACATACAAAGATAGGAGACATGATTAACACGGACACACACCAATATATGAGATATGACTAACATGACACACACCAAGATATGAGCCATGGCCAGCACACACACACAAACTAAGATATGAGCCATGACTAGCACAGAAACACACCAAGATATGAGCCATGGCTAGCACAGAAACACATTAAGATATGAGCTATGGCTGGAACGGAAATACACCAAGATATGAACCCTGGCCAGCACAGTCACCCACCAAGATATGAGCCATGGCCAGCACATACACCCACCCAGATATAAGCCACGACTAACATATACACTTGGTAACTTCCACTAAAGTTTGTCTGAGGTTCTTGGTAAAGTTTCTACTGACACGTGGATCTGTGTTTGTCGAAGTCCTGCGCTCTTCCCACGTTGCAGTGGGCATTGATGATGTCCGCCCGATCCATTGGTTGACCGTCCTCAACGACAGCGCAGCTAGCCAACCTATCCGCTCTTTCACTTCCTCGTACTCCCGCATGTCCAGGACGTAGTCAAAGGTGACCTTACAAAAGTTTAAGGCAATAATTGAAATAACTATTTTACATAGCACAAATTACAGTAATGTTTATGTCACAAATTATCAGGTTAAATGTCAGCCTACAATTTTGGTCTCATGTCTGGCCTTCTTCAAGTTTCAAACTCACCGCCCGCCGTTGTCTCGCAAACCTACTCAAATGTGTTAAAATATTTCCACCACTATCGAAAACTGTGTGCTTCATCTGGTCAGCATCACGCTTGGTCTCCTCAAAAAAAAAGAAAACTATATTACCTTAATAGTCACCGTGACATTCGCAAGCGGAAATTGCTGCAATATTTTGCCTTTTGTACGCCATGTTCAATCCACGACTGTCGTGGACTAGGCTGTTTAATTCTGGCTCGTTTCCGGAACGGAATTACGACTCATCAATGACGTGGCATGTCATGACCTTTAACAACCCATCATGCTCTTTCAGCAGCTGACCTCAATAACCACCAATCAAAATTGCCGAGAGATTGGCAACCACCAATCAAAAACCTAGGTCAGTGCTGGAGGAACATACATCTCCAGCCTTCATGATTCTGCACCCATCAGTCACTGCGGCGAATGTCGCTTCGTCCGGAAAATGGCGCCAAGTATAACTACATAATTGACGTCTGGGGCAAGGCGCTGCGGGCACAATGGCTGACCTGATTGGAAATTATTGTTTTGTGAACATGAATCCAGTTATTTTTTTTTTCTGATATTTTCATTATTTCTTTTCATTATTCATTTCTTACTATGTGCTCATTTTAAAAAAAAATTGGTTATACCTCTCTTTAAAGAGAGCAAGAGGGGAGAACAAGAAAAAGATGGACAGACGGAATAAAAGACATGCAAGAACCAAATCAGTTCTATCCTGTTAGCGTCAAGACACGCCCAAGAACTACGCTATATCTGAAAGAAAAACGAGGAAAAGATAACATATACAAACATCAGATTGTTTTTTTTTTTTGCATTCATCGTTTCTCCTGCGACAATCAAAGCAACAGCAGAAGCTCACAAGAAAGAAAACCTCGTTGAAATCACTGCAGCTTGTATGAGCCTAAAAAGTGATATAATAGTTCATGCATTTGAGATACCTGCGAGAATGTTTCTTGAACCTGTTGTTTACTTTCCTACATTTTGAAAACATTTTTAGAAATTATAATTACTTTCATTATGTGATAAAATACAAATGTGTTAGTTGAATGTAGTTTGGGGTGTCATTTATTATTATTAGGGAAAATACGAGGTAACAGAGGCAGAGGCAGACCAAGACAAACATGGACAAAAAACAATAAAAGAGGGACAAATCAGCTTATGACAACCTGCACTATCAAGCTAGAGACAGAGCGGAATGGCGCTCCATGGAAGTCACCTTTCGATGAGGAGACGGGACCCATTGATATGGAGCATCTTTGACGTTTGCCGCCCCCACTTGAGATGTGATCATTCTGTCTTTTTGACGAAAGTGTAGGGTGAATAAGAAGTAGTAGTTTTGTAAATGTTTAGCGTAAAGTGGTAGCATTCAGGTAAAGTGGTAGCATTCAGGTAAAGTGGTAGCATTCAGGTAAAGTGGTAGCATTCAGGTAAAGTGGTAGCATTCAGGTAAAGTGGTAGCATTCAGGTAAAGTGGTAGCATTCAGGTAAAGTGGTAGCATTCAGGTAAAGTGGTAGCATTCAGGTAAAGTGGTAGCATTCAGGTAAAGTGGTAGCATTCAGGTAAAGTGGTAGCATTCAGGTAAAGTGGTAGCATTCAGTAAACTGAACGTTGATACCTGCGTCAGCAAACCAAAGTTAGCAAAAACCCCACTCAACCTCTTGAAGGTGGCACCAGAAACACCTTCTAACACAAGTTATTATAGCAATAGTTAGTCGAAAGCCCCGGTATCACTGCAAACGAATGAAAATCTATAATTGCTCAACCGCCCGTGCCAGTGGAATCATCCGAATTAACATTACATGAATATCCAAATAAAAAAACGCAGCTGCAGTCCCCATCCTAGCAAACACAGCACACGTCAGAAGACGTAAGGCATAGTAGCACTGAAAGTGAACGCCTTTGAACTGTCCTTCGTCATACGATATCATCATTCATCGTAAGCAATCTGAATATAGAAACACCATCCGATGAAACACACAGCTCACGGTGTGCACAGAACACTAATCTCAGTAGCTCCTGCAGCAAGCCGGACTTGGAATATGAGGAAACTGTAACAATGAAGCTTTTCTAACAGTGCCTCAACGGTTCATTGCCGCCTATCCGCCATATAGACCGGAAGTCCACACAAGTTATTAGCAATCAAAGATGAAATGCAAACCTGGTTTCAATATCTGCATGAAGTAAAATTTGGTCCTGAAAAGAGGCTAAACTTATTGCAAATCAATTCAAAGTAAGAGGTATGTTTACAGCACTCGGAAAAAGTGACAAATAATCAACAACTGAACAAAAAAACAAAGAACAATATATGGATCGAAGCAGGATTGAACCTCAGTGGCACAGCGCCTTGTCACAAAAAGCCAAACACTAGGGAACACTGCCACTCAGCTAACTAAACTAAAATATTGCACCTCTGCTATGAGCTGCGAAGTTATAAGAATACAACAAACGCCAAGGTGACACAGGGAAAAGAGAAGATGTAAAGATTTAATTGCTTTACTTGTAACAAGCGCGAATACATGAACATCACCTTATGGGGAAAGTGCCAGTCAATACATCAGTGGGCAAAGAGATACAACAAAGGCGATGCTTCGGGGTAAAGGCCTAAAGATGTACAGAAATGAGAAAGCTGCTGTAAAGCTGATGATAATCATGAAAATCTAATAACAAGGAAAAAGTGGTATGGTAACAGCTTTACGTAGGTGAGAAACAAAACAAAAGTAGAACGACGTGTCAGCCAAAAGGCCTTAAGCACGGACAACAAACAACACAAAAATAAAGGCATTTTGGCCGAAACGTCCTTCTATTTTTGTTTTGTTTCTCACATACGTAAAACTGTTACCATACCACTTTTTCCTTTTTTTTAAATTTTCATCATCATCATCATCATCACCATCATCATCATCATCATCACCATCATCACGACGTCGCTGGATAGGACACACACAGCGGAAGCCAACTGAGAATATTTGCACGAAATGCCATTTTTTTTTTTTATTTCTTTGGACAGGAAGCCCAAAGTATACTTTGGAGAAGACAGGTTGAAGCAGAGATGAAGATGATGTGGCAAACATGGAGCGATCTTAAAAGAATGGCAAGAAACAGAACGGCTTGGAAAGTGTTTGTTGAAGACCTATGCTCCACAGGGAGTTGAAGAGGTAGAAGAGAAAGAAGAATATATGAACGCAGCTTTAGTTTAACTTCTGAATAGAACCATGGGGGAACTGGGTGGTTTAGAGGTCAGACGTCGGCCTCTAAAGCAAGCAGGTCCTGGGTTCGTTCCCACCACTGGTGGTGGAAATTTTTATAAAAAATCGAACCTCTGGTATCTTTGTGACTTTACCCTCTCCTGGTATCTGGGTAGTGAGATGCGATGTCTAGTCCTCTCTGGGTAGTGAGATCCGTTGTCTAGTCCTCTCTGGGTAGTGAGATCCGATGTCTAGCCCTCCAAGGGTAGTGAGATGCGATGTCTAGCCCTCACTGGGTAGTGAGATCTGTTGTCTAGGCCTCTCTGGGTAGTGAGATCCGTTGTCTAGCCCTCACTGGGTAGTTAGATCCGTTGTCTAGCCCTCTCTGGGTAGTGAAATCCGTTGTCTAGCCCTCTCTGGGTAGTGAGATCCGTTGTCTAGCCCTCTCTGGGTTGTAAAATCCGATGTCTATCCCCTCTCTGGGTTGTAAAATCCGATGTCTAGTCCTCTCTGGGTAGTGAGATCCGTTGTCTAGTCCTCTCTGGGTAGTGAGATCCGATGTGCTCCCGTGCCTTTAAAGAACACTTGGCAGTTAAAATTCGTAAGAGTAGAACGGCCGGTGTCCGTGAAAAAATTTGTTAAGCAGTTCTACACATCCAAGCAGAAGGCGCAGATAACGCGCCTAAACAAGCGACACGACGTATCCAAGCCCACATAACGGGTGAACGCTGAGAAGAGAAGAGAAGAAAAGAGAAGAAGAAAGGAGAGAAGAGAAGAGAAGAGAAGGGAGAAGATGAGAAGAGAAGAGAGGAGATGAGAAGAGAAGAGAGGAGAAGAGAAGAGATAAAAAGAAAAGAGATGAGAAGAGAAGAGAGGAAAAGAGAAGAGAAGTGAAGAGAGGAGAAGAGAAGAAGAAAGGAGAGAAGAGAAGAGAAAAGAAGAGAAGAGAAGAGAAGAGAAGAGAAGAGAAGAGAAGAGAAGAGAAGAGAAGAGAAGAGAAGAGAAGAGAAGAGAAGAGAAGAGAGAAGAGAAAGGAGAGAAGAGAAAAGAGAAGAGAAGAGAAGAGAAGAGAAGAGAAGAGAAGAGAAGAGAAGAGGAGAGGAGAAGCGAAGAGAAGAGAAGAGAGGAGAAGAGAAGAGAAGTGAAGAGAAGAAAAGAGAAGAGAAGGGAGAAGATGAGAAGAGAAGAGAGGAGATGAGAAGAGAAGAGAGGAGAAGAGAAGAGATAAAAAGAAAAGAGATGAGAAGAGAAGAGAGGAAAAGAGAAGAGAAGTGAAGAGAGGAGAAGAGAAGTGAAGAGAAGAGAAGAGAGAAGAGAAGAGAAAAGAGAAGAGAAAAGAAGGGAGAAGATGAGAAGAGAAGAGAAGAGAAGAGAAGAGAAGAGAAGAGAAGAGAAGAGAAGGGAGAAGATGAGAAGAGAAGAGAGGAGATGAGAAGAGAAGAGAAGAGAGGAGAAAAGAAGAGAAGTGAAGGGAGAAGATGAGAAGAGAAGAGAGGAGATAAGAAGAGGAGAAAAGAAGAGAGGAGAAGAGAAGAGAAGAGAAGAGTAGAGAAGAGAAGAGAAGAGAAGAGATGAAGATTAAAGCTAAAAAGTTTTCGGTATTAGAAGTTAAAAAAAAAAGCAGTTATATGAACGACATAAATGTTATAGATGACGTATCCTTATAATTAAACCAATTTTTAACCCGCAGACCAACATTTCAGTTGAACTTTGCAGCTGTGCAATCAGGTATTAAAACACGGTTTACCTTATTGAGTACATAACCTAGCATCGACATGCTTGTGTTATACGTCATTCTGGGATTGTAAGATTGGAGGCCACTCTGTTAAGCCTGGATACTGTGGGATAGTTCACTGACAGATTTCATTCAAATCCTGAGGAAGTGTTACATCACACAGAACAAATATTAATGCGATGAGTGACAACAGATGTTACGTTACAAAGCCGTGTGGTTGGGCAGTTAAACAGTTACAGACCAAACACAAAACATTAGATGCTAAGATGGTGTTATAATAATAATATAAATAATGCGCAATACCAGTTGACGTCAATCATCAAGTACCGGGCCTAGTGGCGTAGGTGATCACGTCTCTCCACAACATTCGATTTCGGCAGCTATTTATCATTTCTGTTGTTGACCTTCTGCCTAGCCATTCTCTTAAGCTGTCTGTTATTTTTTCTCTTTGCTTCTCTCTATCTCTTCGTCCCTCAATTTTTCCAGTTGTTACAATATATTCCAGTTGTTCTCTTCTCATTACATGGCCAAAAAATGATGGTTGTCTCTTCCTAACATTGGAAATTAACTCTCTTTTTGCGTTGACCTTTCTCAGAACCTCTTCATTACTCTTCTTAGCTGTCCATGGTATTCTCAACATTCTTCTGTAAAACCACATTTCTACAGACTCCAGTGATTTTCTTGTCTGTTGTCCTATTGTCCATGATTCGCATCCGTATGTTAAGACTGGCTCTACGTAACATTTAAGAACTCTTTTTCTTGTTTCTATTGTCAAAAATGGATTGCATAGTATTTTCCTCATTTTTTGGAAAGCTGCTTTTGCCTGAGCCATTCTACATCTCACCTCTTTTGTACATCTTCCGTCTGAGGTTAACAAAGTTCCCAAATATTTAAATTCATTTACCTGTTTTAATAGTGTTACACTTGTCTTTATTTTGCATTGAGGTGATGTCTTTTTCTTTGTTGTTACCATTACCTCTGTCTTTTTCCTATTAAGGCTGAGTCCTTTATTTTTGCTTTCCTTCACTACAATGTCCAACATTTCTTGTAACTCATTTTCGCTCTTAGCGATTAAGACTGTATCATCAGCATACCTTAGATTATTTATATTATGACCTCCAATTGTTATTCCAGGCATGCCCTTATGGATCTTAAAATAATCTCACTATAAATATTTAACAAATCTGGTGACAGCACACAGCCTTGCCTTATTTGTTGAAACATTCTCAATTGGTTTCCAGTTCTTATGGCCGCTGTTTGTTGCCAGTACATGTTCTTTATTATTCTTAGATCTTTGCTGTCTATGTTTATGCTTTCTAAAATGTTGATTATTTCTTGGTGCTTTACTTTGCCAAATGCCTTGGTGTAATCTATGAAACATAGGTATATATCTGTTTTCACCTCTATGGCTCTTTCTACTAAAGATCTTATGACATAAATTACATTGCTTGTTCCTTTAAGGAACAGGCCTTGTTTCCAGTTGACGTAGGCGATAAATAATGCGCCATACCAGTTGACGTAGGCGATCACCTCCCTCCACAATCTTCTATCCACAGTGCATAGTATCAATTTAGTTGCTGGCTGTTTTCCATGCCATGACACCGAGCTATCTAGTACCTTCTCTCAAAGTCGTCCGCGTTTTCTCTTTCCTTGTATTTTACCAGTTGTAACCATGTACTAGAAAAACTCCTCTTCTCGTGATGAGCTCGAAAAATGTTGATTGTTTATTTTAGATGTTCTTAGGAGCTCCTTTTCAATGTTGCCCACTTTGAGAATTTCCTCATTGGTCTTTTAACTGTCCTGTGAACTCTCTGATTGTGAAGACTATCGCACTATTAGTATCATGAGTCATATGACTAAAATATTACTAAGAACCATCATGAGACGTGTAGGGAACAAAAAAAATCATAAATAAGTGAGGAAAATGTGGATTTGTCAAAGGAAAGGGCACCAATAATTCAATATACATCTTAAGAACATTAATAGAAAGATCTATAGAGGTAAAGAAAGATCTATATATGTGCTTTATAGACTACACACAAGCATTTCACAAAGTAAAGCATGTGGAAATAATCAATATGCTGGAGAAATTAAACATTGATGGCAAGGATCTGAGAATCATAAAAAAAACATGTCCTGGCAACAAACAGCAGCTATACGAATTAACAACCAAACAGGACAATTCCAATATATAAAGCAAGGAGTCAGACAAGGCTGTGTTCTGTCGCCGGAATTGTTTTCACTTTAGAGCAAACATATTATGAGATCAATAGTAGACAAAAAATGAATTGAAGTCAACGGTCACAACATAAATAATTTGCGATATGTAGATGACACAGTCTTAATAGCAGAGACAGAGAACGAACTACAAGGAATGATAGACATAATAGTAGAAGAAAGCAACAAGAAAGGTCTCAGTCTGAATAGTAAGAAAACAGAAGTAATGGTTATATCGAAGAAACAATCATCACCATCATGCAGCATAAAAATAAACAGGATAAATCTGAAACAAGTGAAACGTTTCAAATACTTGGGCACAATAATAACATCAGATGGAAGATGCACCACATAAATAAAAAGCAGAATAGCTCAGGCCAAAATAGCATTTCAGAAAATGAAAAATATCTTATGTAACAAATCTATGTCAAAAGAAGTGAGAACGAGAATTCATCGGTGCTATATAGAACCAGTTCTGACCTCTGGAAGCGAATCATGGACACAAATGAAAAGACGATTACAGGCCACAGAGATGGGATTTCTCAGAAGAATGTTGAAAGTTCCCTGGACAGCTAAAAAGACCAATGAGGAAATCTCAAAAAGGCCAACACAAAAAGGGAGCTCCTAAAAAACATCAGAAAGAAACAATCAACATTTTTCGGGCACATCATGAGAAGAGGAAAGTTGGAATACTTGGCTACAACTGAAAAAATAAAAGGAACGGGCACTCTACAATACAATCTTCATCCCAACGTTGTGTTACCAATGCCAGTCCTGGACCCTAGATGTAAGAATAACAAAAATAACCTCTACTGAGATTAAATGTGTCAGACGAATGATAGGAAACAGTCTGAGAGATAAGATCATAAATGAAGAACTGAGAAAAAAACTAGAAATAGCCCCGCCACAGAATATATAAAGAAACAACAGATAAAATGGTTTTGCCACGTGACATGGCAGAAAGATCAAAACACAACACAACGAGCCTTCAATAAACGTTGCGAGAATACCAGACCCAATGGCCGACCACGAAAAAGATGGATTAATGGAATATTAGAAGCACTAGGAAACATAACAGCAGCAGAGGCGAACAGAAGAGAAAAAAAGACCGCAAATTATATCTCCCATCGACGCTGAAAGGCAAATGAGGGAGGAAAGAAGAAGAGGAAAAAGATGTTAACTTCAAATGATCAGGGGAGGGTAACGTCATGAAGAAACCACGGGTTAATTTTTTCCTATTTTTGAAAAATCACCACAGCTTCCGGTGGGCCTTGAACCCGTGTTCTTTCTGTCCTAAGGCCGACGTATTACCTCTAGACCAGCCCCCTGGTCTCATGTACCCACTGCCATCCCACCTATTCTTGCCTTATTGTTATGCTTTCTTTCTCTCCCTCCCTCACTCTATTTCTCTCTCTCTCTCTCTTTTACCTGCCACCATGCTCATTAGAATCATCTCCCACCCTTTGGTGTCGTCATGCCCAGCTTGTCAGTGGCATTTTGTGTACATTTCTCTTCCTCATTTCTTGTCTTTTTCTTATACTTCCTCACTCACACTCTCTCTCTCTATCTCTCTTTTACCTGCCACCATGCTCATTAGAATCATCTCCCACCCTTTGGTGTCGTCATGCCCAGCTTGTCAGTGGCATTTTGTGTACATTTCTCTTCCTCATTTCTTGTCTTTTTTCTTATACTTCCTCACTCACTCTCTCTCTCTCTCTCTCTCTTTTACCTGCCACCATGCTCATTAGAATCATCTCCCACCCTTTGGTGTCGTCATGCCCAGCTTGTCAGTGGCATTTTGTGTACATTTCTCTTCCTCATTTCTTGTCTTTTTTCTTATACTTCCTCACTCACTCTCTCGCTCTCTCGCTTTTACCTGGCGCCATACTTATAATTTTCTTCCAAATTCTGCTACAGTCATACTCAATTTGTCTGTGACTTCTTGTACATATTCCTCATCTACTTCTTCTCTCTCTCTCTCTCTCTCTGACTCTCACTCTCTCCATCTCTCACATTTATCTAGTACCATAGCAAATTAAAGAGCCCCGTCACGCCACGTGACGTATAGGTAATATGGTGCTAGTGACCATAATTTGTATAGACCTTCGGCACATGATTTTTGGGGTATTGTGGTCGGTATTACGTCCGTGCCGCTTTTTTCCCTGAAAAAAAATCCGGTACCCATTTAAGGCTGGGTGAACCTGGAAACTCTCGATGAGGATCGAACCCTACCTCTTGTCCTCTGTAGTCCAGTTCACTAACCACTGAGCAATCGCGGTCCCCATCTATCTATCTATCTATCTATCTATCTATCTATCTATCTATCTATCTATCTATCTATCTATCTATCTATCTATCTATCTATCTATCTATCTATCTATCTATCTACCTACCTACCTACCTACCTACCTACCTACCTACCTACCTACCTACCTACCTACCTACCTACCTACCTACCTACCTACTATCTATCTATCTATCTATCTATCTATCTATCTATCTATCTATCTATCTATCTATCTATCTATCCATCCATCCATCCATCCATCCATCCATCCATCCATCCATCCATCCATCCATCCATCCATCCATCCATCCATCCATCCATCCATCCATCCATCCATCCATCCATCCATCTATCTATCTATCTATCTATCTATCTATCTATCTATCTATCTATCTATCTATCTATCTATCTATCTATCTATCTATCTATCTACCTACCTACCTACCTACCTACCTACCTACCTACCTACCTACCTACCTACCTACCTACCTACCTACCTATCTATCTATCTATCTATCTATCTATCTATCTATCTATCTATCTATCTATCTATCTATCTATCTATCTATCTATCTATCTATCTATCTATCTATCTATCTATCTATCTATTGTCCTTTCGAGCCGAAGACGGCACATAGGGCATAACCACAATCTTAAAAACAGAAACCTTACGTGCCAAAATGGCACATATTGCAGAGATCACTGCTTCTAAAATCTATGGCTGTTTCCATAACAATACTTTTTACAATGACAGCTTGTCAAGCCATCGATCAACCTCCTTAGTCGCCTCTTACGACATGCCTGGAAGGTTACAGTGTCACTATTAATTACTTCCCTCATAATGAGGCCCCGGTAATACACAGGAGATGCCCCATACCTAGTACCATTCTTTTCATAATTATCATATTCAGCCAACCCTACCGTTTAATATGCCCAACATATGTTGTTTTGCTTGTTCTTATGTTCTTTAGCAAGGACTAATTACCCCGACATGCTAATCACGTATGTAGCTCGGTCACGTGTTTCTTTCCCAGCGATGGACAAACTCAAACCTGGATCTATTTATATATTTACCTGCGTCTTTTTTACCTTGACGACGAGTCCAGGTTGCACGTGCGCATGCGCACTTTCCTCCAGTCATTTTCTAGAGATGGCTCTACAGCACTAAGTAGTAACTAAATAAATAAATTAGTGAGTAAGTAAATAAAGTAGTAACTAAGTAAATAATGTAGTAAGTAAGTAAATAAAGTAGTAAGTAAATAAAGTAGTAAGTAAAGTAATAACTAAGTAAATAAAGTAGTAACTAAGTAAGTAAAGTAGTAAGTAAATAAAGTAGTAACTAAGTAAATTAAGTAGTAAGTAAATAAAGTAGTGAGTAAGTAAAGTAGTAAGTAAATAATGTAGTAACTAAGTAAATAAAGTAGTAACTAAGTAAATAAAGTAGTAAGTAAGTAAATAAAGTAGTAAGTACATAAAGTAAAAATTAGATAGATAGATAGATAGATAGATAGATAGACAGACAGACAGACAGACAGACAGATAGATAGATAGATAGATAGATAGATAGATAGATAGATAGATAGATAGATAGATAGATAGATAGATAGATAGATAGATAGATAGATAGATAGATAGATAGATAGATAGATAGATGGGTGGATGGATGGATGGATGGATGGATGGATGGATGGATGGATGGATGGATGGATGGATGGATGGATGGATGGATGGATGAATAATAAAACTCCTAGCCTGAGAGGAATGCTCAACCGCGCAGCAAAAACCAAACTTATCTATAAATAGAGAGACTGGAATATCCCACCTTCACATGTCGGTAAAGGTCTGGCGTAGAAACTAAACAGAAACCTAAACTAAACAATCAAATATTTCAAATGTCAAGAGGTTTCCACATCTAGAGCCAGTCCTTGTTACCAGACACAGGCATAGGTCACTGCTCAGTGCTGACGGGGTGGGGGTTTTCTGACCTATACTTTGGTGGGAAGAAAAGACCGTGCGATTTTGTCAGGATTAAGTTCAAACATCTAAAAATACACGAGAGGGTCGGGGAAGTCCAGGGCGTGGTTCCGCATTTCGTAATTTCAAGAACCAGTTATTGGTAGTATGCAGATAGAGGGTCGTGTTAATATTTGCTGGTCCCTACCTACTACTATCTCAAATGGACTACAAAGGACAAGAGGTTGGGTTCGATTATGATCGACGGCATCCGGGTTCACCCAGCCTTTAATGGGTACCGGATTTTTTATGGGAAAGTGAAGCAGTACGGGCATAATATCGACCACATTACCCCAACAATCTTGTGCCGTAGGTCTGTAATGGTCACTAACACCATATTCCCTATACGCCACTTGGCGTGACGGGTCACTAACACCATATTCCCTATACGCCACTTGGCGTGACGGGTCACTAACACCATATTCCCTATACGCCACTTGGCGTGACGGGTCACTAACACCATATTCCCTATACGCCACTTGGCGTGACGGAACTCTTTACTTTTTTTGTACCCACTACTATCTCCAATAAAATGTAGAATTGAGTATCTTGAATTATTTGTGGGTTATCTTCACTCCACTCCGAACAAGTCCATACATGCTCAGATCACCTCCTCGGCATGTCCCGCAGCGTCCAGGGACTGACTACTCTAGTTCTATATTGCTTGATAAGACCTCTTGTATGCCTAACTCTAAAAGACTGCCCACTAGAATCAGTACAGAAATTTACATATCTGGATCCACAGTTACGCAAACCATCTCTCTTGATGAAGAAATAAACTGTCGAATTGGTAAGGCAGCTACGACCTTCGGCAAACTCACAAAAAGGGCATGGAACAACACGAAACTAACTCAAAAGACTAAACTCTTAATATGTCAAACATGTGTGCTTAGCACACTACTATATGGATCCGAAACCTGGACAACATACTCAAACCAGGAAAAAAGACTAAATGTCTTCCACATGCGATGTCTCCGCAAAATAATGCACATCAAATGGCAGGACAAAATAACCAACTTAACTGTCCTGCAACGTGCTAAGACCCCAACAATCATGTCGATGCTCAGAAGTCGAAGGCTAAGATGGCTGGGGCATGTCCAACGATTGGAAGAAAAACGCATTCCTAGGCAAATACTACATGGTGAGCTAAAACACGGAAAACGACAAATCGGCAGACCTAAACTACGATATAGAGATATCTGCAAATCATCTCTGAAAGACTTCTCCATCTGTGAAAACGACTGGCAACATCTGGCAAGTGATCGCACATCATGGAGAGCACGTATAAGGAACGATATAACAACATTTGAGACTGTTCTAAGACAGGACTTAGAAGAGAAGAGACTCATGAAAAAGGATGGTAAACCCTGTGGACCAGCGAGCCTGACCTGTTCATTATGTGACCGCGTGTGTTTGTCAAACATTGGTAGAATTAGCCACGAGAGAAGCTGTTCGGCAAAAACAATACCTCAAAAAAATACGCAATAGCCTCCACTAGACCGTCTGACAAGACGAAAAGGGCCATATATATATATATGCCTAACTAAGCCTCTCGTTTTTTAATGTAAAAAAGAAAATAAAGTACCCCCGTCACGCCAAGTGGCGTATAGGGAAATATGGTGTTAGTGACCCTATATTTTACAGACCTTCAGCACATGATTTTTGGGGCAATGTGGTCGGTATTACGTCCGTGCTGCTTTACTTTCCCAGAAAAAAATCCGGTACCCATTTAAGGCTGGGTGAACCCGGAAGCCGTCGGTTGGGATCGAACCCTACCCCTTGTCCTTTGTAGTCCAGTTCACTAACCACTGAGCTATCGCGGCTCCCCGTTTTTTAATGTACCCATCTTTAATCCCATCTCTTTCATCCAAACGTAAGACGTGGACTTATGGTTGTAGAGTTGATGTGCCCTTCCCGTATCTCGGAGGATATTAATGACGCCTGACTGATCGTTGACCGTGTTTCATTATGGCACAGCTAGCCAGCTTATCCGCTCTTTAATTTCCCCTGACTCCCGCATGCCCAGGGACGTAGACAAAAGTGACTGCATATCGTTGACTTCTGCATTGACTCGATCTACGTACAGAGTTCCACCTTTCTATCATGCATTGTTTCAAATTTATCACGTCTTTACATGAAAACCTGTGCTAAAATAATCAGGCTTCCCTGAACTTAATTAAGTGAGCATTAAACCTTGAACAGACCTAGCAAGTCGGCAGGAAATAAACATGATAGCACAGCGATAAAGTAAATTAAATGTAAAGTAATTTGGCAACAGTTCAACGGAGATAAAAACAAAGCGGTACAAACTAAACAAGTGTACATTATTTGTGAATCAATTCAGAGGAAGAGGTATGTTTACAGCAATCGGAAAAAAATGACACCTAACTGTAGTGGCAGTATTCCCTAGCGTTTGGCTTTTCGTGGCAAGGCGCTGTGCCACTGAGTACGGGTTCGATCCTGCTTTGGTCCATATTTTTTTCTGTTGTTGATTATTTGTCATTTTTTCCGAGTGCTGTAAACATACCTCTTCCCCTGAATTGATTCACTGATTATCGCCGCGGAAGTTTCCCTCTAGAATAATATTCATTTATTATTATTTGTCTCCAGTACATTGTTTGTGCTGTGCGCTAGTAGTATATATCCAGTGATTGGACCCTGAATGTGCGTTCAAACGCGCATAAATCCTTATATAAATAGTCTACACGCAGATCAACGCACATTTTTTGGTGCGGTTTTTCCTTATATGAGAGTCTACCGTTTTTCCTTATATGAGAGCCTACCCGCCCATTTTGGTTCCGGTGACCTCTCGTTGACCTCTCAACCTCTCGTGGTGTTGTGAAGGCGTCGAAACGCACCTAATTCCTTATATGAGAGTCTACCCGTACATGGAAGCACATTTTTTCCTTATATGAGAGTCTACCGTTTTTTCCTTATATGAGAGTCTACCCGCCCATTTTTGTTCCGGTGACCTCTCGTGGCGGTGGTGGTGACCTCCCGCGGCGGTGGTGAAGGGGTGGTGAAGGGGCGGTGGTGGTATCATAAATCTATTATATTCTTTGTACTTTCAATGGTGCCGTAACTTTCATAAATCTATTCTTTCTTTATACTCTCAGGCAATAAAAAACAGTGACAAGTTTATTTATTTATTGTTTTATTCGTATATATTGAACAATAGATAACACATGGTTTAGACAAAAATGTATTCTTTAACTAATGTATATTATACACATATTTAATACATAGAAAACAAAGTAGTTTATTTACAAGCAGTAATACATGATTTAGACAAAAAATGTATTCTTTAACTAATGTACATTATACTCATATTTAATATATAGAAAACAAAGTAGTTTATTTACAAGCAGTAATACATGATAGTGTTAAATGGATAAAGGGGAGGTGGTCACATCAGAATGGAAGTTTATTGTTTCATTCGTATATATTGAACAATCGATAACACATGGTTTAGACAAAAAATGTATTCTTTAACTAATGTACATTATACTCATATTTAATATATAGAAAACAAAGTAGTTTATTTACAAGCAGTAATACATGATAGTGTTAAATGGATAAAGGGGAGGTGGTCACGTTGTCAGAATGGACCTGACGCTTGATGTAGAAATATGAGAGTGAGTTCCGATGTTGTGTATATGTGTATACCGACCCCTTGTATGTTTTAAACCCTATGTTTTTACCACCCCGGCTTGTTTTTTGGTTAGGACCTCTGTGAATGTATCCTTATCTAACTTATTGTGGCGTTTATTAAGACCCTTGGTGCTAACTTTAGCATAATCTCCAAAACAGTAATAGGTCTTGCTACACAAAGAAATCATCCCATCCCCGAATATTCCAACTTGAACAGACCCGGAGTCCGTTTGTCGTATAACTGTCTCGTCTTACAATCTAAACAGTCATACTTTACGCCCCTGTGTTGAATGAAACCTGCCCGATGGACTTCACAAGTCTCTGAAGGGAACCATTTATTGTACTGTGAGAAAAACTCATCTACCTTATCGGTTTTAACGACCTCTTCTAACGATGACTCGCTGAGGGCCAAGTACAGGCTATCGGTATCCATCTCACAGAGTTGAAAGTTGGACCTATCTACAAACTTATCGAGGAAGTCATAATAAAATTCCAACATCCGCAATTTGGCGTACTGGTAGACGAAAAAACCAATCTGCGAAGGAAGATCCCACATGATACCTCTTTTGCCCATCGATACCTCGTACAGGTCCTCACCAATAGATGTCATGTTTTTAAATCGTGGGTTATTTACCAACTTGGTTGTATCAGCCCCCTCTTTAACATAGGAGATGTCCACGTGTTTCGCCATATTCGTCAAGGTCTTCCCGTAGGCCGAGTTTCCTAAGAGCTTCATCGTGTCGCTTACTATAGATTGACTTGGATCTAAATCACCAGCCCGACGCGCCTCTGTGACCTTGTCCCCAAACTCCTTAAAACAACTAATGGGTAGGTACTCTACCACCTGATAAATTTTTGTTACCTCTAGCCCATGCTCTAAATACCACTCTAACAGCGGTGTGGCCAACAGAATCTTTGTTCCACTATAACTACCCACGAGAGTACGTCTGGGGGTACGTAATAGTTTGTTTTTGGTGGCGTACTCCCGCATAAAGGGACCGATATCATCTAGACCTACATCTACATTTTTAAAGATGGGGGTCATCTCACTAAAATACTCTTTTAACTTGTCGGGAACGTGAATGTCACACTCGACGAGCCCAAAAAACGACTCGTCTGAAACTGAATCTATAATAGCTTTATCAGTGATTGGTTTATATTTACCAAAAGATGGTTTAGAACCACGTAGGTTCTCATCTATAAAGACCTGAATAGCTGGCGTTGTTTTCTTTAACCGTTGCCACTCACACTCCCACATAACTACTACGCGAACACGGTCGAGGCTCTTTAAATAAGCCGTTATTTCACAGGTTTTCGCGTACAAATCAGACAACTGTATATTATTCACCGGATTGACTTCTCGATCCCTGGTGATGTCACAGTTTGGATGACCGTGAAAGAGACAGCCATGGAACTGATACACAGTCCTACTGGATTTATCCCACCCATCCACTCTAATCTTGCGCTCACCCAAAGCGATCTCGCGAGCATTAAACTGGGTTCTCAAATGAACCTGGTTTTGGTGGGCAATCCAAGTCAGATACTCTCTGCACTGACGCGTGTAGTAGTTCATTTTAAGGGGTTTATACCCATCTTCAGCCTTACGTATGACCGTATAATCGGTGGGCATCTTTTGCATTAGTGCCCATAGATAAAGGGCGTTGGCATCATAGCCTTTAATGGATTTGACCACTTTTCCGCCCCTAATAAAGGTTTTATCCTTCTCGTGGTACCGATGAAAGATAATAGAGGGGCCTCCGACAATATTCTGTCTTATGGTATGATGCAAATCGGCTTCCTTTTTTGCAATCAGGGAAAAACCCACATCCCTGGAGAGAGTTTTAAATAGATACCTCAGAGTTATTCCGGGGACCGAAATCGCATTCTTAAACATATCGATGTCTAATTTCCTATAAAACCAAAACTGTTGTGCTAAGGCCTCTAAGAAGGGGACTACATCTTTGTTGTTATACCAAACTAAAAAGTCCCTAAGGGTCGTCATTTTATTGTCCTTCCAGACCTTTTGACACAGAGCATACTCCTCCTCGGAAATATTACAATTTTTTAGTTTCGAAAAGAACGCTTCGTATGGGGGTAACTCCCTCTCATTCAATTTATTTAAATCTGTTACGTACTCGTAACAGAAAACACCCTTGGTCTCCTCTACTTTATAAGCTGCCAAGTACTTACTATAACTAAACCCAGGGGCTAAATAATTTACTATATCTAAGAATTTTAGATTCTGTGTTGCAATACACATAAAGTTATTATTTCGTTTAACTATAAAATTTATTTCACCAAGTCGGTTTTCTTCTTCTTCTATCCGCTCCTCCTCAGCATCCTGTATCATGCTTTCCTGCTCGTGCTCCTCATCCTCTCCCTCGTCTTCCTGATCGCTGTCCTCAATGTAGTTGTCACCCTTTCCAGATGTTTCAGGTACGGAGGCGGCAGCGAAGTAATGTATTAAATACGGCTTTATTAAATTTATGTCGTACTTGCCCGAGTTGAAACCTATCACTGGGAGCTGCTTCAAGTAAGCTTTTAGACGACCTCTTGGGTCAGATTTCTTCCGATCACGCCTTTGCGCACATCCGGCCAGCTTTTCAAACAATTCTCTGAAATCCTCTTTTAAAATTTTATACGCCTCCTTCGAGATAGATTTTAGATACTTAATCATTTTATTTACTAATTTCTGAGGATCTCCCTCGCTGACAAAACAGACAGGATCTTCAAACCCAGGAACGTTAGAGGCCACAGATACAGACAGAGGGACATGTTTTGTTAAAAAATGTGTACTAGCAGAGGTACCTTTGGTGGTGGGCAAGTTGCTATTATCAAAATAACATTCCATATCAAAGGTGGCCCTAAAGGGATACACGAAACCGCCGGGCACGTCAATACCCTCTTCCTCTATTACATCCCCAATAGTCTCGCTAGGTGTATAAATTCCACCTCTAAAATAATCTTTAGGTTTACCACCATTACATATTTTTTCATGGGCATTCATGTTGGGAAACTGCTTCCATAATTTCCCACACTGTGGATAAGAGAAAGCACTAGCTGCTTTATTAATATTACTAATGTACATGAAATGGTCCTTGTGAAACAAGACCCGCATAGTATCATCATGTGATCCCCTGCTTCGGAGTTTTGGACAGAGGGCCTCTTCATCATTGAACTCAAATACATCAATATTTATATTGAAACATTCTTCCAAGTGTGGTAGTTGTTGTAACGTCACACCTGGAAAAGTGTCAACGAAAAGAATGTCCCAGTGCAAGTGCCACTGACTCACGAGATGACGAGTGGGCAATTCTAGATTGTTGATATCGCTCCCTTTAAATAACGCCAAACAGCGGAAAAAACATAGATTGTCATTATAAGAAATAGAACTATACCAATTTTTCTGCAAGGTGTAAATGTACCTATTGTTAGTAATATAAGATGGTAATTCCTCTAGGCAACATCCAATGGGGAAGTCACGTATGTGGAATAAATAGAAACTAGTTGCTGGAATACTCTCCACCATCCACTTAGTATCGGGTCTGTTGATCATGGCAATGTCTACAGGGTTCTGTTCGTTTAGAGAATCAACGAAGCTGTTGAAATCTCCAAGATTATTGATTAATTGGGGAAATTCTAGAACAGCTGAGTTGTTGAGGGAAGAGTGGAAAAAACGTAGATCACCGGTGTCCCGGTGTCTAAGGATCAGATGATGACCATAGTTAATTTGAATCGGGTTGTCTGAGTGTCAAATATATCCCTTAAAAGAGCAGACCAGTCTGTGATAAATGGACGTGCTGGTGAATGGAAAAATGTATATGTAGAAACTGTCTTGTTGATTGTAGCATGGGTGTTTATAGCTGCCCAATTTTGCTCATATACAACCCGTACATCATCAGGCAGTGTTGCTAATGGATCATCATCTTTGAATTTTTTACTTGGAGTTGAATGTTCTGCATCTATCTTTCGTTTGTTTGTTGTAGAAGAGGTCGAGGGTGAAGTGGGTGATGTTGTTTCAGTCGCTGATGCTGTTGTTGATGGTAAATTGGGTGTTGTAGCAGGTACCGATGCTGAAGCTGGTGTTGTTGTAGAATGTTTTACTCTCATATGTCTGGCTAACGAACTTCGACTCGTATACGTACGTTGACAAATGTCACACGCGTGTCGTATAAGTCGATGTGCGGCCCGTATATGCTGAAGCATAGCGTGGCGCCATTTAAACCTCTTTGGACACAACGGACACTCATGGTCATCAGAAGATACCTCATTATGAGAAACCATCTGTAGAAAAAAATAAATAAATAAATAAATAACCCTTTGTCAATGATACTTTACATTTCTAGGTTTAAACATGTTAATAACATCGAATAGCAAGACTTAAAATACTTAGTTTAATCATCCAATAAACGAGGGAATTCAACAATACTTAGCATACCTACATTAAACACCTTGAATAACCTATTATCGATAACACTTAACATACTTTAAGAGAAAACAAGCCAACTTATAACGCAAAATATAGTCTCAAGTATCTACACTGAATATAACCTATTATCGATAACCCTTAACATACTTTAATAGAAAACAATCCAACTTATAACGCAAAATATAGTCTCAATCATCTACACTGAATATAACCTATTATCGATAACCCTTAACATACTTTAAGTGAAAACAATCCAACTTACAGTGCAAAACTCCGCTAGAATGAACAGTAACTTTCCTTGAAGCAACCAAACTTATGACACAAATTCTCACATGAGACTAGTTTAAATATATCCTGGTACAAGATTTTAACCAATCAGCGAGTGACTATGAAAACATCGACTGATATCTGGATTAACCAATCAGAGAAGAGTATTAGTATAGGAGGCGGGGCAAAGAAATGACTGACAGCTAGATTAACCAATCAGAGAAGTGGGTGAATACTGACCTCATTTCCCGGTTGACAGGCCGTCGACTCTGGTTCATCGGTGGGGTCGGCAAATAGGGGTGGTGGCGGTAAAATTTCATCATCCTCCGCGTTATATGTAGTGGCTGTGGGTTCAGTGGTGGGGTCAAGTAATGCGGGTGGTGAGTTAGTTGAACTGACAGGGGAGGGTGGTGCAGAGTCAGCTCCTTCCCAATTAATGTATTCCTTTATTCGTTGGGCTAAATGTTCCCCACACAAGAAGACTACATCCTCTTTCGTGAACTCATGATATAATATATCATTTATTTGCGCGCTAAGGCGTTCCTCAAACTCTAGAAGACACGAGTGAGGTAACGAGATGTCATGTTTCACCTGACACCCTTTACAATAGTCATATGGTTGATACTGTAGAATGCACAACACCTTGTCAAATAGGATGTAAGGTCTGATAGATGCCATTTTACGGGAATCTGTAATATAAGAAAACCACATCACAAATATTTGGAATGGGACAGAACATGTAATACATGATAAAAAATACTTTAAATGTGATAATACTCAATCAAAGTGTCATTAGTGAGGATGGACCCTCGGTGGAAACACCCCTTCACTGCTCTTATTGCTGGTCCCACCGGTTGTGGAAAAACTGTATTTGTTCAAAAGTTTCTACAGAATCTACAAGAGCTAGTTGTCCCCGTACCCGAGGAAGTTATATGGTGTTACGGGGAATGGCAACCAATATACGAGACTATGGAGAAAGTGAGATTTATCGAGGGTCTACCAGATATCGATAACTTGGAAGGGGGTAAGAAGAGAAGACTCATCATCCTCGACGACTTGATGTCAGAAACAGATGAGAGGGTGACAAAATTATTCACCAAAGGTAGTCATCACAGAGATATGAGCGTGATCTACATTGTTCAAAATCTATTTGGAAAAAATAAGGAACATCGAACTATAAGCCTCAATACTCATTATATAGTCCTTTTCAAGAATCCAAGAGACGGAAGTCAAATTACAAATCTGGCTAAGCAAATGTACCCTGGTCAAGTGGCGTATCTCCAAGAGAGTTTTAAGGACGCGACAGCGTCTCCCCACTGTTATTTGCTGGTAGACCTTCGACAGGAAACACCGGATCATCTGAGGCTGAGAACAAAGATATTTCCAGGGGAGAGACAAATCGTCTACGTTCCAAAGTAATAGAATGGAATCTTCACTTAGACGACACGGTGAAATGTTGAAATGTCTGCGCTCAGCCACGCCGAGTGGTTTAAGAGCCATATTGAAAACGGCCTCTCCAGAACTCATTCGCTTTTTATGTGAGTGTTGTCATAACATATTAAAAGGTAATGTTAGACTCACTCAGCATCAGAAGTGCGAGCTACGTCGACACAAGAACAAGCTGAGATTCCTCACTAAAAGAAACCGAATCTTACGCAGAGGAAAGCAATTCTACAAACTGGTGGATTCATAGGTGCTTTGATCAAGCCTATATTAAGTGTTCTAGGTGGTGTATTAGGTCTGTAAACATGGCCAAGAAAATGATTTTGATGGATCCTCGGTTATTAGAGGGTTTGAAACAGACTTCCACGTATACACCACCCGAGGCGATCAATAACTTGAGAGATTTAGATGATGAAATGCAACGTATCTTAGACCGTAACGATTTAGCCCCTGCTGATAAGGCCAGAGTGTACCAACGTACTTTGCAACAGTATTTGACTAGAATGGAGCAGTATAAACGACGTCCTTTGGGATCAGTCGATCTCATTCAACATAACTCGTCAACAGAAAGAATACCTTCTCCTCCACCTTCGCCGCCACCAGTCAATGTGCAACCAGAACAAGCCAAGGTACCCGAAACCCCAAAGACCAGTGATGAAAACACTTCACGGCTAACCTCGTATAAATTGAGGTCCAAAAGAAAAAAGTCCAAAATCCCAACACCAAAATGGGAAAGGTGGTCAAAGTATTGAGACGTTATTACTTTGACCCTAATCAACCAGGGTCGTATAGTGGTGCAAGAGCCTTGCAACGTAACACCAAAGTAGGAATTAAAGCGATCAATCGTTGGTTGAGTAACCAGGATACCTATACCCTTCATAAACCGATTCGACATAAATTTGAACGGCGTCCCGTTATAACGAGTAGACCCAAACAACAATACCAAGCAGACTTAATCGATTTAAGACATTTGAAAAAACACAATGATGGGTACTCCTATTTGGTTTCTTGTGTGGATGTTTTCAGTAAATTAGCGTGGGCCGTCCCAATACGAACAAAAACGGGGAAATCATTAGTGGAGGCTGTTGGTAAAATATTTATCGATGGGAAACCTGCGAGTCTTCAAACCGACAAGGGGTCAGAGTTTCTGAACAAAACATTTAAGAAATTTCTCGAAGACAACAATATTCACTTTTTCACCACCCAGAATGAAGATATTAAGGCTGCTGTTGTGGAACGTTTTAACAGGACTCTGAAACAAAGGATGTGGAGATTTTTTACGAAATCCAATCGACTTTGTTATGTACATGTGCTACCCGCCCTACTTCGAAGTTATAATCATTCGTACCACAGAAGTATAAAAATGGCACCGGTCGACGTTAGCAAAGACAATCAAGAACAAGTGTGGAACACGTTGTATAGCAAACACAACTTGAAATTTGAAAGACCCCTGTATAAGGCTGGTGATCGAGTTAGAATGGTCCTGGGCAGAGCTAATTTTAAAAAGGGTTATGCCCCAGCATAACATTAAAACATCGGTATCGTGAAATTCCCCTGTTAAATGACTCTCCTGATGAACACTTACCGTCTAACGGGAAGTAAGTACTCACGGGAGGCGGATTCTTTGATGTAAACGCGGTCCGTCTACCGAGCTCTTTGATCGCGCTTAACGTTAAACGCGGCCCCCTTGCTGCGCGTATACGCTCCGCGTCTTCGCTGCGCGTCTACCGAGCTCTTTGATCTTGCGGCCCCTTGCTGCGCGTCGTAGCTGCGCGTCTTCGCGGCTGCGCGTGTACCGAGCTCTTTGATCTCTCGCTTAATTAACGCGGTGTTTCGTATTTGGCGTGTAGCGTGTGTAACGGCCTAAGTTGTTACCTTTAATTCTAAAGGAAGTTTTTAAAACAATAAATAAACTTGTCACTGTTTTTTATTGCCTGAGAGTATAAAGAAAGAATAGATTTATGAAAGTTACGGCACCATTGAAAGTACAAAGAATATAATAGATTTATGATACCACCACCGCCCCTTCACCACCCCTTCACCACCGCCGCGGGAGGTCACCACCACCGCCACGAGAGGTCACCGGAACAAAAATGGGCGGGTAGACTCTCATATAAGGAAAAAACGGTAGACTCTCATATAAGGAAAAAATGTGCTTCCATGTACGGGTAGACTCTCATATAAGGAATTAGGTGCGTTTCGACGCCTTCACAACACCACGAGAGGTTGAGAGGTCAACGAGAGGTCACCGGAACCAAAATGGGCGGGTAGACTCTCATATAAGGAAAAACCGCACCAAAAAATGTGCGTTGATCTGCGTGTAGACTATTTATATAAGGATTTATGCGAATTTGAACGACCATTCAGGGGTCCAATCACTGGATATATACTACTTGCGCTCTCCTATCTTGCCTATAGCTGTAGTCGTAACATTAATTTTAAAACATTTTTTATTTTTCTTAACTATTGTCAATGAACATAACTCCTGGAAGATAAATAAAACTTCTGGGAGAAATCATAAACGGAGATAAAGAATTACATGTGGGAGAATATTAAATAAAATTGTATAAACGGTTCACAACATCTGAGCAGACTTGACCCTACAGACAGGTCGCTGGACAGAAAAAGAAGAAGAATAGAGCAGACGTTTAAAGTATTGCCATAAAAAATCGAACATTCACATAATGATAGGGACAACTATAACAACGAGATGAACATTGAGGTAACTTTGTGGTAAAGTTTTAGTTTAAAATCATGTAAATTATTTATGAGAAACGAGTGATCTCCCCTTAGTTAACGTCGCAACAGAATTACAGTGGTTCTCAAATACTAAATATTATTTTGGGAGTTTCACAGTTAATGTGAGGATTTTAGGGTTAAGGTTAGGGTTAATGTGAGGGTTTTAGAGTTAAGGTTAGGGTTAATGTGAGGGTTTTAGAGTTAAGGTTAAGATTAATGTGAGGGTGTTAGGGTTAAGGTTAGGGTTAATGTTAGGGTTTTAGAGTTAAGGTTAAGGTTACTGTTAGGGTTTCAGAGTTAAGGTTAGGATTAATGTGAGGGTTTTAGGGTTAAGGTTAATGTGAGGGTTAATGTGAGGGTTTTAGAGTTAAAGTTAGGGTTAATGTTAGGGTTTTAGAGTTAAGGTTAGGGTTAATGTGAGGGTTTTAGAGTTAAGGTTAAGAATAATGTGAGGGTGTTAGGGTTAAGGTTAGGGTTAATGTTAGGGTTTCAGAGTTAAGGTTAGGGTTAAGGCTATGGTTAATGTGAGGGTTTTAGGGTTAAGGTTAGGGTTAAAGTGAGGGGTTTAGGGTTAAGGTTAGGGTTAATGTGAGGGTTTTAGGGTTAAGGTTAGGGTTAGGGTTAATGTGAGGGTTTTAGGATTAAGGTTAGGGTTTTAGGGTTAATGTGAGGGTTTTAGGGTTAAGGTTAGGGTTAGGGTTTTAGGGTTAATGTTAGGATTAATGTTAGGGTTAAGGGTAGGGTGAATGTTAGGATTAATGTTAGGGTTAAGGGTAGGGTGAATGTTAGGATTAATGTTAGGGTTAAGGGTAGGGTGAATGTTAGGATTAATGTTAGGGTTAAGGGTAGGGTGAATTTTAGGGTTTTAGGGTTAAGGTTTAAAGGTTAAGGTTAGCGTTTAGGGGTTAGGATTATAACTTTATCCTTGCCTAGGAACATCATCCCTGCGTTGTTTCTATTTCCTCTACGTTTAGGGTCTTTTATTGACAGATTAGAGAACTACCTAATACAGTTCAATGTTATTCAAGAGGACGTTACGTTACTCTTCCGAATGTAAATAATTTATATGCTTAAACTAGGACTTTACCAGCTTGATCGCATTCGACAACAAACAAGCAGCTGAAATAGACTCAAGATGCAGTAAAGCACGCTAAACAGATGCTTCTGTTACTGACTAATAAAGAAAACATACAAGAGACACCGCACGTTTTGACGTAATACTCATTCCGACGTCATGCTACAAAGGTCAAACGTGAGCGCCAGTTACAAGAACAAGCAATAAAGTAAACACCAGTTGCACGAGTCACTAGCGTAACAGAGTCAGCGTGAGAACAAACATTAGCAGATAAAAGTATGGGATTTTGCTGTGTACTAGAACGAGTAATACACTGTAAATTACATAATTTGAGCACGTGACCAGACAAACAATTAACAACTATCTGCAGAGCTAAAAACAAGCACTCAGATACCAGCAGACACAGAGAGTTCGCGAAAAGGATGGGCACAACGAAGACAAGAAACTAAAAGAAACGTTCAGAGCATAAAATACAGAATAATGAACAAACAAAAAAAAGTTATATCTTTCATTAACACTATCAATCTTTCATTGACGTCGACAATTTTTCATTAACGCTGACAATCTTTCACTAACGCTGACAATCTTACACTATCACTGGTAATCTTTCACTATCACTGGTAATCTTTTATTAACACTGACAATCTTTCATTAACGCTGACAATCTTTCATTAACGCTGACACTCTTTCATTAACGCTGACAATCTTTCATTCACGACACAATCTTTCATTAACGCTGACAATCTTTTATTAACACTGACAATCTTTCATTAACGCTGACAATCTTTCATTAACGCTGACAATCTTTCATTCACGACACAATCTTTCATTAACGCTGACAATCTTTTATTAACGCTGACAATCTTTCATTAACGCTGACAATCTTTCATTCACGATACAATCTTTCATTAACGCTGACAATCTTTTATTAACACTGACAATCTTTCATTCACGATACAATCTTTCATTAACGCTGACAATCTTTTATTAACGCTGACAATCTTTCATTCACGATACAATCTTTCATTTCAAAGACACAAGAGCCTACTAAAAGTAATCCAGGAGGGGAAAATACAAGGTAAAAGAGGCAGGCGCAGACTAAGACTAACATGGACGAGTAACATCAAAAGATGGACAAATCAGCCTATGACAACCTGCACCATCAAAGCAAGAGACAGAGCAGAATGGCGCTCCATGGTAGCCAAGCTTCGTTGCGGAGACGGCACTCGATGATGATGATATCTGTGCTTATATCCTTTTACCCTGTCGCTACTTATTGTTTTTTCCCTTGCCACCTCGGACGGTTACTCGTCTAAATTGTAACTTTTTTAGCTGTATCGCTTTGTTTATGTTTTTGTGTGTATAGTTTGTTGGCTACACCTGATGAAGGTTTTTAACGAAACGTTGTAGATTTTCTTGTCTTTCTCTTAGTCTAGCTTGTGATTACCTTTTTATGTTTATCTTGTATACTAGAAATATAAATCTGGCGTGCACAAACAAACTAATGAGTAAGGAAAGAAAAAAAATGAAAACATCTCACTAGGAATTGTCCGACCACTGCTGTATCCCTAACATCACAAAGGCCTATCAGAAATTGTCCGATTACAAAAAATATAAAGGTTCGAGACTAGATTCGGCGTCTTAGCTTCGCATTTTTTTTGCCCATATGTGTTCGGCCGTATATCCAGAAGTGTTCGGAGACTTCTGTATTGTGTCGCTCCAAGTATCGTAACTCACGAGCGAAGGACCATCCTTAACCTTCCCAGCGTGCTACCCTGGTCACCATTTCTGCCTGCGGCTGGGTCGACCGCGGGGGTATTTTTTCAACCACGAGTACAATTTACACTTCTTCCAGAGATAATCAAACAAAGGTTGTCCGAGCGTCGGTAGCTACTGGAGTGGTGGTCCCAACTAGACTACCGAGACCCCGTCCGACCACAGCTCCGTTGGTAGCATCACAAAGACCAATTCGATTAAGCGTACATTTGTAATTGTTTATGTTGGCGCAGACCATGCCTCAACAACTCAACTCTCGTCTCTTCTGTAAAACATCTCGTTTCTTCTGTTAAACCTCTCCAATAACCATTCTGAACTCTCGTCTCTTCTGTAAAACCTCTCCAATAACCATTCTCAACTCTCGTCTCTTCTGTAAAACCTCTCCAATAACCATTCTCAACTCTCGTCTCTTCTGTAAAACCTCTCCAATAACCATTCTCAACTCTCGTCTCTTCTGTAAAACCTCTCCAATAACCATTCTCAACTCTCGTCTATTCTGTAAAACCTCTCCAATAACCATTCTCAACTCTCGTCTCTTCTGTAAAACCTCTCCAATAACCATTCTCAACTCTCGTCTCTTCTGTAAAACCTCTCCAATAACCATTCTCAACTCTCGTCTCTTCTGTAAAAGCTCTCCAATAACAATTCTCGACTCTCGTCTCTTCTGTCCATCACTAACCAATCCCTATTGTGAAGGCTCCCACTCTCCAGTAAAAAAAAACTCTTACATCAGAGTGTAATCTAAATCACACTCGTCACAACTGTTAACGCAAGCCCCTCATCAGAACGCTGTGCAATTCACAAAGTCATGAAAATCTATCACTATGTAAGCATCATTATTAAAACATGAATGCAGCATTCGAACTGGTGTGTTCTCATATTTAGGCGCGTTAATGGTCGTGACAGCTACTGTGTAGTTGTCTGTCCTATGGGAGAAGTCCAGCCTGTGCAGCAATCAATCTGATACTGAGTTATTAGTTAGCTATGTGGAGTTAAATATTAGGAAGAAACAATCATCATTTTTTGGTCATGTAATGAGAAGGGAACAGCTGGAATATATTGTGACAACTGGGAAAGCTGAGGGACGAAGAGATAGAGGGAGCAAAGAGAAAAGATAACAGGCAGCTTAAGAGAATGGCTTGCATGAAGGTCAACAAAAGAAATGATAAATAACTGTCGAGATCGAAATTGATTAAGAATTGAGTTTGTATACAAAGTTGGATGGTACAAGGCGGGGCGTAAGAATGGACGACGGTGAGGTTTACCAGTGGTAGTAGTTGTTGTAGTAGTTGTGGTAGTAGATGTGGTAGTAGTTGTTGTAGTACTTGTTGTAGTAGTTGTGGTAGTAGTTGTTGTAGTAGTTGTTGTAGTAGTTGTTGTAGTAGTTGTTGTAGTAGTTGTGGTAGTAGTTGTTGTAGTAGTTGTTGTAGTAGTTGTAGTAGTTGTGGTAGTAGTTGTTGTAGCAGTTGTAGTAGTTGTAGTAGTTGTTGTAGTAGTTGTTGTAGTAGTTGTTGTAGTAGTTGTTGTAGTAGTTGTTGTAGTAGTTAGTCGAAGGCCCCGGTATCACTGCAAACTAATTAAAATCCATAATTGCTCAACCGCCCGTGCCAGTGGAATTATTCAAATTAACATCTCATCGAAGAAGCCAAGCAAAGAAAGGCAGTTGCAGTCTCCATCATAACAGTTACAGAAACACGATAAAAGACATAAGGCGTAACAGCACCGAAAGTGAACACAGCTGAACTGTCCTCCGTCATACACTATCATCATTCATCATAAACAATCTGAATATAGAAACACGATCCGAATGAAATACACAGCTCACATTGTGCACAGAACACTAAACTCAGTAGCTCCGACAGCAAGCCGGACTTGGAATATGAGGAAACTGCAACAAGGAAGACTTCTCAAACAGAGCCTCAACGGTTCCTGTCGATTATCCACCTTATGACCGGAAGTCCTCACCAGTGGTGCTATTTATAAGGTGCGAAGTGTCACTGGAGAGTTAAAACAGATTCTCTCTTGACGTGCAGTGTCAGAAACTACTTGGGGAGTTTTCAAATCTTGAAACTAAAACTTTGATTCAAAGTCAATGTAGAACAAATATGTGTCAATGTAGAACAAATATGTGTCAATGTAAAACAAATATGTGTCAATGTAAAACAAATATGTGTCAATGTAGAACAAATATGTGTGCGGGCCATGCAGTAAAATAACACAGGTAAAGGTAAAGTTAAGGTAAAGTACAAGACTTGAATCAGCATCTTAGCACGTTTTTTTCACTCATATGTGCTCGGCCGCCTATCCAGAAATGTTCGGAGACTTCTGGATAGTGTCGCTTCAAGCATTAGAACTCACAAAGCGAAGCGGCATTCCTCACCTTCACAGAGTAATATCCTGGTACCCATTTCTGCCAGCGGCTGGGTCGACCGCGGGGGTAATTTTTTTTCCAACCACGAGTACAACTCAACACTGTTTCCAGCGGGAATCGAACACGGGTTGTCCGAACGTCGGTAACCGAGCCCGGTGGTTTTCCCAACTAGGCTACCGAGGCCCGCAGTAAAATAACAAATGAATGTTTAAATCACATATTTGTTTGTGTCTGCCACTTTATTCACATACACATAAATGTCAAAAAGGATCATTCCGAGCACATACACTTGATAATGATTAATTCGTCTGCGCGTGAGAAATGAGCACGTTTGTCAAGATCACGTGCTCTCAAATCTTTTAAGTGAAACGTGGGAGGCTTGTTGGGGGCGGTAAGGGGGTGTTGGACGAATTACCGTAAATAGGACGAAGGTCACAATTGGCAGGGAGATACATTTAGGGCTGCCACATGGGTGAATGCTGGCTGATGTTGTTGTTTTGGAAGTAGTCATGGATTCGTTTCTTGTCGAGAGAATGGTATGGTAATGAAATGTGTGTGGATAAATGAGGAGAATGTTAAGAAATGTGGGAGAAGGGCAGAGCGAGTTGATGTGGGAGAAGAACAGAGCAATTTGATGTGGGAGATTTGAGTGAGAGAAAGAAAGAGGGAGGGTGAGATAAGAGAGAGAATGGAATAGTGAGCGATGGTAAAAATATGGTAGAGATTGTGTGAGATAGGGAGATTGTGTGAGAAAGAAGTGAGAGTGTGTGAGAGAGAAGAGTTTTAGGATAGGGGAAAGGTTGTATGAGAAATGAAAGTTACGTGAGAAAGATATGACAGTGTGAGAAATGAAAGTTGTGTGAGAAAGTTATGGAAGTGTGAGAAATAAAAGTTGTGTGAGAAAGGAAAGTTATGTGAGAGATGAAAGTTGTGTGAGAGAAGAAAGTTATATGTGAGAGAGAAAAGTTATGTGAGAGATGAAAGTTATGAGAGAGGATAGGTATGTGAGAGATGAAAGTTGTATGAGAGGAAAGTTGTATGAGAGAAAAAAGTTGTATGAGATTAAAGATGTGTGAGGGAGGAAAGTTTAATAAGAGAGGAAAGTTGTGTGAGAGACTAAAGTTATGTGAAAAAAAGAAAGTTGTGCGAGAGAGGACAGTTGTGTGAGAAAGAAAAGTTGTGTGAGAGGAAAATTGTGTGAGAGAAGAAAGTGATGTGAGAGAGGAAAGTTGTGTGAGAAAGAAAAGTTGTGTGAGAGGAAAATTGTGTGAGAGAAGAAAGTGATGTGAGAGAGGACAGTTGTGTGAGAAAGAAAAGTTGTGTGAGAGGAAAATTGTGTGAGAAAAGAAAGTGATGAGAAAGAGGAAAGTTATGTGAGAGAGGAAAGTTATGTGAGAGAGGAAAGTTATGTGAGAGAGGAAAGTTATGTGAGAGAGGAAAGTTATGTGAGAGAGGAAAGTTATGTGAGAGAGGAAAGTTGTGTGAGAGAGAAAAGTTGTATGAGAGAGGAAAGTTATGTGAGAGAGAAAAGTTATGTGAGAGAGGAAAGTTATGTGAGAGAAGAAATTTATGTGAGAGAGGAAAGTTGTGTGAGAGAGGAAAGTTGTATGAGAGAGGAAAGTTATGTGAGAGAGGAAAGTTATGTGAGAGAGGAAAGTTACGTGAGAGAGGAAAGTTATGTGAGAGAGGAAAGTTATGTGAGAGAGGAAAGTTATGTGAGAGAGAGGAAAGTTATGAGAGAGAAAAGTTATGTGGGAGGAGAATTATGTCAGAGGAAAGTTATGTGAGAAGAAAGTTATGAGCGAGGAAAGTTATGTGAGAGAGGAAAGTTATATGAGAGAGGAAAGTTATATGAGAGAGGAAAGTTATGTGAGAGAGGAAATTTAAGTGAGAGAGGACAGTTATCTCAGAGAGGAAAGTTATGTGAGAGGAAAGTTATGTGAGAGAGGAAAGTTATTTGAGAGAGGAAAGTTATGTGTTAGAGATGAAAGATATGAGAGAGGAAAGTTATGTGACAGATAAGCAATGTACGAGGAAAGTTGTGTGAGAGGAAAGTTATGAGAGTGGAAAGTTATGTGAGGGAGGAAAGTTATGAGAGTGGGGAAAGTTATGTGAGAGAGGAATGTTATGAGAAAGAGGAAAGTTATGTGAGAGAGGAAAATTATGTGAGAGAGGAAAGTTATGAGAGTGTGGAAAGTTATGTGAGAGAGGAAAGTTATGAGAGTGTGGAAAGTTATGTGAGAGAGGAAAGTTATGAGAGAAAGGAAAGCTATGTGAGAGAGGAACGTTATGTGAGAGAGGAAAGTTATGTGAGAGAGGAAAGTTATGAGAGACGAAAGTTCTGTGTGAGAGAGGAAAGCTGTGGGAGAGAGGAAAATTATGTGAGAGGGGAAAGTTATGTGAGAGAGGAAAGTGATATGTGAGAGAGGAAAGTTATGAGAGAGGAGAGTTATGTGAGAGGAAAGTTATGTGAGAGGAAAGTTATGTGAGAGGAAAGTTATATGAGAGTACAGTTATGTCAGAGAGGAAAGGTATGAGAGAGAGGAAAGTTATAAGAAAGAGCACAGTTAAGAGAGTGGGGAAAGTTATATAGATGGAAAAGTTATGAGAGAGGAAATGTATGAGAAAGGAAAGTTCTGTGTGAGAGAGGAAAGTTGTGTGACAGAGGAAAGTTATGTGAGAGATGAAAGTTGTGTAAGAGAGGAAAGTTATGTGTGAGAGAGGAAAGTTATGAGAGAGAAAAGTTATGTGGGAAGAGAATTATGTCAGAGGAAAGTTATGTGAGAAGAAAGTTATGAGAGAGAAAAGTTATGTGAGAGGAAAATTATGTGAGAGGAAAGTTATGTGAGAAGAAAGTTATGTGAAAGGAAAGTTATGTGAGAAAAGAAAGTTATGAGAGAGGGGAAAGTTAAGTGAGAGGAATGTCATGTGAGAGAAGAAAGTTATGAGAGAAAGGAAGGTTATGTAAGAGAGCAAAGTTATGTGAGAGAGAAACGTTATTTGAGAGAGGAAAGTTATGTGTGAGAGGAAAGATATGTGAGAGAGGAAAGTTATGTGAGAGGAAAGTTATGTGAGAAAGGAAAGTTATGAGAGAGAGGAAAGTTATGTAAGAGGAAAGTTATGTGAGAGAAGAAAGTTATGCGAAAGATGAAAGTTATGTGAGATAGGAAAGTTATGTGTGAGAGGAAAGTTATGTGGGAAGAAATTTATGTGAGAGGAAAGTTTTTAGAGAGAGGAAAGTTATGTGATAGAGGAAAGTTATGCGAGAGAGGAAAGTTATGTAAGAGAGGAACATTATGTGAGTGAGGAAATTTATGTGAGAGAGAAAAGTTATGAGAGAGAGGAATGTTATGAGAGAGAGGAAATTTATGTTAGAGAGGAAAGTTATGCGAGAGAGGAAAGTTATGAGAGAGAGAGGAAATTTATGTTAGAGAGGAAAGTTATGAGAGAGAGGAAAGTTATGTGACTGAGGCAAGTTGTGTGAGAGAGGAAAGTTATGTGACTGAGGCAAGTTGTGTGAGAGAGCAAAGTTATGTGACTGAGGCAAGTTGTGTGAGAGAGGAAAGTTATTTGAGAGAGGAAAGTTGTGTGAGAGATGAAAATTATGTTAGAGAGTAAAGTTGTGTGAGAGAGGAAAGTTATGTGACTGAGGCAAGTTGTGTGAGAGAGGAAAGTTATGTGACTGAGGCAAGTTATGTGAGAGAGGAAAGTTATTTGAGAGAGGAAAGTTGTGTGAGTGATGAAAATTATGTTAGAGAGTAAAGTTGTGTGAGAGAGGAAAGTTATGTGACTGAGGCAAGTTGTGTGAGAGAGGAAAGTTATTTGAGAGCGGAAAGTTGTGTGAGAGAAGAAAATTATGTTAGAGAGTAAAGTTGTGTGAGAGAGGAAAGTTATATGAGCGATTAAAGTTGTGTGAGAGAAGAAAGTTGTGTGAGAGAGGAAAGTTGTGTGAAAGAGGAAAGTTGTGTGAGAGAGGAAAGTTGTGTGAAAGAGGAAAGTTGTTTGAAAGAGGAAAGTTATGTAATAGAGGAAAGTTATGTAATAGAGGAAAGTTATGTAAGAGAAGAAATTTATTTGAGAGAGGAAAGTTGTTTGAGATAGGAAAGTTATGTGAGAGAGGAAAGTTGTGTGGGAGAGGAAGTTGTGTGGAGAGGAAAGTTGTGTGAGGGAGGAAATCTATGTGAGAGAGGAAAGTTGTCTGTAAGAGGAAAGTTATGTGAGAGAGGAAAGTTGTGTGAGAGAGGAAATTTATTTGAGAGAGGAAAGTTGTTTGAGATAGGAAAGTTAAGTGAGAGAGGAAAGTTGTGTGGGACAGGAAGTTGTGTGAGAGAGGAAAGTTGTGTGAGAGCGGAAAGTTGTGTGAGATAAGAAAGTTAGGTGAGAGAGGAAAGTTGTTTGAGAGAGGAAAGTTGTGTGAGTGAAAAAATGTTGTGCGAGAAAAAAGTTGTGTGAGAGAGGATAGTTATGTGAGATAAGAAAGTTAGGTGAGAGAGGAAAGTTTTGTTAGAGAGGAAAGTTATGTGAGTGAGGAAAGTTGTGAGAGAGAAAAGTTGTGTGAGAGAGAAAAGTTGTGTGAGTGAGAAAAGTTGTGTGAGAGGAAAGTTGTGTGAGAGCGGAAAATTATGTGAGAATCTGAGAGATAACAATTAAATAAATGAAGAGAATTGAGAGAAAAATTATTTGTGAAGAAACCATGCGATGTACAACAATACTTCACATAGGAAAAAGTCAAGTACCCCGTCACTCCAAGTGGCGTATAGTGAAATATGATGTTAGTGACCCTATATTTTACAGACCTTCAGCACATGACTTTTGGGGTAATGTGGTCTGTATTACGCCCGTGCTGCTTTACTTTCGGAGAAAAAAATCCGGTACCCATTTAAGGCTGGGTGAACCCGGAAGCCGTCGGTTGGGATCGAACCCTACCTCTTGTCCTTTGTAGTCCAGTTCACTAACCACTGAGCTATCGTGACTCCCTATTACTTTACATACCACAAATAATGTCTTCACTTTATGGCTTCATTAACACGGTTTGCTGTTAATTGCCGTCTCTTTCAGTTTTCTTCAAGTCTTTTTTTTTTTTAAATAGAGACATAGCTCAGTGATTCTAAGGAGACAATAAATAAGGTGTCCTACTGCTTGCTCTAACTAGACAATAAATAAGGTGTCCTACTGCTTGCTCTAACTAGGCAATAAATAAGGTGTCCTACTGCTTGCTCTAACTAGGCAATAAATTAGGTGTCCTACTGCTTGCTCTAACTAGGCAATAAATAAGGTGTCCTACTGCTTGCTCTAACTAGGCAATAAATAAGGTGTTCTACTGCTTGCTCTAACTAGGCAATAAATAAGGTGTCCTACTGCTTGCTCTAACTAGGCAATAAATAAGGTGTCCTACTGCTTGCTCTAACTAGGCAATAAATAAGGTGTCCTACTGCTTGCTCTAACTAGACAATAAATAAAGTGTTCTACTGCTTGCTCTAACTAGGCAATAAATAAGGTGTTCTACTGCTTGCTCTAACTAGGCAATAAATAAGGTGTTCAACTGCTTGCTCTAACTAGACAATAAATAAGGTGTCCTACTGCTTGCTCTAACTAGGCAATAAATAAGGTGTCCTACTGCTTGCTCTAACTAGGCAATAAATTAGGTGTCCTACTGCTTGCTCTAACTAGGCAATAAATAAGGTGTCCTACTGCTTGCTCTAACTAGGCAATAAATAAGGTGTTCTACTGCTTGCTCTAACTAGGCAATAAATAAGGTGTCCTACTGCTTGCTCTAACTAGGCAATAAATAAGGTGTCCTACTGCTTGCTCTAACTAGGCAATAAATAAGGTGTCCTACTGCTTGCTCTAACTAGACAATAAATAAAGTGTTCTACTGCTTGCTCTAACTAGGCAATAAATAAGGTGTTCTACTGCTTGCTCTAACTAGGCAATAAATAAGGTGTTCTACTGCTTGCTCTAACTAGACAATAAATAAGGTGTTCTACTGCTTGCTCTAACTAGACAATAAATAAGGTGTTCTACTGCTTGCTCTAACTAGACAATAAATAAGGTGTTCTACTGCTTGCTCTAACTAGACAATAAATAAGGTGTCCTACTGCTTGCTCTAACTATATATAAGGTGTTCTACTGCTTGCTCTAACTAGACAATAAATAAGGTGTTCTACTGCTTGCTCTAACTAGGCCATAAATAAGGTGTTCTACTGCTTGCTCTAACTAGACAATAAATAAGGTGTCCTACTGCTTGCTCTAACTAGACAATAAATAAGGTGTCCTACTGCTTGCTCTAACTAGGCAATAAATAAGGTGTCCTAGTGCTTGCTCTAACTAGGCAATAAATAAGGTGTCCTAGTGCTTGCTCTAACTAGGCAATAAATAAGGTGTCTTACTGCTTGCTCTAACTAGGCAATAAATAAGGTGTCCTACTGCTTGCTCTAACTAGGCAATAAATAAGGTGTTCTACTGCTTGCTCTAACTAGGCAATAAATGAGGTGTCATACTGCTTGCTCTAACTAGGCAATAAATAAGGTGTTCTACTGCTTGCGCTAACTAGGCCATAAATAAGGTGTTCTACTGCTTGCTCTAACTAGGCAATAAATAAGGTGTCCTACTGCTTGCTCTAACTAGGCAATAAATAAGGTGTTCTACTGCTTGCTCTTACTAGGCAATAAATAAGGTGTCCTACTGCTTGCTCTTACTAGGCAATAAATAAGGTGTTCTACTGCTTGCTCTAACTAGGCAATAAATAATGTGTTCTACTGCTTGCTCTAACTAGGCAATAAATAATGTGTTCTACTGCTTGCTCTAACTAGGCAATAAATAATGTGTTCTACTGCTTGCTCTATCTAGGCAATAAATAAGGTGTTCTACTGCTTGCTCTAACTAGGCAATAAATAAGGTGTTCTACTGCTTTCTCTAACTAGGCAATAAATAAGGTGTTCTACTGCTTGCTCTAACTAGACAATAAATAAGGTGTTCTACTGCTTGCTCTAACTAGGCAATAAATAAGGTGTTCTACTGCTTGCTCTAACTAGGCAATAAATAAGGTGTTCTACTGCTTGCTCTAACTAGGCAATAAATAAGGTGTTCTACTGCTTGCTCTAACTAGGCAATAAATAAGGTGTTCTACTGCTTGCTCTTACTTTTGTGTTAGGATAAAGTGATCGAACCCCGTTTTATTAGATGCTAGCCCGTTGTCATAGGGACCTCCGGTGAATTTGGGTGATAGGCGACAGATATCCGTTTAGGCACTGTCTGAAAAGTGCTCCTTGTTGCAGTTTCCTCATATTCCAAGTCTGGTTTGCTACCGGCGCTACTGAGTTGTGGTCTGTGCACACCGTGAGCTGTGTGTTCCATCCGGATTTTTACATTCAGATTGTTTACCATGAATGCTGATATCGTATGACGAAGGACTGTTCAAATGCGTTCACTATAATACGCCATATGTCTTCTGTGCTAGCCATGGCTCATATCTTGGTGTGTGTCATGTTAGTCATATCTCATATCTTGGTGTGTCCGTGTTAATCATGCCTCATATCTTTATGTGTGTATGTGCTTAGTCATATATCATATCTTAGTGTGTATCTGTGTTAGTCATGTGTCAGATCTTTGTGTGCATGTTTGGGTTAGTGATATCTCATATCTTTGTGTGCATGTTTATGTTAGTCATATCTCATATCTTTGTGTGTGTGCATGTCTGTGTATGTCACATCTTATATCCTTGTGTGTGCATGGCTATGTTACTCACATCTCATATCTCTGTGTGTGCATGTCTATGTTAGGCATGTGTCATATCTTTGTGTGTGCATGTCTATGTCAGTCATATCTCATATCCTTATATGCATGTTTATGTTAGTCATGAGTCATATATCTTGATGTGTGTCAGTGTTAGTCATGCCTCGTATCGCTGTATGCATGTCTGTGTTGGTCACATCTCTTATCTTTGTGTGTGCATGTCTATGTTAGTCACCTCTAGTGACTCGGGCAGATGGTGCTCGTAAACCTGGGAGGGCCGACCATCTAAGGGCAGAATCCCCTTACAGAAAAGATCATCTGCTGCCTTGCAGGAAGATTGAGGACAATCAAAGGCTAAGGAATGCAAACATGAATAAAATGCTGGTTGAAATCGGATGCACTGGGCCACTGGCGCAGAACACAGTGCAACCAGAGTGGATCTGGCAGACTCTAATTGTGATGTTCTGTCTGTGGGGGCGATCAACACACTTAACCTGACAGCTGACTTCATGTGAGAGTCTGGAATCCTACTCTGATTGAGTCCTGATCGCAGAGAGAGAGAGAGAGAGAGAGAGAGAGAGAGAGAGAGAGAGAGAGAGAGATGTCTTCTGACATGTGCTGTGTTTGTAACGATGGGGACTGCGATTGCCTTTCTTTGTTTGGATATTCGAAGAGATGTTAAATTGGATGATTCCACTGGCGGTTGAGCAGTTATGGATTTCCTTTCGTTTGCATTGATACCGGGGCCTTCGAATAACCATAATCATAACCGTTGTCATAGTAACGAGGAGTTGATTACAGAAATCTCCTACCTAGTGCTCATACACATTGCAATGTCGATAGATGCCGTTGTACGGTTGTAGTAGGTTTGATAACAACAATCATTGAAGCCTATTTAATAGCATCGGCTAAGATTATTTGAACTATATCACGGCTATAGTGGGGAATAGAGTGGCTGGTTGTATATTCACACTTAATTCAGAGAGCTGATATGTGATTGTGTTATGTATCCTGATAAAATATTAGGAATCGTAGCCTCCGTTGCCTCCTCTGAATACCCACCGCTGATAGAGGAATACAGAGCGATACTACTTTGGATGTCTTGCTTCATAGGATGACTGAATTTAAATAACACAGCTAAAGAACACAAGCGGAAAATTAAATTGAACGTGGAGATTCATGATGTCCCACATCTGTGGACATGGCCACCGACACGAGTCATGAAAGACGTAAAAGGAAACCAAGGAATCATCATCATCATTATCATGTGCCATACTTGTTGACGTATGCGATCATATTTTTCCACCCTTTTCGACCCACGATACTTCGTATCAAATCAGTTGTTGACTGTTTACGTTACAACGACACCAAACTATCTAGTATATTCTCTCTCTGTCGCCCGCGACCTCTCTTTCTCTGCATTTTACCAGTTGTAACCGTGTACTTCAACTTTCCTCTTCTCATAATGTGCTCGAATAATCTCGAGCGTTTGCTTCTAATATTTGTAGCAGTTCTCTTATTGTGTTGACCTCTTTCAGAATTTCCCCCGTAAATTATGAGTTAAAAGTTAACGCCATTACCGTAACATTGCGAGCTAAGAGTATTTCTCAACTTTCACGAAGGACCAATGAAATAACAAGGAACATATCTACAGTTAACAACATTTAGATTATTATTAGATTTGTCACTCTGAAATCGAGCTTGCGTTACGCCCTCGCTGTTCTCTCGGGTAAAGATAAGAACTTGGCTAGGGCGGTATCATGTGTCAAGGATGACAAATCAACGAAGTCACACCAGACCACGTCATCTGGTTGGCTGAAATAACTACAAAGATAACTATTATTTATGTTATTGTCAAGTGGTCTAAACAAACTTAACTAAATCAAAGCACGAGTGATTTCTCTCGCATGTGATGCTGATCGAATTTGGGAGGAGGGAACGAGGGTAAAAGTAAAGGGTCCGAAGTGTCTGCAGTGTAAATAAATGATGAATAAATCTGTTTAAATTTGTGTGTCACGTAAAATGAACGAGCTAGAGACCCGAGTTGTACAATAGTGCTATAAATGTATGTGTCACATAAAATGAACTTGCTAGAGACCCAAGTTGTACAATAGTGCTATAAATCTATGTGTCACATAAAATGAACGTGCTAGAGACCCAAGTTGTACAATAGTGCTATAAATCTATGTGTCACATAAAATAAACTTGCTAGAAACCCAAGTTGTACAATAGTGCTATAAATCTATGTGTCACATAAAATGAACGTGCTAGAGACCCAAGTTGTACATTAGTGCTATAAATCTATGTGTCACATAAAATGAACTTGCTAGAAACCCAAGTTGTACAATAGTGCTATAAATCTATGTGTCACATAAAATGAACGTGCTAGAGACCCAAGTTGTACAATAGTGCTTTAAATCTATGTGTCACATAAAATAAACTTGCTAGAAACCCAAGTTGTACAATAGTGCTATAAATCTATGTATCACATAAAATGAACTTGCTAGAAACCCAAGTTGTACAATAGTGCTATAAATCTATGTGTCACATAAAATGAACTTGCTAGAAACCCAAGTTGTACAATAGTGCTATAAATCTATGTGTCACATAAAATGAACTTGCTAGAGACCCAAGTTGTACAATAGTGCTATAAATCTATGTGTCACATAAAATGAACTTGCTAGAGACCCAAGTTGTACAATAGTGCTATAAATCTATGTGTCACATAAAATGAACTTGCTAGAAACCCAAGTTGTACAATAGTGCTATAAATCTATGTGTCACATAAAATGAACTTGCTAGAAACCCAATTTGTACAATAGTGCTATAAATCTATGTGTCACATAAAATGAACTTGCTAGAGACCCAAGTTGTACAATAGTGCTATAAATCTATGTGTCACATAAAATGAACTTGCTAGAGACCCAAGTTGTACAATAGTGCTATAAATCTATGTGTCACATAAAATGAACTTGCTAGAAACCCAAGTTGTACAATAGTGCTATAAATCTATGTGTCACATAAAATGAACGTGCTAGAGACCCAAGTTGTACAATAGTGCTTTAAATCTATGTGTCACATAAAATAAACTTGCTAGAAACCCAAGTTGTACAATAGTGCTATAAATCTATGTGTCACATAAAATGAACTTGCTAGAGACCCAATTTGTACAATAGTGCTATAAATCTATGTGTCACATAAAATGAACTTGCTAGAGACCCAAGTTGTACAATAGTGCTATAAATCTATGTGTCACATAAAATGAACTTGCTAGAGACCCAAGTTGTACAATAGTGCTATAAATCTATGTGTCACATAAAATGAACTTGCTAGAGACCCAAGTTGTACAATAGTGGTGATGTTCAGTCAGTCTGGATAGACGGAAGGTTTAGTGTCTATAACAGAATCTTGTCAGAAGTTTCCTTCTTTTATACACTTGTAGAATCAGAAGGGCTTTATTCAAATTGTGTTCTTCTGCTTTCAGGCAAGCATTTATTCTTGTCAAATATCTTCATATCTTGTTACATATCTTCATATTTTGTTACGTACCTTCCTATCTTGTTACATATCTTCACATCTTGTTATGTATCTTCGAATTTTGTTACATATCTTCATATCATGTTACATATCTTCGTATCTTGTTACATATTTTTTTATCGTGTTACATATCTCAATAGCTTGTCATATGTCTTCATATCTTGTTATATATCGTATTATCTTGTTAGGTATCTTCATATCTTGTTACATATCTTATTATCGTGTTACGTATCTTCATATCATGTTACGTATCTTCATATCGTGTTACCTATCTTCATATTTGTTACGTACCTTCCTATCTTGTTACATATCTCAATAGCTTGTCATATGTCTTCATATCTTGTTATATATCGTATTATCTTGTTAGGTATCTTCATATCTTATTACATATCTTATTATCGTGTTACGTATCTTCATATCATGTTACGTATCTTCATATCTTGTTACATATCTTATTATCGTGTTACGTATCTTCATATCTTGTTTATGCTGTCACATAGAAGCGATCTTCCACACCTTCTCATTTTCCTCAGGTTGTATTTCCTTATTTGAGGTGTTTGGAAACGTTAACTGTAAAAATTGCATAGTCATGTAGCAGGCAGTGATGGAGGATAGGGTTGTTGGAAGATGGTATTGCTGGAAGAAAGAATTGCTGTAAGACAGTATTTCTGTAAGATAGTATTTCTGAAAGATAGTATTTCTGTAAGATAGTATTTCTGTAAGATAGTATTTATGTAAGATAGTATTTCTGTAAGATAGTATTTCTGTAAGATAGTATTTCTGAAAGACAGTATTTCTGTAAGATAGTATTTCTGAAAGATAGTATTTCTGTAAGATAGTATTTCTGAAAGATAGCATTTCTGAAAGATAGTATTTCTGTAAGATAGTATTTCTGTAAGATAGTATTTCTGTAAGATAGTATTTCTAAAAGACAGTTTTTTCTGAAAGATAGTATTTCTGTAAGATGGCATTACTGGAAGATAGGGTTGCTGGAAGATAGTATTACTGGCAGATATTGTTGTTGGAGAATATTGTTGTTTGAAGATAGTGTTGCTGAAGAATAATCTTGTATGAGGATAGCTTTGCTGGTGGATAGTGTTGCTGTAGGATAGAGTTGATGGAGGATAGTGTTGCTGTAGGACTGTGTTGCTGTAGGACTGTGTTGCTGGAGGATAGTGTTGCTGTAGGATAGAGTTGATGGAGGATAGTGTTGCTGTAGGATAGTGTTGCTGTAGGATAGAGTTGATGGAGGATAGTGTTGCTGGAGAATAATCTTGTATAAGGATAGCTTTGCTGGTGGATAGTGTTGCTGTAGGATAGAGTTGATGCAGGATAGTGTTGCTGTAGGACTGTGTTGCTGTAGGACTGTGTTGCTGGAGGATAGTGTTGCTGTAGGATAGAGTTGATGGAGGATAGTGTTGCTGTAGGATAGTGTTGCTGTAGGATAGAGTTGATGGAGGATAGTGTTGCTGGAGGATAGTGTTGCTGTAGGATAGAGTTGATGGAGGATAGTGTTGCTGGAGGATAGTGTTGCTGTAGGATAGAGTTGATGGAGGATAGTGTTGCTGGAGGATAGTGTTGCTGTAGGATAGAGTTGATGGAGGATAGTGTTGCTGTAGGATAGTGTTGCTGTAGGACTGTTGTGCTGGAGGATAGTGTTGCTGTAGGATAGAGTTGATGGAGGATAGTGTTGCTGGAGGATAGAGTTGCTGTAGGAGAGAGTTGATGGAGGATAGTGTTGCTGTAGGATAGAGTTGATGGAGGATAGTGTTGCTGTAGGATAGTGTTGATAGAGGATAGTGTGCTGTAGGATAGAGTTGATGGAGGATAGTGTTACTGTAGGATAGAGTTGATGGAGGATAGTGTTGCTGTAGGATAGAGTTGATGGAGGATAGTGTTACTGTAGGATAGAGTTGATGGAGGATAATGCTGCCGTTGGATAGTGTTACTTGAGCATGGTTACGAACCCATTTGCTGTTTAGAGATAATCGAATGAGAAGTTGAGAAAATTTGTCATTTTCGGATTTTCCGAAATGCATCTATCAGTCACAGGGCTGAAGTCGGTCAATGACTCATAGCTGGCTGTCGATGAATCATAATTATCCAAATCCGTCTTAACCTCTTTACTGTGTCCCTGTAAACAATCGACCAAGTCTAGTAATATTGCGATTTAAGATTGACAATACACTGTTTTGTAAATACTGACAGTGTTATTCTGACATACATTACTTGTATATTTTTTGCATAAGACTCTCACATTTCTCTGTGCGAACAATTAGGTCAAGGACAACACACTCACTCCTTGGTACCAGGCGTTACTAGCAGAAAAACAGATTTGGCGCAAAAGTTGAGCTTGCCTGTCATCAGGTATACTTCTATTTATAGACAGGCGCTCGAAGTACGGGGGAGAACTAACAGGTCGTTGATGGGCGCAATGATGTGTGATTGCGACCGCGGGAAAATGAGGACAGGGACAGATTGGTAATCATCATCGTCATCATCATTATCATCCTCATCATCATTATCATCATCAGCATCATCATCATCAGCATCATCATCATCATCATCATTATCATCCTCATCATCATCATCATCATCATCATTATCATCATCATCATCATCATTATCATCATCATCATCATTATCATCATCATCATCATCATCATTATCATCATCATAATAGTGGTGGCGCTGGTTAGAATCTCGTCAACCAACATAACTGTTCAGCTCCTTTGTACTTCCGATTTATTTTATTTATTTATTATTAATTATTATTATTACTTATTTCTTTTCTTCCAATAAAATGAAACGAAAAACAAACTGTTATTACGGAGGCGAAGGGGTGCCTCACAGCACCAGAGCTGGAAGTTGTCAGCGACCCACAGCTGATGGCTTGCGCCAGGATCGGTGAACCAGAACCATCCAGACCCTGCTCCACCTCTCTGCGGTGCCTCTAGTAACAGACTAACCTGCCTAGTCTGGCCAAGTGAGTAGGGATCGAAGAGGGAAGACAACCCGGTACTCAAAAATGTTGTGATGAATTCGGATGTGTAGTGCCCAAAGGCGCAAATATCACAGTTATTCTGCAAACCACAACACAACGCCGACAAGCCCACTTAACGTCTTTTTAAGGGCGGATGATGAAGAGGAATATTCATTTAGTCATCGGGTGAACGCAAGCAAACTGTTACTATTATCTCGATCTCCTACAGTTTTCCTGCATCATTTTGTTTTTATATAATTCAGCAACATCTTACAGTGGTTATCAGACAAGTAGAGACGTTTTATCATTGTGTTATGTTAAAGTTGAGATGGTCAAATGTCGGCCCGCGGGCCAGACACGGCCCACCAATGTAATTCTCTTGGCCCTTGCAGAGTTCCCAGAAACTACAATATGAACTCTCTCCGTACGTTTTGACGCATCATGCGCCAAGTGGAATTCTGTTATGAACGTTTAGCTGCACAGTGCGCCACTCTCAATTTGATTCGTGTAAACTGTCATCAAACCATATTCTTTTTACTGGTCTTGTATCATCTTGGTATCTGTGAATTCTAATTCCTCGTTTAATTATCTAAAAATTCATAAATAATATGTTAAGTGTTAGATAAATATATACACGTGGATTTTTTTTTTGAAATAACAAATGTTGTCTCTGAAATCTCTACCACTAAATTGATAAAAACCTTCCGTCGTGAAAGAGTTGAATATCTGACGATAATAACTAAACTTCCTGGCGGTTTATAAAAAAATATGAAGGTAATTTTGAAATAAATAATTAATTACCTTGTTATAAATGATAAAATATGTGGTCAAAGTGTAAGCTTTATTTATATATGACTAAATCACATCATGGAATTTCTAATGGTACTCTTAAGTTTTCCCCTCTGGTATCTTCCATATAGTAGCATATGGTTGTGAATTATGGACAGTCACGTAATCAGCAAAGAAGAAAATTGATTCGTTCGAAACAAAATGTTAGAGTAAAATCCTTAAGAAACCTTGGGTAATTGAAAAGAGCAATGAAGACATTAAAATATTTAAACATTAAAAATAATTAGCTTATAAACATCATTCTACAGAGGAAATTAGGAAGTTAAACTGCTATGGCCAGGCCAAAAGACATAGTGGGCTGGAAATAACAATAATGGAAGGCGACGGATCAGGGGCAGACCAAGAAAAAGGTGGTCTCAAGACATCAAAAGATCTCGAAGATGACAAGAGAAGAAGTGAGAGATCTGGCTAGAGAGAGAGAGAGAGAGAGAGAGAGAGAGAGAGAGAGATTCTTTCAGACGGGCTGTGATGAGTGCAACGTTCTGTGGGAGATCTGGCTAATGACATAGATTTTTTCAGATGGGCTGTGGTAAATTCAACGTTCTGTGGGAGATCTGGTTAGAGACAGAGATTCTTTCAGACGGGCTGTGGTGAATGTAACGTTCTGTGGGAGATCTGGTTAGAGACAGAGATTCTTTCAGACGGGCTGTGGTGAATGTAACGTTCTGTGGGAGATCTGGTTAGAGACAGAGATTCTTTCAGACGGGCTGTGGTGAATGTAACGTTCTGTGGGAGATCTGGTTAGAGACAGAGAATCTTTCAGACAGGTTGTCGTGAATGTAACGTTCTGTGGGAGATCTGGTTAGAGACAGAGATTCATTCAAACTGGCTGTGGTGAATGCAACGTTCTGCGGGAGATCTGGTTAGAGACAGAGATTCATTCAAACTGGCTGTGGTGAATGCAACGTTCTGTGGGAGATCTGGTTAGAGACAGAGATTCATTCAAACTGGCTGTGGTGAATGCAATGTTCTGCAAAGGACATGTGACCTGATGATAATGATCCTGGCCTTGGCTATAATCCGACCCTCGGTCAACCTAAAGTTGGCCGCCACTGGTTTAAAAGTTTCTCAAAGACAAACCTTCTCTTTCATTTTTTTTATCATTAAATGTGTAAACGTTTACAAAAGACAATAAACTGATTTCCTCCTTTGCTGTAGTAAGGAACGGTCCCATAACAAGACTATTGACGGGGCACAGTTCAAGGCAAAAACGACAAGATAGACGGAGATAGTGATGAGAACATTGGAGAATGGATAGGATTAACCTTCGTTACGTCACGGAAAGCAGCTCTTAATCGTGGCGGCTGGATGAAAACTGTGGAGAGTTCGTCAAGAGTGCCCCAGGTGCGGAGATGTTACGAGACTCATGAAATCAAATAGAATGTTCCTGCAATACTTTAATGATGTGAGTAGAACAACGGTCTAGTTACTTGGGAAAGTATCGTTGTAGATGGCCCAGCTTAGCTCACGTCTTTTACTGTGTCCACTCATTATAGATTAATAAAGTCATCTTTTAGTTTGTCCACTCACTGTAGATTATTAACGTCATCTTTTAGTTTGTCCACTCACTGTAGACTACTAATGTCATCTTTTACTCTGTCCATTCACTGTAGACTACTAATGTCATCTTTTACTCTGTCCATTCACTGTAGACTACTAATGTTATCTTTTACTCTGTCCATTCACTGTAGACTACTAATGTCATCCTTTATTCTGTCAACCACTATAGCTCACTAATGTCATCCTTTATTCTGTCAACCACTATAGCTCACTAATGTCATCCTTTATTCTGTCAACCACTATAGCTCACTAATGCCATCCTTTACCCTGTCCAACCACTATAGCTCACTAATGTCATCCTTTACCCTGTCCAACCACTATAGCTCACTAATGTCATCCTTTACTCTGTCCATCCACTATAGCTCACTAATGTCATCCTTTATCCTGTCCAACCGCTATAGCTCACTAATGTCATCCTTTACTCTGTCCATCCACTATAGCTCACTAATTTCATCCTTTACTCTGTCCATGCACTGTAGATTACTAATATCATCTTTTACTCTTCACACTCACTGTTGGTTATAAACACATTCCTCTATCTCTGCACTTTACTTTCTTCAAATGTGTTCTAAATCTGTCTGGAAAGCAACAGATAATGAAGCGATAGATCCCTCCCTGCAGCGGGGTGCCATCACCTTGATAAAGTTAATTAAGAACATAACGTCCTCACAGACCCGTGATTACGTTCACATCGTGGCAACAGCCACAGGTAGATAGTTGTTGATCTCAAAGCTCTGCGGGTCTGTTCGTTTCCTATCTTCCGGAAAGTTTCCAAAAGCGGAAGAAAGTGCATGGACATGGTACTTACAGCTAACAAGTTGTTTTAATTTAAAATAGGATATTTTATTTGTAATTTTGACAAATTTAACAGCCTTTATGGAAAAAGTTACTTATAATGATAAAATGTTACATCTTCTCAATATTCCTGTATGGTGCAGAAACATGGACACTAGACAAGAAAACAGAACAGAAAATTGAAGCCTTTGAAATGTGGATTTATAGAAGTATAGGTAGAATTGGATGGAAACAAAAGATAACAAACAATGAAGTTTTAAAACAACTGAAAATAAAAAGAGAACTACTAAATACAATTAAGACAAGACAAATGAAACTTTTGGGGCATGTTAAAAGACACAACAGCCTACTAAAAGTAATATTGGAAGGAAAAATACAAGGTAAAAGAGGCAGAGGCAGACCAAGACTAACATGGACGAGTAACATCAAAAGATGGTCAAGTCAATCTATGATAGCCTGCACCATCAAAGCAAGAAACAGAGTAGAATGGCGATCCATGGTAGCCAACCTTCGTTGCGGAGAAGGCACACGATGATGATGATGATGATGATGATGATGATGATGATGATGATGATGATGATGATGGAGAAAGATGTCTTGAACCTAGCAAACCCTGTCAATTTATTATTTTGTTTTTGTTTTTCGTTCGCCAGATTTCACCTCTGGTGAAGTCCCTAGAGACTAGGTAACTGAATGCCGCGTGTTAATCTGTTTCTTCCCTGCAGCCGTGTGAACAGGGGTCCCTCGTCGAACTGGCAGATAACTCCCTCTTCGGAAGTACTCATTCTTTCCATCGAGGAGTAATTGACGTTTTAAGCCAAACCCGGGTGGTTGCCGCAGACATACTACTTTCTATTTCTCCTATTTACAACACTATCTTCTGTTTCTCCTACTTACAAAACTTTATCATATTTACAACATTACCTTCTATTTCTCCTATTTACAACACTATCATTTATTTCTCTTATTTACAATGCTATCTTCTATTTCTCCTATTTACAACACTATCAATACTTGGTTACAACTGGCAAAATAAAAGGAAAGAGAGATCGCGGGCGAAAAAGAGAGAAAATACTGGATAGCTTGGTGTCATGGCATGGAAAACAGTCAACAACAGAACTGATACGATGCACTGTAGATAGAAGATTGTGGAGGAACATGACAGCCTACGTCAACCAGTATGACACATGATGATGATGACAATATTATCTTCTTTTTCTCCTATTTATAACACTATCTTCTATTTCTCCTATTTGCAATACTATCTTCTTTTTCTCCTATTTACAATACTATCTTCTTGTTCTCCTATTTACAACACTATCTTCTATTTCTCCTATTTACAACACTATCTTCTATTTCTCCTATTTACAACACTATCTTCTATTTCTCCTATTTACAACAATATCTTCTATTTCTCCTATTTACAACACTATCTTCTTTTTCTCCTATTTACAACACTATCTTCTATTTCTCCTATTTACAACACTATCTTCAATTTCTCATATTTACAACACTATCTTCTTTTTCTCCTATTTACAACACTATCTTCTATTTCTCCTATTTACAACACTATCTTCTGTTTTTCCTATTTCAACCAATATCTTCTATTTCTCCTATTTACAACACTATCTTCTATTTCTCCTATTTACAGCACTATTTTCTTTTTCTCCTATTTACAACACTATCATCTATTTCTCCTATTTACAACACTATCTTCTATTCTTCCTATTTTAAACACTATCTTCTATTTCTCCTATTTACAACACTATCTTCTTTTTCTCCTATTTACAATACTATCTTCTATTTCTCCTATTTACAACACTATCTTCTTTTTCTCCTATTTACAACACTATCTTCTATTTCTCCTATTTACAACACTATCTTCTATTTTTCCTATTTACAACACTATCTTCTATTTTCCTATTTCGAACAATATCTTCTGTTTGTCCTATTTACAACACTATCTTCTTTTTTTCTACTTAGAACAATATCTTCTATTTCTACTATTTACAACAATATCTTCTATTGTTCCTATTAAGATCAATATCTTCTATTTCTCCCCTTTACAACATTATATTCCAGGAAATGATTCTCTGATCTGTGGCCACGGAGTGTCTCTTCCTTCAAATATTCATGTTTTATTATTTGTCTCCAGTGATTTCATCATCGTTTTCGTTCCACGCTTTTACGTTTCTACAAATGTCGCTACTGACGATGACATGCCAGTTCTTGTGCTGGCTTCTGTACACTGCAGATGCACATAATATCTTCACGTTCTGAGATCTCCCGATGTAGTGGTCGTCAAAACGGGCTCCGCGGAGCCCTGGTGCTCTGCAGACTCCTGCTAGCGCCTCCGTGGACATTATTATCAGCATCAAGTGTCATGCCCAGCGTAGGTCATGTTTCTCCACAAACCTCTACCCACAGTGCAACTCATCAACCGCGCCGCTGTTGTACCACTATGTTGAGTTGTCGTATATTATCTCTCCATATCGTTCGAGATGTCTCTTTCTCTCTTTTCATTGGAGCTTTGTATTAACAAGAATATCCAGAAGTAGACAAGAAGGCTTACGAGTTTTAATTATTTTTGTGACTACCAACTTATGTGAGACCGGGTGTTCAGCATTGGCAGCCATCAAAACCAAATACAGATCACATGTGACCACTGAGAGAAAGATTAGAATAGCAATTTCTAAACGTGTGCCCAGATTTGAAGATCAAATGAGGATGATACAAGCTCATGCTTCCCACTGACTTTGTTACAGGATACAAATATCACAATGTCAGATGATTCTGATATTTTTTTATATTATAAATCATAAAAATGACACTGATCTACTTAATTTACACCCAAACATTAGTTTACTGACCTCCACAATCAATAACACATGTTACACATGCCGTTAACATGCTATTAAAATGTGGGATTTTTAAATTAGTTGTGGTTAAGAGTTAGGACTCAATTGATCGCACAATTGTGACGACCACAGTTGTAATGAACTACCCGCTCTGGGCTCTACGTATCGATCAGCTTATGACAAAGAGGCTGCACGTTAACAAAGGTACATTAACAGGGAATCATAGGAGGAAGAGATATGTACTACAGCACTGTGAAAAAAATGTCAAATAAACAACAACAGAAAACAACAAAGAACAATATATGGTCCGAAGCAGGATCGAACCCGTGCTCTATGGCACTGCGCCTTGCCACGAGAAGCCGAACGCTTAGGAACACTGACACTCAGCTAACTAAATTAAATTTTTTTTTTAAATTAAAAGAAAAATTGTGTTAGCTGAGTGGCAGTGTTCCTGAGCGTTCGGCTTTTCGTGGCAAGGCGCAGTGTCATAGAGTACGGGTCGATCCTGCTTCGGACCATATATTGTTCTTTGTTTTTTTCTGATGTTATTTATTTGTCATTTTTTTATGAATGCTGTAGTACATACCTCTTCCTTCTATGATTCCCTGAATTATCGCCTCGGAAGTCTCCCTCTATAATAATATTAATTTATTATTTGTTGTCTCCTCCTACATTAACAGAGATCTGTGCTATAACAAACGGACGGAATAAACACAAATGTAGAACAAAAACGAGATGGTATGTCTCCAGAGATAATGTGGAATTTTTGTATCAGCTTTTATCTTGATCATCTACACTGTAAACACCGCTGTTTTCTATTTCTTCTGTTCATGACAAGACCAGATCGCTATAAATGACTAAAAGAACAAGACAAATGAAATTTTTGGGGCATGTTAAAAGACACAACAGCCTACTAAAGTAATATTGGAAAGGAAAATACAGGGTAACATAGGCAGAGGCAGACCAAGACTAACATGGACGAGTAACATCAAAAATGGACAAGACAGCCTAAGACAACCTGCACCATCAAAGGAAGAGACAGAGCGGAATGGGGCTCCGTTGTTGGCAACCTTTGATGCGGAGACGGCACTCGATGATGAGGCCGATGATGACTTGTTCTTTAACACGTGTGACGTAATCATAGGGGACTGTGTTTTCATCGCTCTCATCTGTTAATATATCAACTCAATTTCTTCTCTCGTAAAGTGGCTGGATGGTCAAGATATCAAGCATAGGACAGGAAAGTCTTGAGTTCAAATCCAACCCCTTGCAGGCTCTTGATACTTTTTTTTAAACTTGAGTCCGTTTTATCTTTCGTGAGTTACCCTCCCCTGGTCTCTGAGTAGTGAGATACGATGTCCAATCCTCATGGAAAACAGGGAAAAAATGGGAGGTCCCGTGTGCATTCGCGCACGTTAAATAACATTTTTCAGTTAAAAGTTGAAAAGGGTAGGCCAAAAATGACCGGAGCAAAAATTGTTAAGTAAATCTACTATTACCAAACACGGATGGGTCGGGCCTAAAAGCGCATATATCGCGGCTTAGAATGAACATAGGGATGCAACGCATCCATGCCCAATTATCGCATGAACGCTTGGAAGATGAAGAGGGCTCGTGTAAGATCAAGGGAAACTCAAAAAGCTTGTGCAGGATTATAACCGGATATTACACGAGTTAGTTGTTATAAAATATCGTTGCGTCAAGCGATCCCGCGTGATCTTTGCTCACAAAAACGAGTCTTTATTTATCTATTTGTTTTGTTCTTGCCGTTATGAGTTAGTACTATATCATCAACATCGAGTGCCGTCTCCACATCGAAGGTTGGCTACCATGGAATGCCATTCCTCTCTCTTTATTCCTTTAATAGTGCAGGTTATCTTGTCCATCTTTTGATGTTACTCACCATGTTAGTCTTGGTCTGCCTTTACCTCTTTTACCTTGTATTTTCCCTTCCAAGATTATTTTAGTAGGGTCTTATATCTTTTAACATGTCCCAAAAGTCTCATTTATCTTGTTTGAATTGTGTTTAGTAGTTATCTTTTCATTTTTAGCTGTTTTAAGACTTGATAACTTGTTTTCTTTTCTTTCCATCCAATTCTTTCTATAAGTAAAGTAAAGTAAAGTACCCCCGTCACGCCAAGTGGCGTATAGGGAAATATGGTGTTAGTGACCCTATATTTTACAGACCTTCAGCACATGATTTTTGGGGTAATGTGGTCAGTATTACGCCCGTGCTGCTTTACTTTCCCAGAAAAAAAATCCGGTACCCATTTAAGGCTGGGTGAACCCGGAAGCCGTCGGTGGGATCGAACCCTACCCCTTGTCCGTGGTAGTCCAGTTCACTAACCACTGAGCTATCGCGACTCCCAATTCTTTCTATGCTTCAATAAATTCACTTTTCAAAGGCTTCGATTGTCTGGTCTGTTTTCTTGTCTAGTACTGTTTATATAGAGCGAGACAGTGCATGAAACACGATTAATGAGCAGATAGATGCGAGACCAAGGAGATGAAATAATGCAACGAGAAAGTAATTGGTTAGATGTCAATGGCTGTTGAACCTGTATCTTCTCTAGACTTGAATCCCGCTTGCGACTAAACTGTGGGGGCAGAGAGTTCAGAACCCCGCCCAGCCGATGTACTCTCGGTGCCCTTGGAGTGCGCATGAGCGGAGGCTAATAACATCCGAGCCTGGAGCTATCTTCTAAGCGTTGCCTCACACAGACATGAAGCTGGGCGGTGCGGGTGTCCGTCTTACATCTGGGTTGATCTATTTAGGAATCTGTTAATCTTTCCTTACTCTCTCTCTCTCTCTCTCTCTCGTTTCATGTCTGTCTTTCTTTCTCTCTTCTTAAACAGAAAGGTAAAGGGCCCCTGTCACGCCAAGTGGCGTATAGGGAATATGGTGTTAGTGGCCGGAAATTTTACAGACCTTCAGCACATGATTTTTTGGGGTAATGTGGTTAGTATTACGCCCGTGCCGCTTTACGTCCCCAGCAAAAAATCTGCTACCCAATTAAGGCTGGGTGAACTGTAAGCCGTCGGTTGGGATCGAACCCTACCTCTTGTCCTTTGTATTCCAGTTCACTAACCACTGAGCTATCACTGCTCCCTTCTCTCTTCTTAGTTCTTTTATATCCGTTTAATGCTCATATTACATTTTTTAAAACGTTGTTTTCTGTCCCATTCTACCTTGAATATTTAGCTATTGTATATCTATTGTATATTACGTTCATTACTTATATTACAAAGACAACCAGTATAACATTTTTCCACTACTGTAACAAATTTAACCATTACTACTACTACAATCAATATAACCATTTCTATTACTGTAACCAATATAACCATTAATACTAATGTAACCAATATAACCATTAATACTAATGTAACCAATATAACCATTAATACTACTGTAACCAATATAACAATTTCTACTCCTGTAACTAATATAACCATTAATACTACTGTAACCAATATAACAATTTCTACTCCTGTATCTAATATAACCATTAATACTACTGTAACCAATATTAAACTTTGTTATATTTATTACTATTAAAGTAACCAATATGACTATTGCTATTACTGTAACCAATATAACCATTACTATTACTGTAACCAGTATGACTATAATTATTACTGTAACCAGTATAACCATTACTATTACTTAATGAACATAACCAGTACTATTACTGTAGCCAATATAACCATTTCTACTACTACAAGGCAAAAGCTGCAATGATGCTATATTTACACTAAGACAAATATGTGAAAAAAAAAACAATAGAATATAAAAGAAACCTAAATATACTCTTTATAGATCAGGAATAAGCGTTTGATCGTGTGGACAGGGACAAACTTTGGCAAACTTTAGATACCTACGGTGTATCAGGACAACTACTAGATACTATAATGGCGTTATATAAAAACAGTCAAAGTGCCGTCAGAACATCGGAAGGTCTGTCAGAATGGTTTCAGGTTACAACAGGAGTAAGACAAGGATGTGTCCTCTCACCACTCCTCTTCCTCATATATATGGACAAAATAAATCAGGAAACAACCAACAATAAGGAAAAATCAAATAATAATATAGAGGTAGAAAACTCCAACATCAACGAGCTACTCTTCGCAGATGACCAATGCCTAATATATGAGGATGAAAACCTGCTACAACAGCATTTAACATCTCTAGATAAAAGCTGCACAAACTACAGTATGAAAATTAACACAGCAAAAACAGAGGCTATAAGAATAAGCAAATTAAGACACCCATTAAACATTAAGATCAAAGATAAAGAAATAAATCAAGTAGAGGAATTCAATTATTTAGGCACAATGTTCACAGAAGATAGAAAACTAGACAGATAAATTGACATGAGAATACAAAAAGCAAATGCTGTCACATACCAGCTTTCACCATTGCTAAGACATCCAAACATTTATATGCCAGCTAAACAACAAATAATAAATAGCATTTCCATACCAACTTTGTGCTATGAAAGTCAAACATGGACCCTTTCTAAATCCCATTTAAGAAAGATCAATACATGTGAGATGCGATGCTTGAGAAAAGTAACAAACAACACAAGAAGAGATAGAATACCCAATGAAACCATAAGGAAATGGTAGGAACAAAACCCTGCCAAGAATATATAGAACAACAACTTAAATGGTTTGGCCACCTGGTCAGAATGAATCCATATCAATCACCATCAAGGGCGTTCTTCTCGAGAATGCATGGAAAAAGACCAAGAGGAAGACCCAGAAGAAGATGGATAGATGCAGTGACAGAGACACGTAACAACAAAGGAAAATCACTAATTCAGACAATTCAAGCAGCTCAAGAATGACAAATGATATAAACCACGACACCTTTTAGGTATCAGTGAAAGAGAAAAGAAGAAGATGGATAGATGCAGTGACAGAGACATGTAACAACAAAGGAAAATCACTAATTCAGACAGTTCGAACAGCTCAAGAACGACAAATGATATAAACCACGACACCTTTTAGGTATCAGTGAAAGAGAAAAGAAGATTGTATGCTGAATATATTGTAAGCGTTAGTGTTCAAAGCAACAGGAGGTCGATGCTTGAGAGACGTGAACCAGGTGGGTCCACCTCCCGTGTCAAGAAGCTCAAGGGCCGAAACACTTGCTCGACGATCCACTTCTGATGATCAGATTACCTCCTGCTGCGAAACTCTGTGTAAAGAGTTTCCTATTACAGTAAAAAAAAAAGACCTAAAAAAAAGGAAGAAATATGTTACAAGAGCAACATACTATAAAGATATAAAAGAAGACAGAAAAAGATATGGGATGACGACATTGGAAGAATGACAGGGTTACATCATTCATCATCACTGAGTACCGTCTCCGCATCGAAGATTGGCTACCATGAAGTCCCATTCTACTCTGTCTCTTGCTTTGATGGTGCAGATTGTCATAGGTTGACTTATCCATCTTTTGATGTTGCTCGTCCATATTAGTCTTGGTCTGCCTTTGCCTCTTTTGCCTTGTATTTTCCCTTCAATATTACTTTTATTAGGCTGTTGTGTCTTTTATCATGGCCCAGAAATGTCATGTCTTGTTCTAATTGTGTTTAGTAGTGACATTTACTTAGTAGTGACAGGGTTACATTTTGCCAAATTTCAGATAGCAGCCATTAATAATATTTTAAAAATATAAAATAAACACAAAACGGTATAACACAGCTAAACTAATAAAAAGACCAGACAATCTATAACGCTTCGGCAAAAACATTCATCAGATTCAAAACAGCACGATATTAAATCTGAAACGAGGAATATCAGCACAAAAATTCAACACAGATCTCCAAATTAAAATAGCTGCTTTATGTTGTGTGTTTATTTGACAAGTTCTCTACGGGGCTAATCACGGCCCTGTATTTAACGTTTTAGATATTCTATATTTGTGCTTATGTCTATTTACAATTGAAGTGTTAATGTCATTGCCAACCATACTGGAGGCTGAAGAGCTTGGAGGATTTCCCGAAACCACCCCAAGCTTGTGACGTCTTCAGCCATGTTTGCTTTAGATGGCTGCCGTCATTTTACCCACAACTGCCCCTGCTCGCAATACTGAAACGTCACAAGCTTAGGGTGGTCCGCCTCAGTGGTCAGGCTTTCAATATTAATTGGCAATGGATGAATGTAAATTGTGGAGACGTCATCAGAATTTCTGCAAGTCTGCCAATGTTTCTCGGCCGTTCGACAAAAAGTATAACTCTCAATGAGAACAAAAAACAACAAAGGCAAGAATGGGGTACGATTTCCTTCTTAAAATGAACAACGTAGTGGGACGCTGCAGTTTCTCTTCCGGGCCATGTGTCTCATTTTTTGTTTACTGCTGCATGACTTCGAAGATGTTTGCCGATGTGACATTTGTTTAGGTCTGACTTCAGGTCGCTTTGTTGTTCAACTGTTTACAAAAAACCGAAGCGGATTGTGCAACCTGGCATCTTTCATTACCAAGCGTAAATAAACAAGGTTAATTCTGTTCGTGTGGTCCATCACAGACTTGGTAGGGGGCGGCGTTTACATGAGATGATGTTGTGGAAGAAGAATAGGTAGAAAAAGAAGGAGAAGAAAAAAAAAGAAAGAAGAAAAAAAAAGAAGAAAAAAGAACAAAAGGAGAAGAAGAGGAATAAGAGAAAGAAGAACAATGAAACGACGAAAAACAAGCAGAAGAAGAAGAAGAAGAAACAAAATGAGAATAAGAAAAAGAGTGGATCAATGAGAAGATCACAAAATAGTAAGAAAATGTGTAAATTAGTGATGAATCAGGTATAAGAGCAGGAGATGGGAGGAAAATGGATGAAATAAGAGAAAGGGCGTTAGAAGAAGAGAGAGAAGAAAAGATTAGTAAGGAGAAAGAGAGGAGGAGAAAGGAAAACAAGAAAAATAGGAGGGAAAAGACGGTAATGCGGGGAGAATGGGATACAGAGATAGAGAGATAAAAAGAGACGAATAGAGGAAATAATGAAGAGAAAGAAGGAGAGCAGTGAATTCGGGACTGTGGAGGAGCAGACACAAACATTGAAACGCTGACCAGAGTTCTGGCACTCACTTTGTGCGATGTTTCCATGGCAACTTAACATATGCACGTGCGTTCATAAAATAACTGGCGTGCACAAGCATAGATACACACACACACGCACACACACACACACACACATATATATATATATGTGTATACATATATATATACACATTTATACGTGCACAAATATACCTATACATATATACATACACATTAAATTATGGAAGCGATTTAAACAGTGTTCGTTTGTAGCAGATGTAGTTGTGGTTGTTGTAACATTGATAGTAAATGTAGTTGCTGTAACATTGATAGTAAATGTAGTTGTAACATTGATAGTAAATGTAGTTGTTGTAACATTGATAGTAAATGTAGTTGTGGTTGTTGTTGCAACATCGGCAGTAAATGTAGTTGTGGTTGTTGTTGTAACATCGGCAGTAAATGTAGTTGTGGTTGTTGTTGTAACATCGGCAGTAAATGTAGTTGTGGTTATTGTTGTAACATCGGCAGTAAATGTAGTTGTGGTTATTGTTGCAACATCGGCAGTAAATGTAGTTGTGGTTATTGTTGCAACATCGGCAGTAAATGTAGTTGTGGTTATTGTTGTAACATCGGCAGTAAATGTAGTTGTGGTTATTGTTGTAACATCGGCAGTAAATGTAGTTGTGGTTGTTGTTGTAACATCGGCAGTAAATGTAGTTGTGGTTATTGTTGCAACATCGGCAGTAAATGTAGTTGTGGTTATTGTTGTAACATCGGCAAGTAAATGTAGTTGTGGTTATTGTTGCAACATCGGCAGTAAATGTAGTTGTGGTTATTGTTGTAACATCGGCAGTAAATGTAGTTGTGGTTATTGTTGTAACATCGGCAGTAAATGTAGTAGGGGTTATTGTTGTAACATCGGCAGTAAATGTAGTTGTGGTTGTTGTTGTAACTTCTTTTTCTTCATTTCTTCGTTTTGTTCTTGAGCTGCTCGAACTGTCTGAATTAGTGATTTTCCTTTGTTGTTACATGTCTCTGTCACTGCATCTATCCATCTTCTTCTAAATTCCATTTAAGAAAGATCAGTACATGTGGTGAGAGGACACATCCTTGCCTTAGACCTGTTGTAACCTGAAACCATTCTGACAGACCTTCCGATGTTATAACGGCACTTTCACTGTTTTTATATAATGCCATTATATTATCTAGTAGTTGTCCTGCTACACTGTATGTTTCAAGAGTTTGCCAAAGTTTGTTCCTGTCCACACGATCAAACGCCTTTTCCTGATCTATACACACTATATTTAGGTTTATGTCATATTCTATTGTTTGTGTGTGTGTTTTTTTTTTTTTTTTTTTTTTGGGGGGGGGGGGGGGGTGGGGTGCAATAAAAAAAAAACTCAGATTCGAACATCTCGCAACGACTGCACTGGACATGCGGCCTTTATTTTCCGGTCCTATAAGTCCGTACCCCCCCCCACACCCCCCCCCCCCACCCCGCCTCCGGAAATCCCCAGTAATTGAAAAATGCAGTAAATATATTTTTTTTAAAATTTAGAACTGTCAATGTGTGCGGACTCACAAGACACTTATGTTCTTATCCTTCTATCCCTCATCTTCTTGCCCCCTCCCTAGTGCCTCTCTCTCTCTCTCTCTCTCTCACAGCCGTACTCGTGTACTTGCTTACCCACACACACAAATAAAAAACCAGAATGAACGAGTGCTTGCACACACTCACTCTCTCTCTAGAGAAATGGCCGGACGGTCCGGCTAACAGACCAACACACGTGCCTGGGAAGCAGAAATGATTCCTGGAGGTAATCGATAGGAGATTTATCATCAGACAAAATGGCCAACAAATGGTTGGCGTAACTGGCACGGCTGATTACGCGGATGGTGATCCGAAACAACTGACACCAGATATTGCTTATGTTACTTGAAAGTCAGCGGCACGGGCGTAATACCGACCACATTAGCCCAAAAATCATGTACTGAAGGTCTGTAAAATGTATGGTCATTAACACCATATTCCCTATACGTCACTTGACGTGACGGGGCTCTTGCCTTTTTTTTTAACTTACTTTAAAGTCATAGGGATATCAACGATTACGTCACGACAGAGGTTATATTGATTCCCAAAACCGGAAAAGTGACTTTTTTTGTGAGTGACGTGTTCAAGAGATTTGGGGTTGGAGTTTGGGAGCTGAAGTGCGACAGTGTGAAATGATAGAGTCAAAGTTGTGAAGTGGGACAGTGTGAAATGATAGAGTCAAAGTTGTGAAGTGGGATAGTGTGAAATGATAGCGTCAAAGTTATGAAGTGGGACAGTGTGAAATTATAGAGTCAAAGTTGTGAAGTGGGACAGTGTGAAATGATAGAGTCAAAGTTGTGAAGTGGGACAGTGTGAAATGATAGAGTCAAAGTTATGAAGTGGGACAGTGTGAAATGATAGAGTCAAAGTTGTGAAGTGGGACAGTGTGAAATTATAGAGCCAAAATTGTGAAGTGGGGCAGTGTAAAATGATTGAGTCATAGCATAGATTATTTCATCTCTCCGCAGACTGGAGCACATACCACTAAACTACACAATATTACAGTATATAACACCATGACACATACCACTAAACTACACTATATTAGAATAATTATCGTCAGAATACTTAGCGAAAAATACGTATCGCTAGACTCTATATCATTAGACTCTATATCATTAGATTATATATCACAAAAAGATGTTCACTAAAAGTCAAAGGAGCAAAACAAGTACTCTATAAGAAGACACTCTGTTAGAATGAAATTAAAACTAAACAAATAATACTAGAAACACATACACTAAAACACACACCACCGGATGCCTTACAACTAGATCACGTACCGCTAGATCACGCGCCACTAGATCACATACCAGTAGATCACATACCACTAGAAAATAAATCAGTATAACACTTACTACCAGAACACATGCCACTAGTGTAAAACCAATAGAGCACACAACATTAGAACATAACATTAGATATCATACCACTAAAACACACTACTTGATGGATAACACTAGATATATCATACCACTAAAACACACTACTTGATGGGTAACACTAGATATCATACCACTAAAACACACTACTTGATGGATAACACTAGATATATCATACCACTAAAACACACTACTTGATGGATAACACTAGATATCATACCACTAAAACACACTACTTGATGGATAACACTAGATATCATACCACTAAAACACACTACTTGATGGATAACACTAGATATCATACCACTAAAACACACTACTTGATGGATAACACTAGATATATCATACCACTAAAACACACTACTTGATGGATAACACTAGATATCATACCACTAAAACACACTACTTGATGGATAACACTAGATATATCATACCACTAAAACACACTACTTGATGGATAACACTAGATATCATACCACTAAAACACACTACTTGATGGATAACACTAGGTATCATACCACTAAAACACACCACTTGATGGATAACACTAGATATCATACCACTAAAACACACTACTTGATGGATAACACTAGGTATCATACCACTAAAACACACTACTTGATGGATAACACTAGGTATCATACCACTAAAACACACCACTTGATGCATACCACTAGAATACACAGCATTAGAAAACATGCCACTGGATGTCATATCATGTGATGTCAGATAGACAGAGCAAGGAATAAAGCCAGAAAACGAACTAATATTATGAAGAAATTGGCAGGAATGGACTGGGGGGCAGACAGCAATATTTTGAAAAGACTATACGTAGGAAGAGTCAGACCAGTTCTAGAGTATGGAGTCACAGCCTGGGCTATGGCTTCCAAATCACACCTTAGCAAATTAACAGAACACAGAACCAAGCTGCCCGTATCATCACTGGCGCTATGAAATCTACACCTATCAAGACTCTAGAAACAGTAACAGGTTTACAACCCTTAGATGGCAGACGGGTCACTAAAGTATTGCAACAAGCGGAGAAATATAGAAGGCTCCTTAGCCACCCCATGCACCGAAGAATAATTGGTTCCGGAATTGTACGACTAAAGAGGAGCAACTTCGCTTCAATTGCCAATGAACTAACTACTGGAGACCCTGTACTTTCCCAAACATATCGAAAACCTTGGTCCCATCTGATATGTCTCCTCATGGAAAACATAAAACACCAGAACTTAAGGAAAATATAACAGGAATCATGAAAAAAGGCACCCATCAGACACAGAAAGAAAACACTTAGCAGAAAAACACATACACGATACCTACCCACAGAACTCTTGGTCCCACATATACACAGATGGCTCTGCTACAAATATCACCAGAAATGGAGGGGGAGGTGTGTTCTTGACGCTGAATAATCAGGACGAGATCACCAAGTCAATAGCTACTGGAAAATTCTCAAACAGCTTTAAAGCAGAAACTGAGGCCATCAGAGATGCGGTAACAATGGCTACTCAACACAAAAATAACATGCACAATAAATTGGTGATTCTGACTGATGCACTGTCAGTACTATCAGCTCTAAAAATCCCCAAGAACAATAAACTAGATGACTTGAAAACAACCCTGGACCAACTATGCAATAACTTCAAGAGAGTAGTCATTCAGTGGATGCCATCACACTGTAATATACACGGGAACGAACGCGCAGACAAATTAGCTAAAGAGGGGGGAAGCTTACCACAAGAGAACCATCCGCTCAGTTATGATAAAGCCAAATCCATCCTCAAAGGTCAGTTCCATGAAAAATGAAACGAGAACACCCAAAGCATAACGAGAGTGACGGATACCTCCAACTATCAAGGAGAGAGCAAGTCATCATACTTCGCCTACGCACTGGCCACAATAGAATGAGAAATCACATGTTCACCAAATTCAAAATAGGTACATCCAGTCTATGCCACTGTACACTGGACAATATGGCTACAAAACATGTTCTACAGGATTGCCCCAGTACACAGTCCTGAGAAGAGCAATGTGGTCCACGCCCACCTCCCTGGAAGAGAAACTATATGGGACAATCGATTCACTTAAAAAGACAGCTGACTTCATGAGAGAGTCTGGAATCCTACTCTGATTGAGTCTTGATCGCAGAGAGAGAGAGAGAGAGAGATGTCATACCTGTATAAGTAGTACCACCAGATGTTATACAATTGGAACACATATACCTCTAGATGTTTTACCACTAGAGCATATATTAACAAATGCTATACTATTAGAATACATACAAGTATAACACATACCACTAGATGTCATATTACCAGATAGTTCCCCCTAGAACATATATTACTAAAATACATTTCACTACAACACCTACCACTAGAAAACATGCAACCGAACGACTACCAATAGAAAAGATATTCGCAGAAAACAGATCTACAAAAAACAGATTCACAAAGCCATACAACCGAAATATCGATTAACAGCAAAATTCACTAAACAGCAGAATACAGACTACAGTCCAACTGCAACACAAATCAAATCCTTTCTGAATATAATTCCATTGGCACAAAACACACACAGATCGTAGCTCGTATATACAGATTACAACACGCGTATGTTTGAGCGTATAACAGATTACGCAATGTAGAGATCATTGTGCATAAATCACACAATACAACCATAGATTCCATAATACTACCATAGATTACATAATACAACCATAGATCACATTGTACAACAATATATCACATAATACAACCATAGATCACATTGTACAACAATATATCACATAATACAACCATGGATCATACTATACAACCATAGATCACATAATACAACCATGGATCATACTATACAACCATAGATCACATAATACAACTATGGATCATATTATACAACCATAGATCACATAATACAACCTTGGATCATATTATACAATCATAGATGACATAATACAACCATGGATCATATTATACAATCATAGATCACATAATACAACCATGGATCATATTATACAATCATAGATCACATAATACAACCATGGATCATATTATACAATCATAGATCACATAATACAACTATGGATCATATTATACAATCATAGATCACATAATACAACCATAGATCACATAGTACATTAGAACACAGAATAATCAATTATAGCGATTCTTTACCATAAACAGTATATATTAAAAGGAGAGAATGTAGAGAGGCAAGAGACAGACCAAGAATATGATGGACAGACAACATGAAAGAAACACTACAACGTTAGTTGATAATGACTGAAGCCGGCAAAAGAGCGAGAACCAGAACTTTGTATCTCCATCGATACCGTGACGGTTGGTACAAGAGGATGTGAAGAAAGAAGAAAGAAAAAGGAGAAAAGAAAAGAAAATAATAGAAGAAATAGAAGAATAAGAAGGTGAAACAGAGATGATAGTGAGGATTGAAAAAGTATAAAAGTAAATAATGATTAGAGTGTGAAATATATGAGAAAGTAAGAAACATACCAGTGGAAAAGGAAGATTAATACAAAAAGAGCTTAACGTAGAAGAGAAGCCGACAGTGATATTGTTTTTAAAAAAAACATATAGAAGAAAACAAGAAGGTGAAAGTATAGAATTAAGACGAAAACAAAAATATTCGGGGGGGGGGGGGGGAATAGAATATTGTAAGAAAACATTGAATTACGAACACAAAGCTCAGGATTATTGGCGCCAAAAGTAAACCCCGCCACGAGAAGTTTCTTCTCAAACAAAGCCCTGGAACCTGCATTAAACACATCGTGTTACTTTAAGATGAAGATCCAAGACTAGAGATCGGTCAATACACATGTTCTGTGATTATCTCAAAATTCCAGTCCTAATGTTTGCAAGCAGCATGACATGAAATGTCGATGTAAACGAGAACTTTGTTGGGATGGTAGTGTGTAGCTGACATCAAGGGCTAACAGGTAAGCCAATGTTGATGTAATCTCCTCATCTCTCAGCTGTTTTACCGGCAGCATTAACATGTTAGGTACATCAGAAGACGGAGGTAAGCGAGGGAGAGAACTTCAAAGAACTCCAGGAATGGGGTCGTTTGAGACGCTATTAACGATTCAAGCAACGACGAGTGTCTGTGTCACGTGGGACGTGGGAGGCGGAATTAACACTGTTAGCGAAAAATAAAAAAATAAAAAACAGAAAAAACGGCATGGTTAAAGCTTTACGCAATAAATGGACGATACAAATTAGAACAACGTTTCGGCTCAATAAGGCTTCAGCGGGAGCAAACATGCAACACACACACACATATATGTAAGTAATGGGCTTTGCAGCTTCGAATTTGTATGTATTTCTTTGCCTTGACTGTAACACTGGTAGCCAATGAAAGTGTCCAGAATTATAAATAATATAATATAAATAGATACAAATAATGAGAGTACATGCTGTCAGTTAGCCCGAGAGAGAAGTTGAGAACACACGAGGAAGTAATGAGAGTCTGTGCAGAAATACAAATAACATTGGAATAACAATATTTAACAAATATATTGTGTTTATATTTCAATACTGTAACAAGACCTGCACATACGAGGTCCCCGATAAAAGAATGTACCCTTTTCTTTATTTTCTTTTTCCAGATGACAAGTGCGTGAAGAGACCTGTAAGATGCACGATTGTAACTGAAGCATAAAGGTTTAAGTTGAAATATCAACCGTAAAGATACACACAGATTATCCGAGACGGCACCTACAAAACAACAGAAAACAAAACATTTTCTGCAGTAGAAAATGCGTCGAATATAGGATTAGATGGGCTATCGACTAAATAAATGCCTTGTCACAAAGGGCGCCCATAATGAACCTTCATAAGGTAGGACGCCTTTAAGACATTATATTATCTTTGATATATAAAGAATCCTCATATCACATCAGGAGGGGGGTTGACAATAATTTATTGAAAAAGGTACATTCTTTTTCGGACATACTGTATTTGAGCCATATGACGATCTTTGTTACTCATTGATTAGAAATTGTTTTCTTAATTAAGTTGTACTCGTTTTTGTTTCTATTTTAATTGCCTTCCTTGTCAACTTTGATTTGTTTTCATAGTGACACTATCATCATGTTGGAAGTGTGTGTTCTTCGTTATTCTATGATTAAACTGAGAGTGTGAAGTCAGCTTCTTGGTTACAGCAAATACCAGGAGATCTGAATTCATCATCATTATCATCATCATCATTATCATCATTATCATCATCATCATCATCATAATTATCATCATCATCATCATCATCATCATCATCATTATCATCATCATGACCATCATCACTATCATCATCATTATCATTATCGTCATCGGCATGACCGTCATCATTATCATCATCATCATTATCATCATCATCATCATCATTATCATCATCATCATGCCCATCATAACTATCGTCATCATCATCATCATCATCATCATCATCATTATCATCATCATCAATATCATCATCATCATGACCGTCATCACTATCGTCATCATCATTACCATCATCATCATGACCATCATCACTATCATCATTATCATCATCATCATGACCATCATTACTATCATCATCATCATTATCATCATCATCATGACCATCATCACTATCGTCATCATTACCATCATCATCATCACCATTATCATCATCATTACCATCATCATTATCATCATTATTATCATAATCATTATCATCATTATTATCATCATCATCATTGTCATCATCATTATCATCATCATCATTATTGTATTCTCAATATTCTTCTGTAGAAGCACACTCCAGTATCCTCCAAAGATTTTCTTGACTCCATGATTCACTTCCATACGTCCAGACAAACATGCTACATACATCGGTGATGAACTCGTCTTCTATCCATTAACACAAACGACTTTACATAACGTTTTCCTCAATCTCTTTGTATATGTGGCGTGTGCCTAAACATCTCTACACCTCTTTTCTCTTACACATCTACCATCTAAAGTTAACATCCTTTCCAGGCATTTGAATTTGCTGACCTTAAATAGAACAGCCCCATTTACTTTAATTGTACGTTTGGGAGACATTTATTTCTTTGTTGTAATTATCACTTCTCTCTTTTTTTTCTTGTTTTTTTCTGTTTTGTTTTTGTTGTTGCTGAGGTTAAGACAGGCCTTTAATTATGGACAAAAAGCTGCATTTTAGTTCAGGACAGTTGTTACGTTTGTGGCTTTAGGGGACACTAAATACTTCCGAAATAATGTGATTTCTGTTTTCTGAAATAATGTGATTTCTGTTTTCTGAAATAATGTGTTTTCTGTTTTCTGAAATAATGTGATTTCTGTTTCTGAAATAATGTGTTTTCTGTTTTCTGAAATAATGTGAGTGCTGTTTTCTGAAATAATGTGATTTCTGTTTTCTGAAATGATGTGATTTCTGTTTCTGAAATAATGTGAGTGCTGTTTTCTGAAATAATGTGAGTGCTGTTTTCTGAAATAATGTAATTTATGTTCTCTGAAATAATGTGACTGCTGTTTTCTGAAATAATGTGAGTGCTGTTTTCTGAAATAATGTGATTGCTATTTTCTGAAATAATGTGAGTGTTGTTTTCTGAAATAATGTGATTGCTATTTTCTGAAATAATGTGAGTGTTGTTTACTAAAATACTCTGATTGCTGTTTTCTGAAATAATCTGAGTGTTGTTTACTAAAATACTCTGATTGCTGTTTTCTGAAATAATGTGAGTGTTGTTTACTAAAATACTCTGATTGCTGTTTTCTGAAATAATGTAATTGCTATTTTGAAATAATGTGAGAGCTGTTTTCTGAAATAATGTGAGTGTTGTTTTCTGAAATAATGTGATTTCTGTTTTCTGAAATAATGTGATTTCTGTTTTCTGAAATAATGTGAGTGCTGTTTTCTGAAATAATGTGAGTGCTGTTTTCTGAAATAATGTAATTTATGTTCTCTGAAATAATGTGACTGCTGTTTTCTGAAATAATGTGAGTGCTGTTTCTGAAATAATGTGATTGCTATTTTCTGAAATAATGTGAGTGTTGTTTTCTGAAATAATGTGATTGCTATTTTCTGAAATAATGTGAGTGTTGTTTACTAAAATACTCTGATTGCTGTTTTCTGAAATAATGTGAGTGTTGTTTACTAAAATACTCTGATTGCTGTTTTCTGAAATAATGTGAGTGTTGTTTACTAAAATACTCTGATTGCTGTTTTCTGAAATAATGTAATTGCTATTTTCTGAAATAATGTGAGAGCTGTTTTCTGAAATAATGTGAGTGCTGTTTTCTGAAATAATGTGAGTGCTGTTTTCTGAAATAATGTGATTGCTATTTTCTGAAATAATGTGAGTGTTGTTTTCTGAAATAATGTGATTGCTATTTTCTGAAATAATGTGAGTGTTGTTTACTAAAATACTCTGATTGCTGTTTTCTGAAATAATGTGAGTGTTGTTTACTAAAATACTCTGATTGCTGTTTTCTGAAATAATGTGAGTGTTGTTTACTAAAATACTCTGATTGCTGTTTTCTGAAATAATGTAATTGCTATTTTCTGAAATAATGTGAGAGCTGTTTCTAAAATAATGTGAGTGTTGTTTTCTGAAATAATGTGATTGCTGTTTTCTGAAATAATGTGAGTGTTGTTTTCTGAAATAATGTGATTGCTGTTTTCTGAAATAATGTGAGTGTTGTTTTCTGAAATAATGTGATTGCTGTTTTCTGAAATAATGTGATTGATGTTCTCTGAAATAATGTGAGTGCTGTTTTCTGAAATAATGTGAGTGCTGTTTTCTGAAAAATGTGAGTGCTGTTTTCTGAAATAATGTGAGTGCTGTTTCTGAAAATTTTGAGTGCTGTTTTCTGAAATAATGTGATTGCTTTTTTCTGAAATAATGTGAGTGTTGTTTTCTGAAATAATGTGATTGCTGTTTTCTGAAATAATGTGAGTGTTGTTTTCTGAAATACTGTGATTGCTGTTTTCTGAAATAATGTGATTGATGTTCTCTGAAATAATGTGAGTGCTGTTTTCTGAAATAATGTGAGTGCTGTTTTCTGAAAAATGTGAGTGCTGTTTTCTGAAATAATGTGAGTGCTGTTTTCTGAAATAATGTGACTGCTGTTTAACAATCTACAGAGATGTGACGTTCAAAAGGATCAATTCTCAACCCTGCAACAACAGAACAAGACAGCTCATAAAAAGCATCAGAAAGAAATAATCGACATTTTTCGCGCATGAGAAGAGACATGTAACAACAAAGGAAAATCACTAAATTCAGACAGTTCGAGCAGCTCAAGAACGACAAATGATATAAACCACGACACCTTTTAGGTATCAGTGAAAAAAGAAAAGAAAAGAAAAGAAGAGACAATTTTGACGACTTGGTTACAACTGGCAAAATACAGGGAAAGAGAGATCGCGGTTGACAAAGAGAGAAGATACTAGATTGATTAATGTCACGGTACGGTAAATAGTCAACAACAGAATTGATACGATGTACTGTGGATAGAAATTTGTGAAAGGACATAATCACCTACGCCAGCAAGTATGGCACATGATGATGTATATAAAGAAGACTCTTCTTATATATATATTATATATGTATATATATTTCTTTATTTTAATTTTTTTTTATTAATTTTTTTTCGAAGAAATAGGAGAAGTATGTCGTTTAGGGAGACAAGAAGAATGTCTGAAAGCCTTCAGAACGGCTGTGAACATCTCACGGCCATGAAACAGCCGAACATAAACACATCAAGCCTGCCACACAGCCGGACATGAACATCTGTTGGCCATTTCTAATTCCCCAAGGGGGTAATAATTTCCGTGGACCAGAGGTTTAACCACACAAGTTACTGTTCTTTCAATAGAGCAAGATAATTAAATGAAATCACGACAGGGTTACTAAACCTAGATTAGAGGAAAGTCGAAACAAACTTATAGGAGCTTAAGGTAGTATTTGTGCCCAGACACTGGTGAGAGGTTTAACTCAGTAACATCTGGGGAGGTTGGGAGGCGAGTTTTACTAATAATAGGATCAGCTCGTTTGCTGCAGCAATGTCATGCTGACTTTCCTCCTCTTCTTCTTAATCTTCTACTTGTCTTCTTCTTCTTAATCTTCTACTTGTCTTCTTCTTCTTAATCTTCTACTTTTCTTCCTCTTCTTAATCTTCTACTTTTCTTCTTCTTCTTAATCTTCTACTTGTCTTCTTCTTCTTAATCTTCTACTTTTCTCCTCTTCTTCATCTTCTACTTTTCTTCTTTTTCTTAATCTTCTACGTTTTTTCTTCTTCTTAATCTTCTACTTGTCTTCTTCTTCTTCATCTTCTACTTTCTTCTTTTTCTTAATCTTCTACTTTTCTTCTTCTTCTTAATCTTCACTTTTCTTCCTCTTCTTAATCTTCTACTTGTCTTCTTCTTCTTAATCTTCTACTTTTCTTCTTTTTCTTAATCTTCTACTTTTCTTCCTCTTCTTAATCTTCTACTTGTCTTCTTCTTCTTAATCTTCTACTTTTCTTCCTCTTCTTAATCTTCTACTTGTCTTCCTCTTCTTAATCTTCTACTTTTCTTCTTCTTCTTAATCTTCTACTTTTCTTCTTCTTCTTAATCTTCTACTTTTCTTCCTCTTCTTAATCTTCTACTTGTCTTCTTCTTCTTAATCTTCTACTTTCTTCTTCTTCTTAATCTTCTACTTGTCTTCTTCTTCTTAATCTTCTACTTTTCTTCTTTTCTTAATCTTCTACTACTTCTTCGTCTCTCTTATTATTCTTCGATTTCTTGGCGTCATCTTCTTCATCGCCGTCTTCTTCTTTTTTTTCGTCCTCACCTTTTTCTTCTACTTCTTCGTCATCATTTACTTATTTTTCTTCTTCCTCTTCACCGTCGTCTGCTTATACTTGGCTTCTTCTTCTTTTCAGTCTTCTTCATTTCCTGAGTCACGCATTGGTAATCATTGAGCGGTTTTGTGACAGGTAGGGCAACAACACAATTTCTTCATATCTGTGTGTGAAAGGCAAATGTAAAGGAAGAGTTCGGGATTTTTATCGGCGTGTTAGCAAGCGAGTTTTCACCCATATGTGTTCGGCCGTCTATCAAAAAGTGTTCGGAGACTTCTGGATAGTGTCGCTTCAATCATCGAAGCTCAAAATGCGAAGCGACATTCCTCACCTTTCCAGAGTACTACCCTGGTACCCATTTCTGTCAGCGGCTGGGATGACTGCAAGGTTAATTTGGTTTCAACCACAAGTACAATTCGCACAACTTTCAGTGGAAATCGAACACGGGTTGTCTTAAAGCCGGCAGCCCAGTTTCCCAACTAGATTACCGAGGCCCTTTCTGTGTATGTCCTTCCTGACATTTGTCCGTTCACAGACTCAAACCCAGAGCTCTAGGACTATTACGCCAGCGATCTATCCAGTTGAGCAGGAAAGTAATAAATACAAAACAATTAATGCTTCGACCGATATATTTATTTCGTGAGACCGGAACACAATGTAGAGTAGGACCTTAAGAATAAAGAAGTACAGCATTGGCAAAACTAAAAGGTTGGAGTTTAACTAATAAACGACGACAGAATTTCGATGGATTCCCATACAAGATCTCGGTAGCTCCATATTACGACCTCGGTAGCTCCATATTACGACCTCGGTAGCTCCATATTACGACCTCAGTATATCCATATTACGACCTCAGTAGATCCATATTACGACCTCATTAGCTCCATATTACGACCTCATTAGCTCCATATTACGACCTCGGTAGCTCCATATTACGACCTCAGTATATCCATATTACGACCTCAGTAGCTCCATCTTACGACCTCAGTAGATCCATATTACGACCTCAGTAGATCCATATTACGACCTCAGTAGCTCCATATTACGACCTCACTAGCTCCATATTACGACCTCATTAGCTCCATATTACGACCTCATTAGCTCCATATTACGACCTCGGTAGCTCCATATTACGACCTCAGTATATCCATATTACGACATCAGTAGCTCCATCTTACGACCTCAGTAGCTCCATCTTACGACCTCAGTAGCTCCATATTACGACCTCATTAGCTCCATATTACGACCTCAGTAGCTCCATATTACGACCTCATTAGCTCCATATTACGACCTCATTAGCTCCATATTACGACCTCAGTAGCTCCATATTACGACCTCAGTAGCTCCATATTACGACCTCAGTAGCTCCATATAACGACCTCAGTAGCTCCATATTACGACCTCAGTAGCTCCATATTACGACCTCATTAGCTCCATATTACGACCTCAGTAGCTTCATATTACGACCTCAATAGCTCCATAGACCCAATTGCGACACTCCCTTCCGAGTTGAATTAATCCGATCATTTCCAGGGATGGTTCTGTGTCTTGAGGTAGCAGCGTTTGGGGTTTTGTGGCACACCAACATAGTAGAGACGTGGCTAGAGAATCTGGCAATTACAGCATTACGGTGTCCGTCTTGAGAATGGGAATAGAAGCAGCAATGGCAGCGAAAACATGGTTGGTTTGGATCTTGGTAACTGACAGAAGGTTGACAGACAGTGTCTGCGGCAGGAGTGGATGCAGCTCCTGGATGACTGCGTTACCCGGGGTATAATGTCCACGCTAATGAAGTAGCCGATAAGCTCCCTGGCAGCTCTGGCGCTGAGTATAGCCGAACCCTAGACGAAAAGGACATGATTAAGTTTGTTCTGCATTCCTTAAGAGTGGAGATGGAGGATGGGTGGGACAATGATGTATATATTGAGAGACTGCGGAGTCTAAAGGTGGGACAATGATGTATACATTGAGAGACTGCGGAGTCTAAAGGTGGGACAATGATGTATATATTGAGAGACTGCGGAGTCTAAAGGTGGGACAATGATGTATACATTGAGAGACTGCGGAGTCTAAAGGTGGGACAATGATGTATATATTGAGAGACTGCAGAGTCTAAAGGTGGGACAATGATGTATATATTGAGAGACTGCGGAGTCTAAAGGTGGAACAATGATGTATATATTGAGAGACTGCGGAGTCTAAAGGTGGGACAATGATGTATACATTGAGAGACTGCGGAGTCTAAAGGTGGGACAATGATGTATACATTGAGAGACTGCGGAGTCTAAAGGTGGGACAATGATGTATACATTGAGAGACTGCGGAGTCTAAAGGTGGAACAATGATGTATATATTGAGAGACTGCGGAGTCTAAAGGTGGGACAATGATGTATACATTGAGAGACTGCGGAGTCTAAAGGTGGGACAATGATGTATACATTGAGAGACTTCGGAGTCTAAAGGTGGGACAATGATGTATACATTGAGAGACTGCGGAGTCTAAAGGTGGGACAATGATGTATACAATGAGAGGCTGATGATTTTAAAGGTGAGAAAGGGATCTGGACAATCCGGAGTGCTTTGTGGGAAAAGCAGATGTATCTAAAATTAGCAACTTACAGGGAAAATCAGTCTGTTAACGCTTTGTGAAATGCTGGTACGAGCGGTGGAGCGGATATGGGGATGTCGGGACTGCAATGGAGCTGATTCCATGAATAGAATAAATAATAAACGACGCTAACTTTACACTTCAAAACATAGAGAACTGAGATAGAACCAGTTAATTATGCAACAAGTTGGCACTTTTCCAATACATACACCAGTTATCGTGGTCTCTACCTCAAATTATTTCACAAACGGGAGATTTTTTTGTTTCGTATTCATAATCTACAATAAAAACTCGAATATAGATGGAGCCAGGTAGTTGAGTCAGTTTGTAACAGCTTGCCAGCGTGGCACGTGAGTCAAAGTGTTCGCTTTATCTATCTAGTATCTCCGTTGCTGGTAAATGCAGCTTTACCAAGCAAGCGAGATATCAACCATGGGTAAATACAAAGTTATGTGCGACCTAAATGAAGTGAACACGTGTGATATACTGTCAGGTGGTCGGCACAATAGTGACTGTTGTATGACTCACGTCAACACGATTTGCTACATTCTTTACAAATAATAAATAAATATGGAGTTATCTATAAACGGACACAGCTACCAGGCACAGTCGGTTGTTATCAGCTAAAAGTGAGATTTGAGTTCTAATATGTTGACCGCAATCTTCAGAAACGCCACTCTAAAGCTCCAACTCAAGCAAGAAGTAGACAGATTCAATGAAAAGGAGAATACGAGGCGAAAGATAAGAACAAATAACATTTCCTGGTGGCGCTGCCAAATCTAGTCAGCCTTGACTGATGGAGGCTGTGGGTTCAAATCTTAGAAATGTTGCATTGTTGATGGACGCAGATCAAGCGGTATGGACGGAGATGTCAGGAACATGGCACTCATTCCTACAAGTGATATTTGACGGAAGTGGTTTCAGTTTGTGACACCACTCACACACAACAAAACGTAATATTTGTGACTAAAGTAAATATTGATCATTCTTTATAAGAAGAATAAAGTGCGTAACTAGAAGATTAAACTTTGACATATCTGAGAGTTTCTAGTTGGGAAAACCACCCGACTGGGCTACCGACTTTCGGACAACCCATGCTCGATTACCGCTGGAAGCAGTGTCAGTTGTACTCGTGGTTGGAAAAAAAAATACTCCCGCGGTCGACCCAGCCGCTGGCCAAAATTGGTACCAGGGAATTACTTTGGGAAGGTTAGGAATGCCGCCTCGCATCGTGACTTTAGATGCTTGAAGCGGCACTGTCCAGAAGTCTTCTGGATAGGCGTCCGAGCACATATGGGTGAAAACTCACGTGTTAAGACGCCGATTCAAATCGTGTATCCTTGACCTTTATCTTCATTCATAGATGTAGCAACACTTGCATGGCTGGAACTAAAATGCTACTTTGAGATTAAATTTTGCAGCCGTGAATAACAATATATTTTTTTAAAGTTGGTCTGCGGCCTGCATTAACGGGGAACAGTATTGGTTAGGAAACTGGGCTAATGATAAAAAGAGGACGAGTTCGAGCCCTATTGTCGTCTTACAGGTTCACTCTGCGTAAAATGGTACCGGATTTTGTTTACTTATTTTTTTGGGTTAAAAATAGCAAAATGTTATGTCTTCTCAACATTCCTATATGGTACAGAAACATGGACATTAGACAAGAAAACAGAACAGAGAATTGAAGCCTCTGAAATGTGGATATATAGAAGAATAGGTAGAATTGGATGGAAACAAAAGATAACAAACGATGCAGTTTTAAAACAACTGAAAATAAAAAGAGAACTACTAAATACAATTAAGACAAGACAAATGAAATTTGGGGGCGTGTTAAAAGACACAACAGAATACTAAAAGTAACATTGGAGGGGAAAATACAAGGTAAAAGAGGCACAGGCAGACCAAGACTAACATGGACGAGTAACATCAAAAGATGGACAAGTCAATCTATGACAGCCTGCACCATCAAAGCAAGAAACAGAGTAGAATAGCGATCCATGGTAGCCAACCTTCGTTGCGGAGATGGTACTCGATGATGATGATTTTTTTTGTGGGGGGGGGGGGGGGGGACCGGACGTGGGTGGAAGGAAAAGAAAGGCAGCACTTCCGTTACACACAATAAAAAAATATGTCGATATTTTAAACCCAAATATAAACGTGGGCACCAACACCATGTCCCTTAAACGTTACCGACTTCTTCCCTACCTTGTTCACCGATGTCTAAACTCGTGCCCCGCTTTGTTCTCGTTGTATACCGAATATATTATAAACCTAAGACGTCAATGCAGCAGGAGGTCGACGCCTGGGGGGTCATGACCCAGGTGGACCCACCTCACCTGGAATCTCAAAACGCTAAAGGGTAGAAACACTTGCTCGACGGTTGTTCTTCTGATGATCAGATTGTCTGCTGATGCGAAGCTCTGTATAAAGAGGGTCCTATTATTTACCATTGCTTTGTATAAGTAACGTTTCAATTAAAGCCTTTCTAAGCAATAAAACCAAACTTATTTTTGTTTACTTTTTAGTTATACGTTCACTAACTCTTAAGGTTCTACTCATTTTTCTGTCTCTTGATAATCAATTACTAATTGTTCTTTTTCTCCATTTACTTATTTTTTTATTCTTCGCCTTCTCATATTCTCCTCTTTGCCTTTCTCTTCTGCTTCTTTTCTTTTACTCCAGCTTCTGCTTTACAAATTCTCTTATTGTCCTTCATATTTCGAATGAGTTGTAAAGCTCTAGATGCATGGCTTGTGCTGACCACAGCCGTTTATAATTAATGTTGTTGTAAAGCTTTCGTCATTGGTCTTTTTAGCTGTCCTGGGAACTTTCAACATTCTTCTGAGAAATCCCATCTCTGTGGCTTCTAATCGTCTTTTCATTTGTTTGTCTTCTGTCCAAGATTCGCTTCCATAGGTCAGAATTGGTTCCATATAACACCGATGAACTCTCTCTCTCACTTCTATTAAGTATTTGAGGCGTTGCACTAATTTCAGATTTGTCCTGTTTATTTTTATGCTGCGTGATGGTGATGACTGTTTCTCCAATATGAAGATATATATATATATATATCTTGGTCATTTTAGGTACAGTAAAACTTTCATTTAAATAACCCCTTATTAAGCAGGAAAAAAATTGACTTCGCTAAGAATGAATTGAAGAAAATTGACTTCGCTAAGAATAAATTGAAGAAAATTGACCTCGCTAAGAATAAATTGAAGAAAATTGACTTCGCTAATAATGAATTGAAGAAAATTGACCTCGCTAAGAATAAATTGAAGAAAATTGACCTCGCTAAGAATAAATTGAAGAAAATTGACTTCGCTAAGAATAAATTGAAGAAAATTGACTTCGCTAAGAATAAATTGAAGAGAATTGACTTCGCTAAGAATAAATTGAAGAAAATTGACCTCGCTAAGAATAAATTGAAGAAAATTGACTTCGCTAAGAATAAATTGAAGAAAATTGACTTCGCTAATAATGAATTGAAGAAAATTGACCTCGCTAAGAATAAATTGAAGAAAATTGACCTCGCTAAGAATAAATTGAAGAAAATTGACTTCGCTAAGAATAAATTGAAGAAAATTGACTTCGCTAAGAATAAATTGAAGAGAATTGACTTCGCTAAGAATAAATTGAAGAAAATTGACCTCGCTAAGAATAAATTGAAGAAAATTGACTTCGCTAAGAATAAATTGAAGAAAATTGACTTCGCTAAGAATAAATTGAAGAAAATTGACTTCGCTAAGAATAAATTGAAGAAAATTGACTTCGACAGAATTTTAATGGTAAGAAACTCGTAAACATGTATGAATAAATACAGGTAAAAGCGTAAAGGCATTAAGATGCATAGAAATGCAAAACTGCTGTAAAACTGCTGTTAATAATGACAATTTTTTTTTAAAGAGGAAAAAAGGTATGGTAACAGCTTTACGAAGGTGAGAAACAAAACACAAGTAGAACGGCGTTTCGGCCAAAATGCATTCCGCAGGAACAACAAAAAACACAAAAATATATTATATGGTAATACACAGAAATCTAACTACATGACGACAATAAGTTTCATTATTTTCATCATTTTCGTCATTTTCATGAATATATTCAACGTTCCTATAGCTCAGATAACGTGCCTATAACTCAGACCGCTTGTCTTTAACTCGGAAAACGTGTCTATAACTCGAACAACGTTCCTATAACTCAGACAACATGTCTATAACTCAGACAACATGTCTAAAGCTCAGACAACGTTCATGTAACTCAGACAACATGTCTATAACTCAGATAACGTGTCTATAATTCAGACAACGTGTGTATAACTCAGACAACGTGTCTATAACTCAGACAACGTTCCTATAATTCATACAACGTTTCTATAACTCTACATCGTGTCTATAACTCAGACAACGTTCCTACAACTCAGACAACGTGTCTATAATTCAGACACGTTCCTATAACTCAGACAACGTGTCTTCAACTCAGACGTGTCTATAATTCAGAAAATGTGTGTATAACTCAGACAGCGTTTCTATAACTCAGACAACGTGTCTATAACTCAGATAACGTTTCTATAACTCAGACAAAGTTTGTATAACTCAGACAACGTGCCTATAATTCAGACAACGTGTCTATAACTCAGACAACGTGTCTATAACTCATACAGCGTAATTCAGCATTAATATTTAGATGGAAAATTAAAGACCGCTTTTACTTAATTTATCGTATATCAGGACACATCCAGCTTCTACGATTCTAAAAAATGATAATTTAATTAACGTAATTTTTAATAGCAAATGAGTAATTATTTTATGTCCTATATTAAGTCTACTTTTCATTTTTTAAGTCATAAACGCAAGCATATTTCAGGATTTGTAGGTCGTATTTGACATTTTTTAGGTCATAAAATATCCGAACTCTGGGAATGGCTGACTTCCGCTTCTTGAGGCCGACTTTCTCTTAATGTTCACCCGTAAAGTGGACATGGACGCGTTGTGTGGCTAGTTTATGTCATAGCCACAATATCTGCGCCTTTCGGCCCGACATATCCGTCTTCTGCATGGATGGGTAGATTTGATTAAAATTTGTGCCCCGACAGCGACTATTTTTTGTCCTGCTCTTTTCGACTTGAAACTGCCAATGGTTCTTTAACGTGTTGGAGTGCACATGGGATCTCCCGCTTTCGCCGTTTTCAGATAGGACTAGGCATCTGCTCTCACTACCCAGAGAGGACTAGACATCTGCTCTCACTACCCAGAGAGGACTAGACATCTGCTCTCACTACCCAGAGAGGACTAGACATCTGCTATCACTACCCAGAGAGGGTTAGACATCTTCTCTCACTACCCAGAGAGGGTTAGACATCTGCTCTCACTACCCAGATTTGGCTAGACATCTGCTCTCACTACCCAGAGAGGGTTAGACATCGGATCTCACTACCCAGAGAGGACTAGACATCTGCTCTCACTACCCAGAGAGGGTTAGACATCGGATCTCACTACCCAGAGAGGACTAGACATCTGCTTTCACTACCCAGAGAGGGTTAGACATCGGATCTCACTACCCAGAGAGGACTAGACATCTGCTCTCACTACCCAGAGAGGGTTAGACATCGGATCTCACTACCCAGAGAGGGTTAGACATCTGCTCTCACTACCCAGATTTGGCTAGACATCGGATCTCACTACCCAGATTTGGCTAGACATCAGATCTCACTACCCAGATTTGGCTAGACATCAGATCTCACTACCCAGAGAGGGTTAGACATCGGATCTCACTACCCAGAGAGGGTTAGACATCTGCTCTCACTACCCAGAGAGGGTTAGACATCTGCTCTCACTACCCAGAGAGGGTTAGACATCTGCTCTCACTACCCAGAGAGGGTTAGACACAAGATCTCACTACCCAGATTTGGCTAGACATCAGATCTCACTACCCAGATTTGGCTAGACATAAGATCTCACTACCCAGATTTGGCTAGACATCAGATCTCACTACCCAGATTTGGCTAGACATAAGATCTCACTACCCAGATTTGGCTAGACATCAGATCTCACTACCCAGATTTGGCCAGACATCATATTTCACTACCCAGATTTGGCTAGACATCAGATCTCACCATCCAGATTTGGCTAGACATTAGATCTCACTACCCAGATTTGGCTAGACATCAGATCTCAGTACGCAGAGACCAGGAGATGGTGAAGTCACGAATACAACACGAGTTCGATTGTTGAAAACGTCTCACCGCCTGTGGTGGGGATCGAACACAAGAGCTTAATGTGCAGATGCCGACGTCTTACCTCTAGACCACCATCCCCAGCCCCCAAATCCGACCTCCAATTCTATTTTCTCTTTAAATCACGCATTCTATAATAAGTGTCAGTTTAAATCTAGCACTATTTGCCAGCGGTTTTTCGTTCCGGTCCATTCTTTCAGGGATTTTCCTGTCCATTGTTTGATATTGTCTGCCCACTCCATTCTGTGTTTGTCTCTGCCTCTTTATTCTGTTATTTTACCTTCCAGTATGACTTCCGGTTACTTACTCCATCTCCTTCTGTGTCTGAAACATTTTATTTGTGGTTTTGTTTTTAAATTCTGTTGAATAATTATGTTATGTTATTGTTGTTCTTATGGTTTCAGAAGCATGTGAGCTGATGCCATTTGGCCCAATGCCATGTAATGATATCTACAGGTGTTTCTGGGTTCCCTTGTAGTTCTGTACAAGATGTTCCATTTACCAGTCTTTGAGGAAGTAGAGCTGCTCTGATGTCAGTACTTTGGGCAGTCAAAAAGGTGATGTTCTGTTTCATGTGGGTGTTCACAGAGTAGACATGCTGGAGTTTAGTTTTGTTGTATTCTATTGATGTGGTTGTTCAGTGGTGCATGACCGTTGTTGTATTCTATTGATGTGGTTGTTCAGTGGTGCATGACCGTTGTTGTATTCTATTGATGTGGTTGTTCAGTGGTGCATGACCGTTGTTGTATTCTATTGATGTGGTTGTTCAGTGGTACATGACCGTTGTTGTATTCTATTGATGTGGTTGTTCAGTGGTACATGACCGTTGTTGTATTCTATTGATGTGGTTGTTCAGTGGTACATGACCGTTGTTGTATTCTATTGATGTGGTTGTTCAGTGGTGCATGACCGTTGTTGTATTCTATTGATGTGGTTGTTCAGTGGTACATGACCGTTGTTGTATTCTATTGATGTGGTTGTTCAGTGGTGCATGACCGTTGTTGTATTCTATTGATGTGGTTGTTCAGTGGTGCATGACCGTTGTTGTATTCTATTGATGTGGTTGTTCAGTGGTACATGACCGTTGTTGTATTCTATTGATGTGGTTGTTCAGTGGTACATGACCAGTTCTCAGTCTGAAGATGGTGGTTTGGTCTCTTCTTTGTTTAAGGTTGTTAATGTTGTCATGGGGGTTTAGCCTTGTTATGTATTAAAATATAATCTCCCTGTTTTTTTTCCATGGCCCATCCATTCAGCCAATCTTATCTACTGTCAAAATGTATGACTTGTTTGGTTGTGTTTAATGAGATTTCGGTGTTAAATTTGTATCCTTTCTTAGCTGATACATCTGTCTTATCATTTCCTGGTGTGTTGGAGTACCCTGAGATCCACTGCATCACTAGCCTTACGTCATGTGTGTTAATGAGGTTATCATAATTCTTTTAACGTTTTCATCTGTTTCAAAACTTCAGTGATTTAGTTTGTGATGTGGGACACACCATCACCTCATGGTGTGCTAAGTCTGGTCCAAACTCTTTTTTTCGACCCTAGACATTTGATCCCTTTTCCTTGTTCATGTACTACCTAACGATTTGATGAGAGATTATCTGTTTTGTTTGTTTCTCTTTGATGTCCGTTGCTGATGTGATGTTTCCGAGTGTTTCTAGCTTTCTATTTATCTGTCCTTAAGACTGTCTCTTATTGTATGGATTTGGTGCATAATTGTTGGGATCATTAAGTTGTTCTTTCTGCCCAAAACCGTTTAACTTGTTCTTTCTGTGATGTAATTCCCAACTGGCTTGTTATTTCTTTATGTTGCCTCCAAAATTAGGCTCCAGAGGTAGGCTCCAGAGGTAGACACCAGAGGTAGACACTATAGATATACACTAGGTGTAGGCTCCAGAGGTAGACACTATAGATAGACGCTAGATGTAGGCTCCAGAGGTAAACACTATAGATGGACACTAAATGTAGGCTCCTGAGGTAGACACCAGATGTAGACACTATAGACAGACACTAGATGTAGGCTCCAGAGGTAGACACCAGAGGTAGAGACTATAGATGGACACTAGATGTTGGCTCCAGAGGTAGACACTATAGATATACACTAGATGTAGGCTCCAGAGGTAGACACCAGAGGTAGAGACTATAGATAGACACTAAATGTAGGTTCCAGAGGTAGACACTAGATATAGACTCCAGAGGTAGAGACTATAGATATACACTAAATGTAGGCTCCAGAAGTAGATACCAGAGGTAGACACTATAGATATACACTAGATGTAGGCTCCATAGATAGACACTAGATGTAAGCTCCATAGATAGACACTAGACGTAGGCTCCATAGAGAGACACTAGATGTAGGCACCAGAGATATATACCAGAAGTAGACACTATAGATAGACACTAGATGTAGGCACCAGAGGTAGGCACTAGAGATAGACACTAGATGTAGGCACCAGAGATATATACCAGAAGTAGACACTATAGATAGACACTAAATGTAGGCACCAGAGGTAGACACTATAGATAGACACTAGATGTGGGCACCAGAGGTAGACATCAGAGATAGACAACCGATGTAGACACTAGAGGTAAAGAACAGAGATATACACCAGATATACACCAGATATACGCCATAGATACACCAGATATATACCAGATATACACCAGATATATACAATAGATACACCAGATATAGGCACAAAAGGTAGACACCAGAGATAAGACACTATAAATAGACAGACACCATAGATAGACAGGCACCATAGATAGACAGACACCATAGATAGACAGACACCATAGATAGTCAGGCACCATAGATAGACAGGCACCATAGATAGACAGACACCATAGATAGTCAGGCACCATAGATAGACAGACACCATAGATAGACAGACACCATAGATAGACAGACACCATAGATAGACAGACACCATAGATAGTCATGCACCATAAAAAGAACACTGAGAAGGTTAAGACCAGCGGTTCCTCGACTAAACAAGCAACATGATAATAATGACATGTTACTTCATTTAAATCTGTTGTGGTCTCTAAGTTGCAGCCGTCAACATCCAGCATTTGCTCATAATAAGAAGAAGGAACAAAGAGGTGGTAGACAACGCCTGAGAGATTGTGGTTACATCAGTGCGCCCTCCTGCCGCTTGGTGCAACGGTTCTCACACTAGGGCGCATGTACACCGTGTCGGCGTGAAAAGTGTCTCCAGGGGTGTGTCGGACATGCCATAAATTTTAGATGGAAGCTGGCACGTAATCAGGCGCTCGTGGACATCTGTCATGCGGTGCTGTGGTGATTAACTACAATCTAATATAGGAAATTATTGGGGAGGCTGATTGGGTCACTGATCACAAGATCACAATCATATGACATGATCAACATTGATGCACCACTTGCGGTCTTCATCAAATCTGTTATATTATTTTTTTTACGTGCCATGTGTTATTCATTATAATCTTATTTATGCCCTCCCAAATGTTATTAATATAATAATTCTTTTTTTTTTAAATAATATTCTGTTTTCTATTTCATAACAACATTCACGTTGTATTTCTTTATGTTGCATTCTGAATATTATTTTATAGAAAGCTTTGTTCACGAAGAAAGAACTGGCTTGTAAACAGCATTCTACAGAGCAAATTACAACACTATAGTGACGTCAAAATCCACATCGGGCTGGAAAGAACAATCATGGAAGGATTGGTTCCGGGACGCCGCATCAGGGGCAGACCAAGAAGAAAGTGGTTTCATTACATCAAGGAGATCTTGAACATGACAACAAAAGAAGTGGAAGATATGGCTAGAGACAGATTCTTTCAGACGCGCTGTGGTGAATGCAACGTTCTGTGGGAGAATTGGCTAGAGACAGAGATTCTTTCAAATAGATTATAGTGAATGCAATGTTATGTGGGAGATTTGGCTAGAGACAGAGATTCTTTCAAATAGATTGTATTGAATGCAATGTTATGTGGGAGATTTGGCTAGAGACAGAGATTCTTTCAAACATATTGTATTGAATGCAATGTTATGTGGGAGATTTGGCTAGAGACAGAGATTCTTTCAAATAGATTGTATTGAATGCAATGTTATGTGGGGAGATTTGGCTAGAGACAGAGATTCTTTCAAACATATTGTATTGAATGCAATGTTATGTGGGAGATTTGGCTAGAGACAGAGATTCTTTCAAATAGATTATAGTGAATGCAATGTTATGTGGGAGATTTGGCTAGAGACAGAGATTCTTTCAAACATATTGTTTTGAATGCAATGTTATGTGCGAGATTTGGCTAGAGACAGAGATTCTTTGAAATAGATTGTAGTTAATGCAATGTTATGTGGGAGATTTGGCTAGAAACAGAGATTCTTTCAAATAGATTGTAGTGAATGCAATGTTATGTTGGAGATTTGGCTAGAGACAGAGATTCTTTCAAATAGATTGTAGTGAATGCAATGTTATGTGGGAGATTTGGCTTGAGGCAGATATTCTTTCAAATAGATTGTAGTGAATGCAATGTTATGTGGGAGATTTGGCTAGAGACAGAGATTCTTTCAAATAGATTGTAGTGAATGCAATGTTATGTGGGAGATTTGGCTACAGACAGAGATTCTTTCAAATAGATTGTAGTGAATGCAATGTTATGTGGGAGATTTGACTAGACACAAAGATTCTTTCAAACAGATTGTAGTGAATGCAATGTTATGTTGGAGATTTGGCTAGAGACAGAGATTCTTTCAAACAGATTGTAGTGAATGCAATGTTATGTTGGAGATTTGGCTAGAGACAGAGATTCTTTCAAACAGATTGTAGTGAATGCAATGTTATGTTGGAGATTTGGCTAGAGACAGAGATTCTTTCAAACAGATTGTAGTGAATGCAATGTTATGTTGGAGATTTGGCTAGAGACAGAGATTCTTTCAAACAGATTGTAGTGAATGCACTGTTATGTTGGAGATTTGACTAGACACAAATATTCTTTCAAACAGATTGTAGTGAATGCAATGTTATGTTGGAGATTTGGCTTGAGACAGATATTCTTTCAAACAGATTGTAGTGAATGCAATGTTATGGAAAGGACGTGCGACCTCCGGATTATTGTTCACGATATATTTATTTACATTCCATTCTACCTTTTCATTTCCCATTTGACAGAAAGAGAATCAAGAATCCACCAGATTCTGTGACCTTATAGAGAACATTGTTTGTGACCTTATAGAGAACATAGTGTTAGTTTCCATATATGTTCCTATCGAAACATTCGATTAATGTAGTCAGCATTACGCATGTGCCGTGTCGCTCAGAGAAAAATTCACGGCACTCGCCTAAGGATAGATAAACCCAGAAGGTGTCGATTCAAATTGAACAGGATCTCTCGTACATAATAGACCAATTCATTAACCATTGCTATACCTCGGCTCACATTCTATCTTCACTGTAACTCTAAAACAAGACTTGTCAAGCTGCGTTTCCAATCTTCATAGCCTGGGCCGCATTAAGATCTTTCCAATCCCCAAGCACTTTAAAGATGTTCGTGGTCCACTCCCTCCCCAACCCATATATATATATAATTAAAATAAATAACCAATAATAAACTATAAAACACAATTTAATTTATCAAAATTAAACAAAACTTACAGTAACGTTGGAAATAATGTTTGTGTTTGTATACCTCCACTTTATTTATATTTGAAATATTTTCCCCTAATATTTTAAAAATTGCACTGATATCTCTTGTCATTAATGTATATATCTTGTATGTAATTTTCTTCATTTGCTGCAAGGGGCAACTTCCCTCGATGCCCCACGCGCGTGATTATTTTGCTAAATGATTAATTAATCCATCCCTGGCCGCAATCCATCCCTGTCTACAAACAAAGTCTGTATTGAAACGGGTTTTTTATTTTTATTTTCTGATTAAATTTACATTTGAGACTAACACTAGCCAGTCATGTGATATTTTGAACCAATCTCTAAATTACACCAAATTATCCGCTGTCAGTGTTTTCTCAAAGCAGATCACTGGCTACGACTATTTAACGCTCTTTTACAGATGGATGACGAAGATGAGTAATAGTTAGGGGCACACAGAAGTGGTTTGTGATGGTTTTCGCTGACGATTTCGTTACATGTCGGCCGTTATTCAAGCTGTTGCCAGTTGGTTATGCACTCTCATTAATGTGCACTTGACGTTACTCTTCCATATTTGTAGCCGGACTCTCGCCTTATCTGAATTGAAACTCCAGCAAGTCTCCACACTCTCTCGTCTCCACACTCACTCAATTATCCACACTCACTCAAGTCTCCACACTCTCTCGTCTCCACACTCACTCAAGTCTCCACACTCTCTCGTCTCCACACTCTCTCAAGTCTCCACACTTCCTCAAGTCTCCACACTGTCTCAAGTCTAAACACTCTCTCAAGTCTCCATACTTTCTCAAGTCTCCACATTCTTTCGCCTCCACACTCATTCAAGTGTCCACACTCTCTCGCATCCACATTCACTCAAGTCTCCATACTCACTCAAGTCTCCACACTCTCTCGCCTCCACACTCACTCAAGTCTCAACACTCTCTCAAATCTTCACACTCTCTCGTCTCCACACTCACTCAAGTCTCCACGCTCTCTCAAGTCTCCACACTCACTCAAGTCTCCACACTCACTCAAGTCTCCACACTCACTCAAGTTTCCACACTCACTCAAATTTCCACATTCTCTTAAGTCTCCATACTTTTCAAGTCTCACACGTTTCCACGCTCACTCGAGTCTCCAGACTCATTCAGAGTCTCTACAACTCTCAAGTTACCACACTCACTCAAGTTTCCACACTCACTCAAGTCTCCACACTCTCTCAAGTTTCCACACTCACTCAATTCTCCACACTCCCTCAAGTCTCCACACTCACTCAAGTCTACACACTCACGCTAGTTTCCAAACTCACTCAAGTCTCCACACTCACTCAAGTTTCAACACTCACTCAAGTTTCCACACTCTCTCGAGTTTCCACACGCACTCAAGTCTCCACTCTTTCTGAAGTCTCCACACTCACTCAAGTCTCCACACTCACTTAAGTCTCCACACTCACTCAAGTCTCCACACTGTCTCAAGTCTCCACACTTTCTCAAGTCTCCACACTTTCTCAAGTCTCCACACTCACTCAAGTCTCCACACTCACTCAAGTCTCCACACTCACTCAAGTTTCCACACTCACTCAAGTCTCCACACTCACCCAAATCTCCACACTCACTCAATTCTCCACACTCACTCAAGACTCCACACTCTCTCAACTCTTCACACTCTCTCAAGTCTCCCACTCACTCAAGTGTCCACACACTCTCCTCGTTATTTTACTTTTCATTTTATTTCTTACTGATTCCAGTAATGTTCTTTTCTTTTGTGACCGTTGAGCAATGCTATAAATAGATTTAACACACATAAAAATATAGGGGGTTAAGACAAACAAAAGCAAAGGAATACATACAAATGCAAAGCTGCTGTAAAGCTAAGTGTGAAGGAGAATTGAAGCAATGTTTTTGTAATTTGTGTCGTCTATTAATCAAGTAACGCTTTTACCACACAAAAATATACTCAGATCGGATACTGCAAATAGATTCAAGATACTGCAAATAGATTCAAGAAACAATAAATAGATTCCCGATGAAACAAACAGATTCAAGATGCATCAAATAGACTCAAGATCCAACAAATTAGTCTCCACATTGACCGGAAGTCCAGAGACCCAATGTGCAACAACAAGATTCAAAATACAAGACATACTCTCAAGATACAACAAAGAGATACAATGTGCAACATCCAGACTCAAAATACAACAGATAGACTCAAGATACACAAAGAGACCCAACGTGCAGCAATAAGACTCATAATACAAAACATAGACTCAAGATACAACAAATAGACTCAAGATACAACAAAGAGACCCAAGGTGCAACAAATGTATTCTAAATGCAATAAAACGCCTTAGTTTACAACAAACAGACTTAGGATGCAACAAAAAGACTTAATATACAACAAAATAACACAGGAGACATCAAAACGTGTCAAGCTATAGAATATGAAAACATTCCTCTCCAGCACAGAAATACCACTTGATGCATAGCGGGCACTCTACAACATAAACATCACCCCGACATTGGGCTATGAATGTCAAACCTGGTCGTTAAACTCCAGAACAAATAAATTAAAAAACTAGTACCGAAATGACGTGTGTTAGACGCATGCCTTTATAACCTTAGAGATAACGATCGCAAGTAAAGAATAAAGAAAACAAATCTATGAATAATGCATGTTATTGAACATACTACACAGCAAAAAAAAAACGTATAAAGAAAGAGACAACTAATACAATTATAAGGCTACATGATTGGACAGAAAGAACTAAACGTGACACAACTAGTCATCAACAAACTCTATACGAATACTACATCAAAGGATCAACAAAGAAGATTAGAAACACTAGGAAATATAATATTAGGAGAGACTTACATAAAGATAAAGATTCAAACTATACTGCCTTTTGATGTTGAAAGACATATTAGAAGCGACAGAAGAAAAGAACATTTATATCTCTTACTGTCCTCTGAGCTAGCATGTCAAGGACGATTACTCCGTTTCAATTATGCTATACTTTCCTATCTACCTTATCTCAGCGGCGGATATTCAGAGGAAGCAACGGAGGCCATGTCTCCTCTAATATTTTTTTTTCACAATACATAACACAATCCCATTCCATCTCAATGAGTTAAATGTCAAATTACAACCAGCCACCGTATTCCCTAGTATAGCCGCGATATAGCTCAAATAACTCAAGCTGTTACTAATATATAGGCTTCAATGTCTATGGAGGTCAAACCTACTACAACCGTACAACGGCATCTATCGACCTTGCAATGTGTATGAGAACTAGGTAGGCCTTTTCAGCAATTAATTCCCTGCTGCCATGGGATCGAAAGGACTAATCAGATGGCGTTTCATCTTTTTATTGAATCATGTAAAAGTAGTGCCAATTGGCAGGCGAATTGATCAAGTGCCTATTGTAAGAATTTGTCCTGGGTGGCAGATTTACTTTTTTTTTCTTTTCTTTCACTTGTCCATGTTTGTGGAGTTTTTGCTGCTTATTTTTTTACAGTACAGGATAGCCAGTCCATGCCCACCCCTCCTTAAACGCTTCTTACGAACATGCCATGAGAATACTTGATGAGAGATGACAACATCTGGGAATGAAAATAAATAGAGATAAGACCAAAATTATAAGAATTAATGCAGTTGGCAATAACCAAATAAAAATAGGAGAAATACCTCTACTAGACGTCCAGTCTTACATATATCTGAGTGTAGATACTTGAGAGGAAGGAACAAAGATTTATATCAAAATAAGGATATTAAAGGCAAGAGGAGCATTTTTATACTAGGAAATATACGGAAGTCCAAATAAATTAAATGCAAAAATAAGAATGTTCAACTTCAATGTTAAGTCAGTTATATGGCTGTGAGACATGGAGAACAACAAAAATAACAATAATAAAGATATAATAACCTTCATTAATGTATGCTTGCGGGAGCCGCGATAGCTCAGTGGTTAGTGAACTGGACTACCACGGACAAGGGGTAGGGTTTGATCCCAACCGACGGCTTCCGGGTTCACCCAGCCTTAAATGGGTACCGGATTTTTTCTGGGAGAGTAAAGCAGCGCGGCGTAATACTGACCACATTACCCCAAAAATCATGTGCTGAAGGTCTGTAAAATATACGGTCACTAACACCATATTTCCCTATACGCCACTTGGCGTGACGGGGGTACTTTACTTTTTTTACTTTTTAATGTATGCTTGCGCAAATTTAAAGGATAGAAATGACAGGACAAAATAATTAACATAGAATTAAAGTACCAGACAAATACATGTGGGTAAAGAGATACAACGATGATGATGGCGCTGGATAGGGGACACTCTGCGGAAGCCAACTCAGAATATTACATAACAGACAATTTTTTTTAAACCCCAAGGAAAAAGACAAAGAGGAAGACCAAAAATATTCCTTAGAAGACAGATGGAAGCAGAGATGAGGATTGGGGAAGATATGGTATGATCTTAAAAGAATGGCAAGAAATAGGACTGCTTGGAAAGTGTTTGTTCAATACCTATGCTCCAAAGGGAGTTGCATAGAAGAAGATAAAGTTGAAGAAGACGAAGAAGAAGAAGAAGACGAAGAAAAAAGAAGAAGACGAAGAAGAAGAAGAACACGAAGAAGAAGAAGAACACGAAGAAGAAGAAGAAGACGAAGAAAAAGAAGAAGACGAAGAAGAAGAAGAAGACGAAATAACCAATGATAAACTAAAAACCTGAAACAAACAGAGATGATATTTCAGAAATTGACTTGAAGGGAGAATAACAAGAAATGGAGGGAAGAGGGCGAAGGGCAGGGAGTTCATTATCCTGTAGATTTGAGGAAGACAAATGCGAATAGGACAGTCGGGTGGGGCAACTGCCCTTTTAGTTTATACCCCCGCCCTCAAGTAATACGTCATCAGTGACGCATGATACAGGAAGGTTACGTCACGTCGTTAATATACACTTATGTTACTCTTTTATGCTCTTGTTTTTTTTCCCTTTCCCTTCCCATGCACACGGGCAACACTCACATACACACAAACACCTACACACAAAGACACACACATACATATACACACATGCAAACTCCTCCCCTTTTCTCAAACACTCATAAGCCCCCACTCCCCTTTTTCTTTTCCCAACTACACACGCGCACACACACATACACATTCACGAGCTCAATTCCGTTGGTGTTCCCCACAATAAAAACACATACACATTCATACACACACACACACATACTTTGGCAGCTGCATATTATGGTTAACTTGGACAAGCCAACCGCTAAGGTCACCTTGACAAAAGTCTGAACTCATCTTGACTAGTCATCTGCGTAGTTTGTTCTAGTAGGACCTCGACCTTTCCTGGACACGTTAACCATTGCTCTGTACACGTTAGTCATTGCCCTGTACAGATTGCCCTGTACACATTAGTCATTGTCCAGCACACGTTAGTCATTGCCCTGTACACATTAGTCATTGTCCAGCACACATTAGTCATTGTCCACCACACGTTAGTCATTGCCCTATACACGTTAGTCATTGTCCAGCACACATTGATCATTGTCCAGCACACGTTAGTCATTGCCCTGTACACATTAGTCATTGTCCAGCACACGTTAGGCATTGCCCTATACACGTTAGTCCTTGTTCTCGACAAGTTAGTTATTGCACACGCGTATCATTGCCCAGCACACGTTAATCATTTCCCAGCACATGTTACTCATTGCCCTGTACAGATTGCCCTGTACACATTAGTCATTGCCCAGCACACGTTAGTCATTGCCCTGTACAGATTGCCCTGTACACATTAGTCATTGCCCAGCACACGTCAGTCATTGCACTGTACAGATTGCCCTGTACACATTAGTCATTGCCCAGCACACGTTAGTCATTGCCCAGCACACGTTAGACATTGCCCAGCACACGTTACTCAATGCCCATGACAAGTTAGTCATTGCCCAGCACACGCTTATCATTGCCCAGCACACGTTAGTCATTGCCAAGCACACGTTAGTCAATGCCCATGACACGTTAGTCATTGCCAATCACACTTTAGTCATTGCCCTGCACACTTTAATCAACACCCTGTAGATGTCAGGCCTGTCCCTGTAAAAGTTAGTCATTGCCAAGAACACGTTGGTTATATTAGTCATAGTACATACGGGACAAGTTAGCCATTACCCTGTAAACGTTAGTCACTGACCCGGACAAGCTATTCCTTGCCCTGGACAAGCTAGTTATTGCCTGGACAAGTTAGTCTTTGCCCTTGACAAATTAGAAATTGCTTGAAACAAGTTAGTCATTACCTTGTAGATGTAAGACCTTGCCCATGAAAAGGTAGTCATTGCTTTGGACAAGTTACTCATTGCCCTGGACAAGTTACTCATTGCCCTGGACAAGTTACTCATTGCCCTGGACAAGTTATTCATTGTTTTGTAGATGATAGTCATTGTGCTGGAAAGGTTAGTTATATACCTGGACAAGTTAGTCATTGCCTTTGACAAGTTAGTCTTTTTCCCTGGAGAAGTTGGTCATTATCTTGGACAAGTTTCTCATTGCCTTGGACAAGTTAATCCTTTTATTCCCTGAACAAGTTTGTCATTGCCCCGGACAAGTTAGTCACTGCCCTAGACAAGCTAGTTATTATTGCCATGGACAAATTAGTCATTGCTCAGTAAACCTTAGCCATTGACCTGGACAAGTTAGTCATTGCCCTGGACAGGTTAGTCATTGCCCTGGACAAGTTATTCATTGGCCTGAACAATTTAGTAATTGCCATGTAGACGTTAGTCATTCTTCTTCTACCTTTTAGCTCCCAGTGGAGCATAGGTCTTCAACAAACACTTTCCAAGTCGTTCTGTTTTTTGCAATTCTTTTAAGATCATTCCATGTCTTCCCCATCATCTTCATCTCTGCTTCGATCTGTCTTCTCCAAGAATTCCTTGGTCTTCCTCTTTGTCTTTTCCCCTGGGGATTCCAAAAAAGGGCCTGTTGTGTAATACTCTCAGTTGGCTTCCGTAGTGTGTGTCCTATCCATCGCCATCGTCTTCGCTGTATCTATTTATCCACTGGTATTTGACCGGTACATTTCCATAATTCCACGTTAGTGACTTTGTCCTGCCATTTCCATCCCTTTATTCTGCGCAAGCATCCATTAATGAAAGTATGTACCTTCGTGATTGTCAATTTTGTTATCAATGGCGTTAGTCATTGCTCTGTTCAAATTAGTCATTGCCCTAAACAAGGTATTAATTCACGTCGACAAGATAGTTTTTGTCCTTGACAAGTTAGTCATTGCCATGGTCAAGTTAGTCATTGCCATGGTCAAGTTAGTCATTGCCATGGTTAAGTTAGTCATTGCCATGGTCACGTTAGTCATTGCCATGGTCAAGTTAGTCATTGCCCTGGTCAAGTTAGTCATTACCTGGACAAATTAAAAAATGCTTTTAGTAAGTTAGTCAATGCCTTGTAGACGTTAATCATTGCCCTGGTCAAGTTAGTCATTGCCCTGGACAAGTTAGTCATTGCCATGGTCAAGTTAGTCATTACCTGGACAAATTAAAAAATGCTTTTAGTAAGTTAGTCAATGCCTTGTAGACGTTAATCATTGCCCTGGTCAAGTTAGTCATTGCCCTGGACAAGTTAGTCATTGCCATGGTCAAGTTAGTCATTGCCCTGGTCAAGTTAGTCATTACCTGGACAAATTAACAAATGCTTTTAGTAAGTTAGTCAATGCCTTGTAGACGTTAGTCATTGCCCTGGAAAATGTATTCATTGTCCTGGACAAATTGGTCATTACCCTGGACAAGTTCTGGTACGTTTCTGGGCAGGTTAGCCATTACCTTGGGAACATTGGTCATTGTCGAGGACACGTTAGTCTTTGCCCTTGACACATAAGTCATTGCCACGTACGCATTAGTCAATGCCCTTAGCACGTTAGTCATTCCCATGTAAACATTAGTCATTGTCCAGCACACGTTAGTCATTGCCACGTACGCATTAGTCAATGCCCTTAGCACGTTAGTAATTCCCATGTAAACATTAGTCATTGTCCAGCACACGTTAGTCATGCCCTATACACATTAGTCATTGCCCTGTACACATTAGTCATTGCTCAGCACACATTAGTCATTGCCCTGTACACATTAGTCATTGCCAGCACACATTAGTTATTGCCCTGTACACATTAGTCATTGCCCAGCACACATTAGCCATTGCCCAGCACACATTAGTCATTGTCCAGCACACATTTGTCATTGCCCAGCACACATTAGTCATTGCCCTGTACACATTTGTCATTGCCCAGTTCACGTTAGTCGTTATACTGTTACCGTACTCATTGCTCAGGTCACGTTAATCATTTCGCCTAAAACGTTAGTCATTGCCCTGTTCACGTTAGTCATTGCCCTGCAGGTAGGAGCCCCACTCAGGACCAAATAGGTATTTTTTACACAAGCGACAGCCTGTACAACACCTGCGTGTCAATTCGGGGACCACATTCTACAAACATGTCACTGTGTTGCTATGAACAGGCACCACGTCTGTCTGACTATCACACTTAAATGAACATATGAGCACTTTCTCACTTACGCTAAATCGCAACTACAGCAAAAAATAAAAGTCAGGTCAATAGGATCTCCTTCCTGTATTATCTAAGTCAACATACACTATTATGATTATAGAACTACGCATTTTATTTTTCTTATTCTCAGCGTTCCCCCTTGTAAGTGGTTGTAGATTAGTTGTGACGCCAGTCCCAATATTTGAGCCTATAGGTATGACTCATCCATCTTCACTTAAATAAATAAATGGTATAATTATCACTGCAGTAAAGCTTCTTCTTCTTCTTTCCTTCCTCATCTGCCTTTCAGCGTCGAGGGGAGATATAATTTGCGGTCTTTTGCTCTTCTGTTCGCCTCTGCTGCTGTTATGTTTCCTAGTGATTCTAAAATTCTATCGATTCATCTTTTTCGTGGTCGACCCTTGGGTCTGGTGTTCTCACAACGTTTGTTGAAGGCTCGTTGTGTTGTGTTTTAATCTTTCTGCCTTGTCACGTGGCCAAACCATTGTATCTGTTGTTTCCTTATATATTCTATGGCGGGGGCAATCCTAGCTTTTTTCTCAGTTCTTCATTTCTGTTCTTCTCTCCGACTGTTTCCTGTCATTTCATCTCTATAGAAGTTATTTTTCTTATTGTTCTTGCATCTAGGGGCAGTAAAGCTTGAGATGTATACTTTGAAATGAAGGACACAGAAGATAATAAGGATGACCCCCGCAGTTAAAGTTTATTTTTTTCCTTTTCAGCGTTTACCCATGAGGTCGGCGTGGTTGCTTTGTGTCGCTAGTTTACGTCAAGCATCAGCAGCTCTCGACACATGAGTGATAATGTATTAAATGGTTTAGTCGCGTATAAAACGCTAAAGAGCCCTGTCACGCCAAGTGGCGAATAGGGAGATGGTTGTAGTGACCATAGTATTTTAAAGACCTTCGGCACATGAGTTTTGCGGTAATGTCGACGCTGAAAGGCACTTGAGGAAGAAAGAGGAGGAAGAAGACGACTCCAGCATGTGTCACTAAATTTGACAAATGTAAATGCTCAAAGACGAGGCTTCGACACACTACCGGCAGGTAACTCAATTATGTCGAAAATAACCACAGCCGATCTCATTGTGTGATCGTCTGTAACTCAATTATGTCGAATATAACCACAGCCGATCTCATTGTGTGATCGTCTGTAACTCAATTATGTCGAATATAACCACAGCCGATCTCATTGTGTGATCGTCTGTAACTCAATTATGTCGAATATAACCACAGCCGATCTCATTGTGTGATCGTCTGTAACTCAATTATGTCGAATATAACCACAGCCGATCTCATTGTGTGATCGTCTGTAACTCAATTATGTCGAATATAACCACAGCCGATCTCGTTGTGTGATCGTCTGTAACTCAATTATGTCGAATATAACCACAGCCGATCTCATTGTGTGATCGTCTGTAACTCAATTATGTCGAATATAACCACAGCCGATCTCATTGTGTGATCGTAACTCAATTATGTCGAATATAACCACAGCCGATCTCATTGTGTGATCGTCTGTAACTCATTTATGTCGAATATAACCACAGCCGATCTCATTGTGTGATCGTCTGTATGCTAGTGATGTTTGGTGAACTGCCCAGGGGGTCACGCTACAGGTGGCGCCCTTGCAATTCGATTTAAAGATGTTTGTGTGACGTCAAACAATGTAACGTAGACGTGGAGTTATGAAAGATTGTTGCCAACGATTGTTCAGGTGGGTCTAGGAGGTAATTCTTCATGATTGCGTTGCCCTTTTTTATTTTTGTGTTAAAACTATCATGATTTTTCTGCCGGCTATTTTTCGGGAGCTTTCTTCTTGTGTTGTCCTCTTTGAGAGTGTCCTCATTGCTCCTTTTAGCTGTCCATGGAACGTTCAACATTCTTTTGAAAAATCTCACCTCTGTGGGCTCTTCAAATCGTCTTGTAATTTGTTTGTTTACTGTCCATGATTCGTTTCCATAGGGATTCAGAATTGGCTCTATATATCACCTCATAACAATCTTCCTCACTTCTATTGAAATAGACTTATTGTACAGGACATTTTTTTCATTCTTTGAAAGGCTATTTTGGCCTGAGCTATTCTGCGGTTTTATTTATGTGGTGCATCTTTGATCCGATATTATTATTGCGTCCAAGTATTTGACGCTTTGTATTTGTTTCAGATTTGTCCTTTTTATTTTCGTGTTGCATGATGGTGATAAAGGACTCAGCCTTAATAGCAAAAAGGCAGAAGTAATGGTAACAAAAAAGAAAAAGACATCACCCAATGCAAAATAAAGACAAGTGGAACAATATTAAAACAGGTAAGTGAATTTAAATATTTGGGAACTTTGTTGACCTCAGGCGGAAGATGTACAAAAGAGGTGAAATGCAGAATAGCTCAGGCAAAAGCAGCTTTCCAAAAAATGAGGAAGATACTATGCAATCTATTTTTGACCATAGAAACAAGAAAAAGAGTTCTTACATGTTATGTAGAGCCAGTATTAACATATGGATGTGAATCATGGAGAATATGACAACTGACAAGAAAATCACAGAAGTGTAGAAATTTGGTTTTACGGAAGAACATTGAGAATAAAATGGACAGCTAAGAAGAGTAATGAAAACGTTCTGAAAGAGGTCAAAGCAAAAAGAGAGCTAATTTCCAATATTAGGAAGAAACAATCATCATTTTTGGTCATGTAATGAGAAGAGAACAACTGGAATATATTGTAACAACTGGAAAAATTGAGGGACGAAGAGATAGAGGGAATCAAAGAGAAAAGATACCAGACAGCTTAAGAGAATGGCTTGGCAGAAGGTCAACAACAGAAATGATAAATAACTGTCGAGATCGAAAGTTGAGGAGAGACATGATCACCTACGCCAGCAGGTCCGGTACTTGATGATGATGATGATGGTGATGATTGTTTCTTAGATGTGATCATTACTTCTGATCTCATCTAAGCAGACATATGTTATATTATGTTGTATTATGATATATTATATTTTATTATCTTATATTTTAAGATACTTAATTGGTTATAGAATTATTACTCACGCGTGCCTTCTCAGTGGCTCACAAAGATCGAAATTGGCTAGAAAGCAGTGCTTGAAGTCTTTGAATAAGTCAAGACTAGTTTCAATTTGTTTCACTTGTGTGCCATGACATTCGGATGTTTAAAGGAATGAACGAGCAGACAGATGAGCTGCGTTGGCTGTTGTGGAGAGTGGAAGAGCAATGGACCGAGATGACGTTCTTAGTGCCCTCAGAAAGTCAGGACGATGAGCAAGTGATCCCGGTATGAATAAGAAGCTACAACCCTTGAACATACTGCAAGAGCATCACTGCAAAAGTGGCGATTTCAGACAAAAACGGTATACAGGAAGAGAAAGGAAACTACTAAAGTAATAAATGGAACTGCTGGTGTCATTCGCTACAACTTGAGAGATGTAAGTAACTAAAGGTTCCTTCCTCTCTCTTGCTGAGCGTATGAGGAATGTCGTGTTAGCGACAATACTTTTTTAAGACCACGGCACATTTTTGGGTGATGTGGCCGGTATCATGCCAGGCCGTCCTTACTTCCCATAAAATTCTCTGGTACACATTTTTAGATGCTGGGTGAAACCCACAGCCTTGTAGGTTCGAAAGAAAAAAATTCGCCACTTTTGGAGTTCGAACTGGGACCCTTCTGTAAAAAAAAAAGTGAGCACTACCCACTCAGCCACTGACGCTCCTTGAGATTTTGTTTTCCGAAAAAAAAAAATTGTAGTGAGTTTGGGCATAATTTGTTAACAGACCCTAACTACTTATAACACAGAAGGGTCTTAGAAATCCGCAGCGCTGGTGAGACTACACCGCTTCCCAAACTTTCTTGTCCCTGATAGGTTCACAAACGGGCAAAATAAAAGGAAAGAGAGATCGCGGACGACAAAGAGAGAAAATACTGGATAGCTTGGTGTCATGGCATGGAAAACAGTCAACAACAAAACTGATACGATGCACTGTAGATAGATGATTGTGGAAGGACATGATCGCCTACGCCAGCCAGTATGGCACATAATGATGATAGTTTCAGTAAATTGGTTAAAAGTTGGTAGAGTCTTACCCGTGTCAACCTAGCATTTCTGTGCTAATAAATGCAACAATTTAATGTTTCATCCTTGTGTTTTATGTTTGTATATATTGTTTGTGTTTATGTTTGTATATATCGTTTGTGTTTAATGTTTGTATATATCGTTTGTGTTTCATGTTTGTATATATTGTTCGTGTTTCATGTTTGTATATATTGTTTGTGTTTTATGTTTGTTTATATTGTTTGTGTCTCATGTTTGTTTATATTGTTTGTGTTTATGTTTGTATATATCGTTTGTGTCTCATGTTTGTTATATTGTTTGTGTTTATGTTTGTGTATATCGTTTGCGTCTCATGTTTGTATATATCGTTTGCGTCTCATGTTTGTATATATTGTTTGCGTCTCATGTTTGTATATATTTTTTGCGTCTCATGTTTGTATATATTCTTTGCGTCTCACGTTTGTATATATTGTTTGCGTCTCATGTTTGTATATATTGTTTGCGTCTCAACTTTGTATATATCGTTTGCGTCTCATGTGTTGTATATATTATTTGCGTCTCACATTTGTATATATTGTTTGCGTCTCATGTTTGTATATTTTTTTGTGTCTCATGTTTGTATATATCGTTTGCGTTTTATGTTTGTATATATTGTTTGTGTCTCATGTTTGTATATATTGTTTGTGTTTTATGTTTGTATATATCGTTTGTGTCTCATGTTTGTATATATTGTTTGTGTCTCATGTTTGTATATATTGTTTGCGTCTCATGTTTGTATATATGCTTGTGTTTTATGTTTGTATATTTGTTTACGTCTCATGTTTGTATATATTGCTTGTGTTTTATGTTTGTATATATTGTTTGCGTCTCATGTTTGTATATATTGTTTGTGTTTTATGTTTGTATATATTGTTTGCGTCTTATGTTTGTATATATTGTTTGTGTTTATGTTTTTATATATTGTTTGCGTCTCATGTTTGTATATATTTTTGTGTCTCATGTTTGTATATATCGTTTGCGTTTTATGTTTGTATATATTGTTTGTGTCTCATGTTTGTATATATTGTTTGTGTTTTATGTTTGTTATATCGTTTGTGTCTCATGTTTGTATATATTGTTTGTGTCTCATGTTTGTATATATTGTTTGCGTCTCATGTTTGTATATATTGCTTTGTGTTTTATGTTGTATATATTGTTTATGTCTCATGTTTGTATATATTGTTTGTGTTTTATGTTTGTATATATTGTTTGCGTCTCATGTTTGTATATATTGTTTGTGTTTTATGTTTGTATATATTGTTTGCGTCTTATGTTTGTATATATTGTTTGTGTTTTATGTTTTTTATATTGTTTGCGTCTCATGTTTGTATATATTGTTTGTGTCTCATGTTTGTATATATCGTTTGCGTCTCATGTTTGTATATATTGCTTGTGTTTCTGTTTGTATATATTGTTTGTGTTTATGTTGTATATATTGCTTGTTTTATGTTTGTATATATCGTTTGCGTCTCATGTTTGTATTTATCGTTGCGTCTCATGTTTGTATATATTGTTTGCGTCTCATGTTTGTATATATTGTTTGCGTCTCGTGTTTGTATATATTGTTGTGTTTTATGTTTGTATATATTGTTTGCGTCTCATGTTTGTATATATCGTTTGCATCTCATGTTTGTATATATCGTTTGCGTCTCATGTTTGTATATATCGTTTGCGTCTCATGTTTGTATATATCGTTTGCGTCTCATGTTTGTATATATTGTTTGCGTCTCATGTTTGTATATATTGTTTGCGTCTCGTGTTTGTATATATTGTTTGTGTTTTATGTTTGTATATATTGTTTGCGTCTCATGTTTGTATATATGTTTGCATCTCATGTTTGTATATATCGTTTGCGTCTCATGTTTGTATATATCGTTTGCGTCTCATGTTTGTATATATCGTTTGCGTCTCATGTTTGTATATATTGTTTGTGTCTCATTTTGTATATATTTTTTGTGTCTCATGTTTGTATATATTGTTTGTGTCTCATGTTTGTATATATTGCTTGTGTCTCATGTTTGTATATATTGTTTGTGGCTCATGTTTGTATATATTGTTTGTGTCTCATGTTTGTATATATTGCTTGTGTCTCTGTTTGTATATATTGTTTGTGTCTCATGTTTGTATATTCGTTTGCGTCTCATGTTTGTATATATTGCTTGTGTTTTATGTTTGTATATAGTGTTTGTGTTTATGTTTATATATTGCTTATGTTTTATGGTTGTAATATATCGTTTGCGTCTCATGTTGTTTTATCGTTAGCGTCTCATGTTTGTATCTATTGTTTGAGTGTCATGTTTGTATATATTGTTTGCGTCTCGTGTTTGTATATATTGTTGTGTTTTATGTTTGTATATATCGTTTGCGTCTCATGTTTGTTATATCGTTTGCGTCTCATGTTTGTATATATCGTTTGCGCTCATGTTTGTATATATTGTTTGTGTCTCATGTTTGTATATATTGTTGTGTCTCATGTTTGTATATTTGTTTGTGTCTCATGTTTGTACGTGCATCTATCCCTGGTATATCATGACTATTTTCTCTATGTTTGTTATGAAAGATCAAAATCGCTCTCGACACCAAATTGGCAAGACTAACACCTTAATAAAGGAGGCACGTAATTTATGCGAGGATGTGGCCAGTTCTTTGCTTAACTTGACTGGTTATTTAAATCATGGAACGCGAGGAGTATCCGGGAATGAGAAGGAGAGGTTGAATACCGTTAAATATGAGACATAAAGCAGAAACTGAAAAAGAACGAGATAGATATAAAATGTAGAGGTTGGAGGGAGAAAGAGAGAGGGTGAAAGAATTTATATAAAAACGAACAGTAAAAAAGAATAGTAAGGAATGAGAATATAATAAAGGCGAAAATATAGAAGCAGCTATAGAGAGAGAGAGAGAGATAGAGCGATTTATATATATATATATATATATATAATATATATATATGGGAGCCGCGATAGCTCAGTGGGGAACTGGACTACCATCTGACAAGGGGTAGGTTCGATCCCAACGACGGCTTCCGGGTTCACCCAGCCTTAAATGGGTACCGGATTTTTTCTGGGAAAGTAAAGCGGCACGGGCGTAATACTGACCACATTACCCCAAAAATCATGTGCTGAAGTCTGTAAAATATAGGGTCACTACACCATATTTCCCTATACGCCACTTGGCGTGACGGGGTACTTTACTTTACATATATATTATATATATAATATATATATATATATATATATATATATATATATATATTTAAAGTGAGGCTTACAAAAATATAATAGGAAAAGAAATAAAAATAAGGTGCAAATATAAAACCTGAAAGAGAGAGAGAGAGAGAGAGAGAGAGAGAGAGAGAGAGAGAGAGAGAGAGAGAGAGAGAGTTTAAAACTAGAGACAAAACGTAAAAGATGTTGCTGATAAAACAACTTCTAATGTCCATATGTAGCTCAATCGATTCATGAGTCACCATCGCATAAGCCGACAGTGCAGCGAATAAAGATGAATAATATGTGCTTCATATGCTGGTGTTTTACATAGAAGGCACATATAGAAGATTATAAAATGCTGTGTATTCTTGTTTATTACGCATACTTTTGTCTGCCTGACTAGTTCCACAGTTCCTCTGGGAGTCTCTCCGACATCACCCCAACCAACCGTTCACGACATACTCCTTTCTTGCAGGCTTTGTTCGAATTTGCTCCGTGTCTCTACTTCTTTCCTTCCTCATTTGCCATTCAGCTCGAGGGAGATATAAATTTGCGGGTCTTTTACTCTTCTGTTGGCTTCTACTGATTCTGTTGTTTCTTGGTGTTTCTAATATTCCATCAATTCAACTTTTACTCTTTTGTTGGCTTCTACTGATTCTGTTGTTTCTTGGTGTTTCTAATATTCCATCAATTCAACTTTTACTCTTTTGTTGGCTTCTACTGATTCTGTTGTTTCTTGGTGTTTCTAATATTCCATCAATTCAACTTTACTCTTTTGTTGGCTTCTACTGATTCTGTTGTTTCTTGGTGTTTCTAATATTCCATCAATTCAACTTTTACTCTTCTGTTGGCTTCTACGGCTTCTGTTGTTTCTTGATGTTTCTAATATTTCATCAATTCATCTTTTCATGGTCAACAATTGAGTCTGGTGTTCTCGTAACATTTATTGAAACAAGTTGTGTTGACTATTGGTATTTCAGTCTTATCACGTGGAAAAACTCTTTTATCTGTTGTTTCTTTATATTTTCTATAGCGGGAATTATTCCAAAGCTTTTTTCTCAGTTCTTGAGTTCCTGCCATTTGCCTAACACATTTCATCTCGATAGTGGTTATCTTTCTTATTGTTCTTGCATCTAGGGTCTAGGACAGACATTGGTAGCATAACGTTGGGATTCTGATTGTCTTGTAGAGTGCCCGTTTTGCCTCCAGTTATTTCCTTGTTGGACAACAGTGGTGATAGCTGTCCGATGATCTGACAAGTTTTGTTGCATCTTGAGTCTATCTCTGCTGCTTGTGAACTGTCATTTGTGACTAGACTTCCTCGATATTTCAATTCCTCTACTTGTTTAATTGTCTACCACCTATCGTTATGTATAAACTTTGATATTCCCATTTGCCTCCGCACACTTCCACTGGAGAGAACCGTTGCGGGTCAGTGATGTAGCGAGCATGGGTTGGAACGCAGCTTGACGCTCTCCAGTGGACCCAGTTAAAACAGGAATGAGTGCTTGTTTCACTGAGTCAGCGAGAAAAAGCACTGGCCACCTCGCTTTTAATAATGCGACCTAGAACGATGAACAAATTATTTCACTACTATAAAACATTATAACAGAGCCTTTTTTGAATCCCCAGGGGAAGAGACAAAGAGGAAGACCAAGGTATTCTTGGAGAAGACAGGTGGTAACAGAGATGAAGATGATGGGGAATACATGGAATGAACTTAAAAGAATGACAAGAAACAGAACGGCTTGAAAAGTGTTTGTTGAAGACCTGTGCTCAAGAGGGGATTGAAGAAAGAAAGATAAAAGAAGAATATAAAACGCTATAACTGTTCTGTGACGTCACTTGTTACCTTTCTACTATCGTCGGTGGTTGTACTTGGTTTGTTAACAAAAATAAGTAAAATGTTTAACTCGCAGTGATGGTGAACTGTTTTAGGGCTTCTATTAACATCTCTAAGTGTTTCTTGGGTCTAATGGAGAAACACAACATCTCTAAGTGTTTCTTGGGTCTAATGGAGAAACTCAACATCTCTAAGTGTTTTTGGGTCTAATGGAGAAACTCAACTTCTGTAAGTGTTTCTTGGGTCTAATGGAGAAACACAACATCTCTAAGTGTTTCTTGGGTCTAATGGAGAAACTCAACATCTCTAAGTGTTTCTTGGGTCTAATGGAGAAACTCAACATCTCTAAGTGTTTTTGGGTCTAATGGAGAAACTCAACTTCTGTAAGTGTTTTCTTGGGTCTAATGGAGAAACACAACATCTCTAAGTGTTTCTTGGGTCTAATGGAGAAACTCAACATCTCTAAGTGTTTCTTGGGTCTAATGGAGAAACACAACATCTCTAAGTGTTTCTTGGGTCTAATGGAGAAACACAACATCTCTAAGTGTTTCTTGGGTCTAATGGAGAGAACACAACATCTCTAAGTGTTTCTTGGGTCTAATGGAGAAACTCAACATCTCTAAGTGTTTCTTGGGTCTAATGGAGAAAACAATCAATCTCCTAAGATGTTCTGGGGTCTAATGGAGAAACTGAACATCTCTAAGTGTTTCTTGGGTCTAATGGAGAAACACAACATCTCTAAGTGTTTCTTGGGTCCAGAAACTGAACATCTCTAAGTGTTTCTTGGGTCTATGGAGAAACCATCTCTAAGTGTTTCTTGGGTCTAATGGAGAAATTCAACATCTATAAGTGTTTCTTGGGTCTAATGGAGAAACACAACATCAGTAAGTGTTTCTTGGGTCTAATGGAGAAATTCAACATCTATAAGTGTTTTCTTGGGTCTAATGGAGAAATTCAACATCCATAAGTGTTTCTTGGAGAAATCCAACATCCATAAGTGTTTCTTGGGTCTAATGGAGAAATTCAACATCTATAAGTGTTTCTTGGGTCTAATGGAGAAATTCAACATCTCTAAGTGTTTCTTGGGTCTAATGGAGAAATTCAACATCTATAAGTGTTTCGTGGGTCTAATGGAGAAATTCAACATCTATAAGTGTTTCTTGGGTCTAATGGAGATACACACATCTCTAAGTGTTTCTTGGTCTAATGGAGAAACACACAACTATAGGACTGCAATTTATAACACGGTTTATTGTTATTATTTTGTTGATGTTGTAAACAACGGAAAAAAATAAAAAGGGAGGGAGGGGGAATGTAAAAGATCAAACATATTATAGGTCTTCTTTTTCTTTGTCATCTTCTTCTTCATCGGGCAACCGGGGCGGGGAGATGTTGATGAACCACTGACAAACTTCATCAACCTTCTCAATTTCGTTCTATCTTCAGTCATTCTTTGAGAATGCAAACTCAAAACCTGTCCATTATTTGATGTCATCTTCCCATTTCTTTCTGTGGCTAACTAACTGTCCTTCTGGCTCCTTTCAAAGCTCCTTGCAGAATAGTTTTCGTCAGGTCAGATGACCGTGACACGTGACCAAGCCATTTCACGATCTCTTCTTCACAACAGTTAAACAGAGTTGATCATCAGACAAAATTGGAAGACAATAATTACAGCTGTCGAAATCAGGAGATTCAAAACAATTGAGGAAATAAAAGAAATCGCCAATCAAGCACTAATATCATCAGTAATCAAGAAAAGATACTATAGATATATAATAAGAAAAGACGGACACGCGATGAAAAGAGATAATAACTGAATAGCAAAGCAAGTCTTCATGTGGGAAACAACAGTTAGGGGGAAAGAGGCCGACTTATGCAAACACTGAGGAGAACATTGATCAGAGAGGCAAAGACAGCAGGATCGGCTCCCTAAGTGACATCGAGATACTTGCACAGAACACAGACAAATGGCAAGATTTGATAAAAGATCTTTGCAAGAATTGAGACTGCTAGAAAGAAAATTTAGAAAAAGAGGTGAAGAAAGGTGAATTGAAAGATAGATAAATAGAAATGAGAAGAGAAAATGGTGTACGAAAGAAATGTAAGAACAAATCAGGAAGGTCTCTAGTAGTCAGCCAATAGTGCTTGTCAGGTTGTTGGTCACTGCTACTTTAGTTCATTTGCTAATGTTTGTGCTTCCAGGAAGGTAACACGCGCATGAATCTTCTATTACATATCCACGGTGATTACACGAGGCTGCATCTTACACGTTAAAAAATGTTTTATGTGTAGTTACAAATTGAATTTAGGACCTCCCAAAACTCGTATATTTGCCAATGTATAATTTGTGTTTGTTACGAGCATTACAACTTAAAATGTTATTCTATTCTATTCTATTCTATTCTATTCT